>VZRW01013468.1:0-13513 GCA_013398125.1 Aegotheles bennettii | reverse complement strand
CTTCTTGGCCACAAGGGCACATTGCTGGCTCATGGTCATTTTCGTGTCCACCAGGACTCCCAGGTCCCTTTCTCCTACACTGCTCTCCAGCAGATCAGCCCCCAGCCTGTACTGGTGCATGGTGTTGTTCTTCCCCAGATGCAAAACTCTGCACTTGCCCTTGTTGAATTTCATTAAGTTTCTCCCCGCCCAACTCTCCAGCCTATCAAGGTCTCGCTGAATGGCAGCACAACCTTCTGGTGTGTCAGCCACTCCTCCCAGTTTAGTGTCATCAGCAAACTTGCTGAGGATACATTCTGTACCCTCATCCAGGTCGTTGATGAAGATATTGAACAACACCGGTCCCAGTACCGACCCCTGAGGGACTCCACTAGTTACAGACCTCCAACTAGATTCTGCCCCATTGACCACAACTCTCTGACTTCTTCCCTTCAACCAGTTCTTGATCCACCTCACTACCTGATCCCCAAACCCATACTTTATCAGCTTATCTACGAGGATGCTGTGGGAGACAGTGTTGTACTATGCCAGAAAATAAACCCTTCTTGCACTGCATGGTTTTCAAAAAGTGTTTCCAGGTGGAGTCTTTATGCGCAGGCACTTTTTCTTTTGTACTTATTTGTCATTTAAACAGCAAAGGTAAATTTTCTTCAAGGTAAAATTGATTAAATTTGGCGATGTTAGTGATTTAGAAAAAAAAAGAAAAAAGCAAACACACTACAAAGCATTCCTTGAACAGCAAATCATTTGGTTCAGTTGTTTTTCTCAAAAATCTCCTCCAAACATTCTTCTCTATCTTTCTCCAGCCTTACGCTCCAGGATTTTAAAGAGATTTTTAGTAATGGCGGGAAAGAGGAAAGCAGACAAGCTGTTATAATCTTGCCTTCTGTTGAACTTAGCCAGCAGGGATTATTCAGCATCTTGGAATAGTTAAGTTGTTGTCTTCGCTTTGTTTTCCTGCCCCTGAGTTGCCTATTTTGTGAGGTGACATTTCCTCCCCTTTTGATGAGAAAAGCTGTAAAGTCATTATTATAGGTCTTGGTGACAGTCCACTACCCATCCCCGATGCCTGCCTATTCCTGGGGAGCTGAGAAAAGCCCACTGTAAATGCTGATATTGCTGTTCCCCACGACACACTTCTTTCCCGTCTGAGATCCCTTAGTCATTGCTTTCTCATGAATTATGATAGTGTTAAGGCTTCTGCGTGGAGCTTGAGCTAGAGTTAAATTGCTAAATAGTAGTGGCTAGTTGAATTTGCAGACATGCCAGTGTGACTATTTTGGTATTTGGAAAATTGTTGGACACTGCGTTCTGAAGCTATTTCTCATGTGTCTGTCCACATTGTATTTTTGGTCTGCCTTAAATTTTCTGTTTATTCCATTACGTGTGTATCTCAGCTTTTAAGAGCGCATTAAACTTTGGATCCAGTCTTTAATTCACTTGTGCTCAAATTCCTGAATTAGCAGGAATTTTGTCTTGAAGAAGCTACCAAGGTTGATCCTACAGCATTAACATCTGCTCTCGCAATCTGTTGAGCTGTGTGGTTAGCCCAGCTGTGACTGGCAGCATCCCTGTGGCTGCCTGCACCAGTGATGAGGTTGGTTGGTTGTTCAGCCCCTATGCAAAGGTAGCTGCTTTGTGCCATGAGTTGTCAGCCTGGATGAATTTTGAGTAGGTAACCTTTTCTTTGTTGTCTGGTGAGTTGTCACAGTGAATATCTGAAACTTACATCCTACAGGCCTTGCCAAGAAAGATCAGAGGGAGTTTGGCTCATTAATTTGTTGTGATAGCAGAGGCTGTGAGGAGAGCTGATAAAATCTGCAAAATGGGCAATCCTGGGATGCTCTCTGAGGATGGCCAGAACACAGCTGAGATTCACAGAAGAAATCTTTGTGTGCTAGTAATGAGTACCAGTTTCCAATGATTGCCGTGTCGGTACTGTGGGTTCAAGCTTTGAGTCCTGTCTCTGGTCAGATGGACTAAGCCCCACATGTGCATGAAATCTGGTTGCAGCTCTGGCTCCAGCACTAACTTCCTGTGTTCTCTTGGATAGTTTATATAAAACCTTCTCTGCTCTGACTTGCTTCATTATAGAAAAATTACACTATCATTTGTCAACCTGCTACATGGTGCTTTGAGTGCCACCAGTGACTCACTGACTTGTTTGTTTAATGTTTAAAGGTACATTTTCCCCACCACACGTACTGTAAAGTTTTAAAACTTTTGGGGACTGAGATTCTCTCTGTATATAACTGAAATATCTAGAAGCATCTCAAAAGATCAGAATTATTATCCGTACACTGTGACACACTCTTGCTTTTAAAAAAACCCACCCTGTAGAGCTAATTAGTTTCTCCTGGAAAAGAATAATCACGTAATCATTTGAGCAATTATGTGGATCATCTGGAGTTTCCAGAGCAGATAGCTTTTAGGATGTACCATTTATCACAATCTATTTGTGAGGGCAGACTAAGCTATCTGTTACTGATTTCTTAGTGCTAGTTTCATGGGAAATGGTAAAGATCAGAATAAAGCTTCTCTTTCAGCAGCGGTGATACTCACTCCTGAAAATGTGAATTGGTTTTTGGAAAAACGGCTCTTAACTGCTCGTACCAAGTTTAGCTCTTAGCATCATTACTACATTTCACATCCTTTTACAGAAGTCCTGCAGTTCTTTAAGGGCTTTTGATGTCTTCAGGTAAGTGGTATTTTTCGCTTTTCTTATCCTCCTTAGCAGAATCCTGGAAGGCAGTTGATGCTTTAGAGGCCCTTCAGGTAACTGAATTTCAGACAAATAATAATGAGCTTGACTTCCATGTGCAGGGTTGCTGTACAGCTCTTATTACTGCCTTGTCTCTTAACTTGAGCTCAACAATTTACGTCCTATAGTTTTGAAAAAGGGGGTGGGAAGAGGTGGAGAGCATGTTTATTCATATTTTTTTAATCCCACATATTTATTTCTGTTAGCTCTTTGATTTAAACAGCAGAAGATTGAGTGGTCAAAGGTCAGAGTGGATGGGGTGGAGTTTTCCCACAACTGCTGATGGCTTAGTGATCCTGCTGTTTACATATCCAGTCCCTCTGACGAGAGTGATGTGTTCAACAGGAGAGCTTCTTCTATTTTGGGAGTGTGCTTAGACTGGAGCTCAGAATTCCTCCTTTAGAAACCTTTAGAAAACAGTTGTTTGTGATGTTAGGATGCAGTCAAGCCAGCACTCAGATATGTCTCCTTGATGTTAACTGATTTCAGAGCAGCTGTGTGTATGCTGAAAGCTAAGCACATGTTGGAGTGGTCCTATGGTTGAGGTCTTGAGGTATTTTTGCATAATGGATATTATGCAGGCTCAGGAGCAGGAGGTGGAGTTAGCCAGTTAGGTCATCCAATAGGGAGTATCCAATGAAGTGAAGAAAACCAAAGTTTGAGTCACTTTGAAAGAAATGTCTTGCCTTGGAAAGCACAAGGGTTCCCACATAGGTAGAGTTTTTCTTTGTCTGTCTACATTGCATACAATCTGGTTGTGTTTGTTTCCAATAACAGTGTTTTGTATAGAGCTATGTTATCTCTGGTAGAGAAAGCCTTAGGATGGAAAATCTGGAAGTTACTTGTTCATTTTCACAGTGGTGTAGGTTTCTTTTTTGGCAAATGCCTTCCTTTTCTTTCACTGCCACAATAAATTCAGTGTCATCAGTTCAACTAGCTGAGGATAAAGAGCAGTCCTAGGCCGGTTACTGCATGGTAAGATAATTTTTGATGGACTTAGCATCTTGGAGAAAGGTTGTCTTTTCACCTTGGAGATTCAGGGGTACATCTCATTGTGGCTAGGTTAGCGAAGGGGAACAAGTACTCTTGTGTGGGTAGAGATTTTTTTTTTGATAATTTGCAGTGTGAATATTTTTGACAGGTAGCACAAGAGAGCAGGTTTGCTATTTATTCACATAAGATAGTTTAGTTTGCTAGGTGGCTGTACTTGTTCCTGTTTACAGTCTCCAGTGAGATGTAAAATGAAGCAGGAATTTAGCCACTAGAGACACTGCAGCATAGAAGTATTCTTAGCTAGATGTCTTGTCTTAGAAGAAATGTGCAGAAATTGGATTAAGATACTTAGAAGACAGACAATGGCGAAACTAAAATTAGGAACCTAAGTCTGTAGACTTAGTTGAATTAAGCTTAGCATAAGATCAGTGGGGAAGCAAAGCGTATTTAAATCATCTTCTCCAGGCTCTGATGTGAATGGAGCCCAGTGCAGAGAGGACACTTCTTGAAGAAAACAGTCCTCTGCTCCCCAGGGTGATCCCTTGGTCCTGGTGGTGTGTGACCTGGCTAAATGCTGGTGTCTGGATCTGGAGGTGCTTGTTCAAGCAATGTGAACGTGGCAGAACAAAGGCGAGTGCCTAGCTTGTCAGACTGAGAAGATAGCATCTGAGCTTGCAAAAACTCAAAATATGTTTCTGTAACACTAAAATAAATAACTTTGTGATAATTATGAATGAAAACTGTCTCACTGAATCTAAATTAGCAGCTCTCACTTTGAAAGAATGAGCATGTTCCTGTTCTGTAGAGGCCAAGAGGGGAAGAGCCGATGCAGTAATAAGCTCAGTTAGCAATTGCAGATTTGCAGGGTTTGTATGTATTATACAGTAGATTGGGGAGATTGTTAGTAAAATAATGCTATCAGTGTCAATAATACTCAAATCTTGATAATATTAGGCAATTAATCTATGGATTAGACTTGAATTCTATTCAATTGATTAAAAGATATGTGGAAGCCCTACTTTTAAAAATATTTTTGGTAGCTGTTGGATAGTTCATGTACAAATAGAGTAGGTGGAAATCGTACAGAGAAAAAAGAATTATTTGCAATTTATTATTTTTGTGAAACGTTTTGAATTGTTAATATGTGGGAAAAGATTTAAATTTAGTTGCTGCACTGAAATTACAGAAAGCTTTGCAAGCAGCTGGGTTTAAATCCAGCAGCAAGTAGGTAGTTGATACTGAAAAGAGTCACACATGAGTAGCTACGTGTTTTCTCAAGAGGAGTTAGAATATATGCCCTAAAGAAAAAGGCTCTGGGTTTCTTGCCTGGTTGTCCATTTTCCTACAGCATTTTGTGGTCCTGGTACTCAGAAATGACCAGAATAGCTACTTTTCAAAGCAAATGGGGAGACAAGAGAGTGTGAAGTAGGTTAGGGCTGAGCAGAGGGGCATGTGAGTCTCCATGAGACCAACCCTCAGAGCCATGTGGTTGTGCATGAGATGGGCTTCTCACCCTAGTGAGAATGTCCTTTGGCAAAAGACACTAAAACATACCAATATGGAAGCCCAGACTCTCCTGGGTGTGTGTATCTGGGGTCTGACTCATGGCTGTTATTTGGTTTTGTTTTCATTTTACTTGATGTGTCCAAAGTTGTAGAAAAGAGGCAGAACTGAGGCAGAAGTCTGCCAAGCACCAAGCTGTCATGTGTGCCCCACAGGCATGTTGACCGTCCCAGGCTCTTCTCTCAGCACTGCTTCAGGGACTTCTTCCCCTTCTCCTTACATAGGCTGAGGCTCTTTTCTCATGCTTTTTAATCCCAAAGTTCCTCCTTTATTCATGATAGCTCTTAATCCTGGGTGATATCCACCCTGCTTTTGGTTATGCAGACCTTAACTGGATGCTGGAGCTTCCCATGAAACCCCTCTTCCCATTTTGAAGATGTAGATGACACAAATGGATGCCACCTCCTCACAGCTGTAGTGAATTGCTGAGATCTGGAAGGCAGCTTAATAACTGCAAATGTCACTCATGAAAACTTCGTATCTCTAATGCTGCAATCCATCATGTCGCTGAATAGCTCAGTATATTTTATAGCTCAGTAGGGAACTGCATTGTGGGAAGGGATAATATGTTGTGTTTTGAGGTTCAGAAGAACATGAATTATCTTTACATAAACATATCTTCTCTCTTATTTATGCACTTGTGAAATGGCCAAAGAAAACTTACTCGTTCTTTTTTAATGTAATTGTTCCACAGGATCCTTCAAACCAAAAATGTGGAAGAAAGAAAACAGTGTCCTTTAGCAGCATGCCATCAGAGAAGAAAATAAGCAGTGCCAGTGACTGTATCAGCTTTATGCAAGCTGGGTGTGAATTGAAGAAAGTTCGTCCAAATTCCCGGATTTATAACCGTTTTTTTACTCTGGATCCTGACCTGCAGGCTCTTCGTTGGGAGCCTTCCAAGAAGGACCTTGAGAAAGCCAAGCTTGATATTTCTGCTATAAAAGAAATCAGACTAGGGAAGAACACAGAAACGTTCAGGAATAATGGACTTGCAGACCAGATTTCTGAGGACTGTGCACTGTCGGTAATTCATGGTGAGAACTATGAGTCCCTTGACTTGGTTGCCAATTCAGCTGATGTGGCCAATATTTGGGTATCGGGATTAAGGTACTTGGTTTCTCGTAGCAAACAACCCTTGGATTTGATGGAAAGCAGCCATAATACTCCACGGTTTGCCTGGCTAAAAACTGTATTCGAAGCAGCAGACATTGATGGTAATGGCATAATGTTAGAAGATACATCTGTGGAGCTAATAAAGAAACTTAATCCCACCTTAAAGGAATCAAAGATTAGATTAAAATTTAAGGAAATCCAGAAGAGCAAAGAGAAACTGACAACACGAGTAACAAAAGAGGAATTTTGTGAAGCATTCAGTGAACTTTGCACAAGACCTGAAGTTTATTTCTTGCTTGTGCAGATATCTAAAAACAAAGAGTATCTAGATGCCAATGACCTCATGCTGTTTTTAGAGGCTGAGCAAGGAGTGACCCATATAACAGAAGAAATGTGTCTAGATATTATACGCAGGTATGAGCTTTCTCAAGAGGGACGATTGAAAGGCTTTCTTGCGATTGATGGATTTACTCAATATTTGTTGTCTCCAGAATGTGATATTTTTGACCCAGAGCACAAAAAAATTGTCCAAGACATGACACAGCCTTTGTCACATTACTACATCAATGCATCCCACAATACGTATCTAATAGAAGACCAGCTCAGAGGACCAGCTGATATCAATGGTTATGTCAGAGCTTTAAAGATGAGTTGTCGGAGTATTGAACTAGATGTCTGTGACGGCCCGGATAACGAACCCATTATTTGTAACCGTAATAATATGACATCGCCACTTGCCTTTCAAAATGTTATTGAGGTAATAAACAAATTGGCCTTCTTTGCTTCAGAATACCCCCTTATTCTCTGTTTGGGGAACCACTGCTCAGTACAACAGCAGAAGGTAGTGGTACAACACATGAAAAGGATCTTTGGAAACAAACTCTACACAGAGACACCTTTATCTTCGGAAGTCTACCTCCCTTCACCCGAGAAACTGAAGATGAAGATCATTGTGAAGGGGAAGAAGCTGCCCTGCGACCAGGATATACTAGAAGGAGAAGTCACAGATGAAGACGAAGAGGCTGAAATATCCCGGAGGCTGTCAGAGGACTTCTCAAGGGAACCGAAGCTGATCTGGCTCTGCAGGGAATTGTCCGACTTGGTGTCCCTATGCAAATCTGTCCAATACAAAGACTTTGAGACATCCATGAAAGCTCAAAATTATTGGGAAATGTGCTCCTTCAGTGAGGCAGAAGCCAGTCGAATTGCAAATGAATACCCTGAAGATTTTGTCAACTACAACAAGAAGTTTCTGTCCAGGGTGTACCCAAGTGCTATGAGGATAGACTCCAGTAACTTAAATCCTCAAGATTTTTGGAATTGTGGTTGCCAGATAGTGGCAATGAACTATCAGACCCCAGGGCCCATGATGGACCTACACACTGGCTGGTTTCTACAGAACGGGGGATGCGGGTACGTTCTCAGGCCTTCAGTGATGCGTGATGAAGTGTCTTACTTCAGTGCAAACACCAAGGGCATTGTGCCGGGGGTCTCCCCCCAAGTCCTGCATGTCAAAATAATCAGTGGACAGAACTTTCCAAAGCCCAAGGGTGCATGTGCAAAAGGGGATGTCATAGACCCCTATGTCTGCATAGAAATACATGGGATTCCCGCAGACTGCACTGAACAAAGAACTAAAACTGTTCAGCAAAACAGTGATAACCCCATTTTTGATGAAAGCTTTGAGTTCCAGATCAATCTACCAGAGCTGGCCATGATCCGTTTTGTTGTTTTGGATGATGACTACATTGGGGATGAGTTCATAGGGCAGTACACCATCCCACTGGAGTGCTTACAGCCTGGATACAGACACATACCACTGCGGTCTTTTGTTGGCGATATCATGGAGCACGTTACCCTTTTTGTTCACATTGCAATAACCAACCGGAGTGGAGGTGGGAAGGCCCAAAAGCGCAGCCTCTCAGTGAGGATAGGAAAGAAAACGAGGGAGTACACCATGCTGAGGAACACCGGTCTCAAGACTATTGATGACATCTTTAAGCTGGCAGTGCATCCGCTACGAGAGGCTACTGATATGAGAGAAAATATGCAGGTATGGCACTTCTGTCATGTGTATTGGTGTGTCTTGAATGTGGAAGTGAAGGTTCTGGTGTGAGCTGCTGGTACAGCAAACTTGCTGGTGGAAGCCAGTGAAGCTTTAGACCCACAGCTGTTGTCAACCTTTAGCTGGACATCAGAATTCCGATGGTTACAGGAGTTAAATAGCAAGCAAATGTGGGATTAGGCAGAAACATTTTAAAAATCAATATACCTTCTCCAAACACATACTTTACTGGTTGTTTTTGTCTGAGAAAGCAGACATTTTGTGTCCCCAGGCCTCTAAAACTTCATTTCCTCACTGATCCTGGAAAATGTCAGCAAGCTTTTGTTTTGCTGAGTGAAGGTTGTGCTCTTAATTTTTTCTGGATAAGTATAAGAAACAGTCAGAAGATGTGTCATTAAGGTCCTGTCTACACCAGAGAAACCCACTGTGCAAAGAGCAGCAGGTTTCCCTGAGTGTGTGTTGCCACCATTTGCCCAAGGCCTGCAGATGTTCAATATTAGCACCAAATGTCGCGTGGATTGCCATTTTTCTCCCTGCTAAATAGCCGTGTCAGCTTGGCTGGCTGAGCACTTGCACAGACACTGGTGCTGTGCCTTGGCTTGAGTGGTCTCCTGGCCCCGTGTCTCCCTGTCCATGCTGCTTCAAGAGCAGCCACAGCTTGCTGTGACCAGGGGCCTCTGGGCCCAGGTGCACAGCATAGTCACAGCTGCCTGGGTTTGACATTTGTGGTCAGCAGGAGGTGAAGGTGCAGTGAGGCCCAAGGAGAACCAGCCTGCCCGGTGCTCTCCTCGACAGTGGGGACAACTGCTGGTTCGGTGAGGGGCAGCTCAATTCAGAGGTTCAGGTGCTGCCTAGAAACAAAACTGAGTGGCATTAAACAATGAGTTTTCTTCACTAAATACCTGAAATCAGCCATAACTGTCTCCTTGGTAAAGATAAACAATTAATTTTTCTGCCTTGAAAACAGGAGAAAAACGCATAGCACTTCATTGACCCTGCTCTTCTGGACAGTCTAAAGCAAATTAAATGTTGGCAGCTGGAAAAGTTTACAAAATGACATAAGTTTTAAATCACTCCCAAAGGAACAATCTAAGCATATTTTTAAGAATGGGAAACTCTTGCCAGTCTTTCCTTTTCTGCAGACCTTGAACGCAACTAGTTTGAACCACTGACTCCATCTTCTGCCTAGGTCAGGCTTACGTATGTGAATGATATAAAAGGAAATACTCTAAATCTGACTCAGAAACATCATTAATGTGCCTTCCAAATGAAATTTCAGTACAAAATCTTGTTCTGGGGAATGCTTAGCCAAGACAGTTGTTAGATTGGACTGTGTGCTAATGCATTTGATTAATGAGAAAAGCCTCTATTAATTATCTGGGCATTTTCTGGTGACTCTTTTTTCAGTGAGATGTTATAGGGGAACGTTTGCAAGGGATGAGTTATAATAATGTCTTAGATGTTGTGTGTCTTGGTCACTCATTGTATGACTCGAGAAGCTAAATGATGAGGACATGTCAGCTGTACCTCACTGTCTTGATAAATAAGTAAATCCTGGCATGTTAGTTTGGTTTGACCTGTAAATCCAGTATTGATTTTTCTTATGAGTGACCTATGAAGGGGAAAGAGTATTTGTTTTTCTTTATGATGTGGTAGTGTGAGGCAGAAAACAAAGTGTTTTTTTTCCTGCTTGCCTTTCCCATGGGAAATCTGAGGTCTGTTGAAGCTGTTCTTGCTGGAGGATGGTAATGACAGGAGGATGAGGTGATTATAGCATCAAAAGCAATTGGAGTCTGAATAGTTGGGAAGAGAAATAGCGTTTTAGACTGATATTTTAACATGCTGAGGACCAGAGCTTGTCCCCATTGGGGCTGGATTTGCAATGCAAAGTAGCTGCAGAGCTGGCAGCTGGGATACCTGAGCCTAGCAGGGAGCTGGAGCTGGCGGTAGGACTGAGGAGCCAGAGTGGGGCTGGCTGGGAATTCCTGTGTGCACCGGCACCCTGGGATCTGTGGGGGCTGGGGACAGCAAATATCGGGGGGGACATCACATCACGGGGAAGAAGCAGCCAGGCACTGATGAAGTGCTGGCAGGCAGGAGGGGACTGGGTGGCTAAGTGGCAACGCGTGCTCATTTCTTTTCCTTCCCACAGAATGCCATGGTGTCTGTCAAGGAGCTGTGCGGGCTGCCGCCCATTGCGAGCCTGAAGCAGTGCATCCTGACCCTGTCCTCACGGCTTCTGAGCAGTGACAACACACCTTCCGTTACCCTCTGCATGAAGGATGCATTTCCTTACCTAGAGCCTCTGGGAACCATGCCTGATGTGCAGAAAAGGGTCCTGGCGGCGTACGACCTGGTAGGCACTTACCACTGCTACCTCTGCCTTCCCCGTGGTCGTGAATGTGGCAGGCAATGCTTGCTGGCTTTCACGTGCCCAAATGTGTCAGTTAAATGAATGAGGCTCTTCAAATTACTTAAGCTGTGCAAAATTGTCCTTTGATCACCAAAACATTCACACTGGGCTTTTTGTTGTTTGTGTTGGGTTTTTTTGTTTGTTTGTTTGGTTTTGCTTTTTTGTTTGTTTGGTTTGTTTTTTGTTTTTTTTTGTGTGTATGCTTTTAATGCACTTATGTCTAGCACAGGTTGGCACTTGGGGAGGGACTTTGTTTACAAAAATAGCAGCAATTCAGCTTGTACTGGCAGCAGTTAGTCATTGTCCTTGAGAAGCAGTAAGATTTGTGCACTGCCCTACGCTTGCCTCCCTGCAGTGAAGGGCAAGGCCATTAGGCAGGGAGCTGTGGTGTGGGAGTCCCTAGGCAAAGCTGAGCCGTCCCATCCCCTTCCTGACACCTTTCAGCAGCACTGTAAGGAGTGCCCATGTCCCTGCCAAACCAAGCCGGTGTCCCTCTTGGGGAGGGCATTGCATAGTTGGAAGGGAAGTTTTAAAATGTCCGTTTTTTTGTACAAGGAAGGAGAGGGCAGTGTATGGTACAGGAATGCTTCCAAAAAGTAGAGAAATGAGCTAAAGTCATTGCAGGTGAATGCTGCTGCTCAGCTGTGTATGACATATGTCACTGTTGTGAGTGACTGAGCAACAGCTGGATGTGACTTCAGCAGCAGATGTTGCTGTCATGTTGTGCTGCTTGGGCTATGAGACTGCCCCTTGCTTCCCATCCTTAGTAGATGGTCTGTGGCAACTGGTAGCAAGCTGCATAATTTTGAAAACTGACTTAAATGTTGTACTGTGGCAACCAGACTAAATCATGATGAATGTTCAGTGCACAGCAGTTATTTCTGCAGCTTACATTCCTGAGGAGTAAAAAGGTGAAGAACTTTGGGGGTATCGAATTGCTTCTAGAGACCCTGAAGTGCTGTGAAGAGGAACAGAGCTTTGGCCAGCTATTCAATGTACCAAATGCTCACCTTTTCGTATAATTTTTTTGCTGTTATAACACACATTTCAGGAGAAATTCAATTTGGGTGGAAGAGAGAGAAATACTAAGTATGCCCTGAAATAATCCCTGGGTTCCTTCCAGAACGGTTCATATTACTTGAAGGTGATTAAGTTGTGGTAATAAAATACCAGCTCTAACAATACCAGAATGAGATTTAAAAATCCAGTTCACTGCCATATTTTAGATTGAACTTCTTTTGGATAGGTTTGTTATGTGGTGTGATGTCTGTCTGAAAGAGCAAATACCACAGAAATAAGGGATTTTCCTTTCTTTGGAGGCCTGCGTAATGGAGTTTCACCAAAATGAATGTGGCACCTCTTATCTTTGTAATTATATTCTGAAGAGTACACGTGAGACATTTTAAGGCCTCCTTGTGCTTTGGAAACAGTTTTTCAATTTATATAGGTGAAAGGCCTCTTTTGTATGCAGACTAAAACACTTCTATAACTGTTTTAAATAATATTTGCTCTCCCATTTGTCTCTGATGGAAGAAGATGTATCTCAAATATCAAGAGACAGTGCAAAGAAATTAAAATCAGAGCACTGAGAAAGAGAAAGGAGTTCTTCCATGCCTATGTAAGGGTTGATTTGAGATGTAATTCTGGTTAATGATGACATGATACTTTAAATTTGGGTCACAACAACCCCAGGCACCGATACAGGCTTGGGGGAGAGTGGCTGGAAAGCTGCTCAGCAGAAAGGGACTTGGGGATGCTGGCTGACAGCCAGCTGAATATGAGCCAGCAGTGTGCCCAGGTGGCCAAGAAGGCCAATGACATCTTGGCCTGCATCAAGAACAGTGTGGCCAGCAGGAACAGGGCAGTGATTGTCCTGCTGTACTGGGCACTGGTGAGGCCACACCTCGAGTGCTGTGTTCAGTTTTGGGCCCCTCACTTCAGAAAAGACATTGAGGTGCTGGAGCATGTCCAGAGAAGGGCAACAAAGCTGGTGAAGGGACTGGAAAACATGTCTTGTGGGGAACGACTGAGGGAGCTGGGGTTGTTCGGTCTGGAGAAGAGGAGTCTCAGGTGGGACCTCATTGCTCTCTACAACTGCCTGAAAGAAGGTTGTAGTGAGGTGGGGGTTGGTCTCTTCTGCCGTGCCCGTAGTGAAAGGACAAGAGGAAATGGCTTTAAATTGCATCAGGGGAGATTCAGGTTGGACATTAGGAAAAATTTTTTCACTATAAGGGTGATTGGGTATTGGAATAGGTTGCCCAGGGAGGTGGTGGAGTCACAGTCCCTGGAGGTGTTCAAGAGGCGTCTGGATGTGGCGCTGGGTGATAGGGGTTAGTGGTGATGTAGGTAGGCAGTTGGACTGGATGATCTTGAAGGTCTCTTCTAACCTTAATGATTCTATGGTTATTTTTACCCACTTTGTCTGGCTGGGACTGTGTATTTCCTAAAACTATTCACTTCTGGAAAAGCAAAAACCAGATTTAATAAATGTTTTTGCTGTATTTTGGATATCTACCTTCTAAGGCAATGCCAACAGCAGAATACTGAAATCTATTTAGCCTTTTCTGTGTTTAAAATAAATGAACTGAAAGCAGCCTCACAATCA
>VZRW01013467.1:0-74944 GCA_013398125.1 Aegotheles bennettii | reverse complement strand
TCCATCCCCTTAGATTCTGTGTTAGGGTCAGAATGTTAGGGTCAAAATCTTCTTATGGGCAAAGAGGAAACACATGTTTTCTTTTTTTTGAAAGCTATTTTTTTCATATACACACATATTTACATGTATATGCTTATAGACATGTATAGACATATGTATTTACATATATGTATATACACATACATGTATATGTATATAAAGCCAAGAATTTATTATCAGTGCAATGGAAATCTTAACAGTCTATCTCAAGGTTCATCATTAGTCTAGATTTAATTCTTACAGTAAAACAAAGAATATTAATGCAGGTAGAGTACTTACATGTAGAAAAAACCTCAATAATATCAGTAACAATTTAAAAAGTAACACGTAAACTTCTTGTAAACTTCTTAGTTTCTACCCCTTTTCCTGGTGTTTTGCTCACCCTTTCACTACACCTCTGCATCCTAAGCTTGGTAATTTCCTGCTTGTCTTGGTGATCAGTGGGAATGTTTCAGCAAGTTATGAGTGTCTGGAGTTTTGGGCTGGGAAGAACATGATGTTTACTTTGATAATTTCTTCCTACTCTCTTCATCCCTTCTTTCTTCTGCTGAGAGACACCTTACATCTGAATTTACCATGTATGGTGCCAGCTGTGTATGTTAAATACTGTTCCTTTGTTCTTGTTGTTACTGCTAAAGTAAATTTTGTCCAGCTCCAGGTGTGCAGTTTCTATAACTATCACTGAGTTAATTAGGGCATGAGGTCTGCAGTGCCAAGGCTAGTCCCCATCCCTTATCAACCCATGCCTGTACTTCTCTACACCATGTCATGTGTTTTCCCTTCTCCAGACCTCTGTGTTCATAACAGCCCTGTATTTCTCTACACTGTGTGGTGCTAGTCTGAAATATCTCATTCCATCAAAACAACCGCTTTTTGCTGCTGTCTATATAAGCAGTGAACTGGAGTGACCTTGAATCAGTATGAATTTATATTTCAATAAGCATTAGCCAAGAAGTTGATATAATTGTGTTGGTTTATTTAGATGGCATACTTCTGCTTAATGCAGCCTGCCAAATCTTAAAATCATTTCCAGGAACAGCTCTTACTTTTTGAAATGCGTATTTGAATCAAATTCTCAAGAACATGAAAATTATCTTCACAATTTGTTCTTAATTTGCTACATTTTTGACAGCTGTTTTCCAGATCTGTTTGGGGGGGTAAGGATATATATTTGTTTTCACTGTCGTAGAAGAAGTCTGGTTAAATCCAGTTAGAGGCATCATTGTAGAGAGAGAGAGACAGTCAGCGATTTAAGAACCTATTTGCTATAAATGTAGCTGAAAACCTGAAAATTGTTAGGAATGGAAAGTGTTTGTGCTTTATGCTGGGGAATAATAACCTAATCCTATATTTATGTCAGTGGTAAAGGTAAAATAATGACAACAGTTGAGGAAAAATACTTGTTTCATTCAGGTATTTATTCTGGTTTTGTTCTGGTGTCCTCCATTCTTGCAAAATAATTCCACTTCACAAAAGTGGGATTTAATAATGTGAGGTTGGGCCCAGTGGTCAGGTCAGCTGGAGCATCTGTGCTCCCCATGAAGTCAATGCTAGTCAAGGATATTCGGTGAGGGTGAGGTCATAGAGAGGAGATTTCTCTGTGATGTGCCTCTGCATGCCTTGATCACCTGCTGTCATAAAATCAGCAAAGAAAGCAAAATTTAATATCTGAAGTTCAAGTGTGTGTGACCTGTATTCTGCCCTAGTTCCCCTGAAGAGTTTTTTTCTTTATTTTTCTATCTTGATTATACCAGAGGGAGACAATGCCTTTGCTTTATAAACTTTCTGTGTGGTCGGTGTATTTTGAATTCAAACCTTTCTGAAAAGATAGCTTTGTTAACATGCCTTCAATGTTCTGATTGATGCCTTTGGGAGATCTCTGTTCTTACTATATGTTAATGGATCAATGGAAGCTTTTGCCAAAAGCTGTGAATCATAGTGCTTTTGTTGGTATTATTTTATTCTCTATAAATTTAGAGTAGAATAGAACAGGATAGTTCCAGTTCAAAGTGACCTACAACAATCATCTGGTCCAACTGCTGAGTCCAGCTATATCAGGACAGTAACCTGGGATCATATTTGTTAATGTAATAAGCTGGATTGAAAGTTAAATGGGGAAGCAGATCCAATATATGAAATAAAAATCTGTTCACTTTTTGGCTTATATTCATATTGCCTACATTCAAAATGAACCCTACACCTAGTTGTTTGAATGTTTTTCTCAATCTCAAACAAAGCAGTTTAAAATTCTGGTATAGCTACTTTTCAAAAAACCTCATCTTGATAAAGGTTGTTAAAAATACAGATGGAAATTTTTTTAAAATATTGTAACCTAAACAGGCGTAAGTGACTGGTTCAGATAAGTTTACTAGAAAAAATGGTACTTATTGGCCTGTACGCACAGTTGAATAGGATCAGTTTCTTAGAAGCAGGACAGTAGTGCAAAACCTACACATGGCGGAAACTCGCTTGTGATGGCCTTTAGGTAAGAATGCTGAATTCCACCTAGATTTTGTTTTCATTATGTTTTGGTTTTCATTATGTTTTCACTAAAACGTACTTCAGGTTATCCATACTTCAAAGTGAAATAACCGTAAGGTTTTTGAAATAGTCTTCATTACAGCATAACAGATAAAAGATGCTGTTTACTAACCTTGATGATTATTTCACTGACTTCATTGTGCTACTCCTTTTTTATCTTTTCCCATTACACCTCCTTTTAAAATAGTCATACATAATGTAACCACTTTATACAGACCTGTGAGTGCTGTGAAGATCAAATATATTGTGTTTGGGTTGTATCTGCTTTGTTGTGAAGAAAAATCTCTTAAGCAGTAGGGATTCAGCCTGATAAGATAATGTGTGCCAAAGTTTGAATGAGGTAAAAATTATTAGAAAGAAGAAGCCTTCAAACCAAACAAAAACTTGCTAGTTACAGAAAAAATTAGATTTTGTACCACTTGCAAGAAGAGTGTCTCAGTATCATATTTTTTTTTATGTTTGCTTTTAGTTACTCAGAGTCCAGCCTTGAAATCTGTATCTATACCTTCTGCAGTAACCAGAGAGATGGAGATGGGTAATCAGCAGATTATTTCCATGATTTTTTTCCATTTGTCTTAGCATCGCGTAGATCTGCAAATGGCAATTTTAAGATCTGCTTTAGGATCTTGGCTACCAACACTCACAGAGAGCTGCTTATTCACCATTCTTGTGTCTGTGTAGCCAGCTGAAAAATGTACTTGTTGCTGGCTTAAAATCTGCTTAAAGACAGCATTGTCATATCTCATCATTTGCTTTTTCTATTGCTGCAGCTTTTATCCCAGAAAATTTAATAAAATAAAATAAAATTCCTTGCTGATAAGAATTCTTTTGGGCATATGGAACTCAAATTTCAAGGCCAGAAGACTGTATTGCAAGCCATCATTTCCTATTGTCATGGCACAGTTGTCTCACATCTCACTTTCAAGCCACCTGCCATCTTAGCTTTTCACTAGCATCATCTGGAATTGCACAACCTTCACTAAGCTATTTGATGCTAATCCATTAAGTCACAGGTCTCTCAGCATTTTAAGCTCAGATTCTTTTTTCAGCATTTGAGGAAACACAGGCTGTTTCTTCAGGATCCAAAACATCTGGTACCACAGAAGTGCAATCAACCAGATCTGGTAATGATTTCTCATAAAATTAGTCCTCTTGACAGTTGGGAATTTTCAAAGGACACATAGTGCCTCTCATTAGTTTGTTCAGTTTGACATAAATGAAGAATAACTGCAGGTATGAAAGTGCTGTATCAAATAGCAGGTTTCTTTATGAGATTTAATGTGAAATACTGAACTAATAGCTTGGAGGTTTTTCCATATTTGGCTACAGTATGTAACTCTTAGCTTAAAAATTAAATTGGACTTACAGCAAATAGTAAATTTAAATAGGTCTGTCCACACCTGAGTGTTGTAAGTCAAATATCCTGATTTACTGAAGTTCTCAGAGAGAAACGAATGAAAACTGAAGAAACTCCAACACTTTTCGAAAATGTAGCTCTTCTTTTAGCCTTTCTGTATAAACATAGATTTATTTCTAAATGCCCAGATTTCAAAACTGGCACTATAGAAATGCATCATTGAAGATTCAGACACTGGCTAATTGATCCTTAGAAAATTTCAATGACGTGTTTCTCTTACAGGTGAGTTTGTAAGAGGTAGTTATTTACCCAGGGCCACTGACA
Organism: Aegotheles bennettii; assembly: GCA_013398125.1. Classification (NCBI taxonomy): domain Eukaryota; kingdom Metazoa; phylum Chordata; class Aves; order Caprimulgiformes; family Aegothelidae; genus Aegotheles; species Aegotheles bennettii. The sequence continues at coordinate 70,683 of VZRW01013467.1, read as the reverse complement.
GTTATCCAAAAGAAGAAGGAAAAAAAAAAGATGAGAGCCAGTTGGAAAGATTTCATTTCATTAGCATGCCAGTAGTGTAATGCCTAATGCATATGTTTTTGGAAGAATTTAATTTTTGAAGGAAATCCATCACTAAAGGGGAGATTGATTGTAACTGTCAGCCATTCATGTCTGACAAAAGACACTTTATATGTTTCATTTGGTACAGTTCCTGCTTTGTCATTCTTTTTCCTTCTCCAGTTTCAGTACCAGGATATCCTCCTTGATCCCTGGAATTCTAGACAAAAATTCCATGCAGTCACAGTTTGCTAGCTTTTATTCTTAATTTGTTTTCCTTTTTTTTGAGCAGCCTTGTATTTCTCCTTTTCAACCCTATAGTTCCACTTTTTTTGGTGAAATTCTGCTAACAATTTGGTCATTAGTTGCATTATGTGTCTGTACATTAATGTATGTTTTCGGAAACTGTTTTCAAGTTGTGCTTAGTTGGTTAGTGTGCATTTCAAAGCCTACCTTTCTGCACTACATAATGTGTTAAACATTGCCTAGAAGTTTCTTCAGGTCGTAAAAGAATATGATACTGTTGCATGTTTGTTCTCGCAACTCAGAACAATACAGCAGGATTTTTGTTTTTATTTTCCAGCTTCACATGACTTTCTTCATGTTACTTCTACTCCCCAAACTTTTACAGCCTCAGAAATACCAGAAACTGGTAAATTATAGTAATATTATTTCAGAAGCATACACTTTTGGTTGGTTCATTGGAGCTGAAAAGTTTGCTACTTCTTCCATGTTGATGATTTCAGACAATTATTCCATGCTGCTTGCATTGGGTGTTGCCCAGTGCTTGTTTTTCAAATCCTGTAACAGTACCCTAATTCCTGGGACCAGGCACAGCACAGTTTTAAAGCAAGACTGCAACTAGCTTACAGAGCCTGAATAATGCAGTATTGGGTTTGTCAAGAAAAGATTTAAAATTTACAAGTCTTAGGACTGTTACAGTCAAGGAAGATATGTTACTTTTTATTAATAAGATTTTTTTGTTTCTGCTTGTTTTTGAATGTCCATATGCATTTTGCTGTGAATTTTCCTATCTATTGTCTTAAAATAAGAAAATAAGCACATCTCAGGCCAGACCTTTCTAACTAAGCTATACTTTGGGTTACAGCTTTTGAGCTAGATTGTTGTTTTTCTTGTAGCCTTTGATATGTGAGACTGCTTAAGTTTTTTAAGCATTGTTTATACATGAACAAGTATGTGCATAAGAGGTGGGGGCAACGGGGAAGGGGTAGGAGGAAATCGAAGGAAATAAGTTCATTGCCCAGAACTTTGCTCTGAGCAATGCAGCTGTAGTTCATTAAGTTCTCTGCTGTATAGCCTACTGGTTCTTGGCATCCCAATGTGGTTTTCAAGAATTCAGTTTTGCTGTACTGTTCTATAAATCATCCTACATCCAGGAAATTATTTTTGATCAAATTAGTTCATTCTGTTATGTGGGTTACTTGGGCTCATATGTGACTGAAAAAAATGCCAAAATTTAGAAACTACATAGAGTTAAGTGACTTAATGAAGTGATATTGAGAGACTTTAATCTTCTGTAATCACAATTTTTCCTAAATTTTCTGAAGAATTCTTAACTTTGTGGAAAGATATGGTATGAGTTGTAGAGCTGTTTTTTCGAGTGCTATTTAAGGCAAGTGCATGTAAAACTAAGTATAGATTGATTTTCAAACTCTTCATGAACATTTGCATGCATGGGAAAACTAAAATGATATCTTCAGCTAAGTAGCTAGTGAGGATATTTAAAATATTTTGAAAAAAGAAGGTTCATTTTGTAAATAAATAATAACAAAAAATAATACTCTGCAGAGCAGTGGAAGATAAAATTTCTTTCTCTCAAATCTTTCTTCTTCATTTATTTACATGAAGTTATTTCTCAGGTATATTTACATATTTATTTTTTTTTGCAGCTAGAGATACTACTGAGTTGGAAATATCCACACCCGTAATTACTACAGAACCTCAGTTTTTAGAAACGGCACTGGGTAAAATTGATAAGTTGACTTAGTTGTAAAGATTTTCTTCTCATTTTTATGTTTGCTGCTATTTTTGGAAGCTTTGCATTGCTTTAGTTGTCACCATCCCAGTAGTTCATACCAGTATTTCTGCCATTAATGAGATTCTCATCTGCACTCATCATTCATTTTTGTAGATGAAGGATTGGGGGCTATAGAGGTGGGTTCCCTTTAGTTGATTTGGTTTGGTTTTCTCTTTTTTGAGGTTCCAAACTGTGGACTAGCCTTTCTCAGTTGTTTGCTTTTTGTTTTTTTCCTGTGCAGAGAGAACTTCAATGTGAGAGGGACTTAAGTTCTTAACATGTATATCTGTATAATGCTTCTGTGAAAAGGTTGTTTTGACAAGCTTCATACTGGCTGGTCCACTGACTTTCCTGGATCAAAAGGCGTTTTCTTACTGCCTGCAATTCTTAATGTGCTAAGATTCTTAAGTAATAAGAAGAAGTCTCATTAGTATAAGTAATTAAGTCACCTGGTTTCCACACTGACTTCCACACGAGCCTAACTGTTCATGAGACACAGCAATGCCTAGCTGATCTGCAAGCAAATTTCCCTGTGCTTCCATTTGAACAACGCGATATTTGTGTTCCGAGTCCTGTGCTATTCATAGTAGCTTTGAGGCAATTAAGCCTTTTAACAGAAGATTATCTTTCAGATTTAGGGAAAAGGAAGCCTTTTTCTTCAAGATCCACAACATCTGGCATGAGAGAAATGCCACCAATCTCAGCTGGTAATGATATCTCTCTTAATTGTAGTTCTCCTGGCATCTGGGCAGTCTCTCAAAAGACACAGCAATGCTTGGCTAAATGGAGGCTTTATTCTGACTCGCTCGGTATAAAAATGTAACTGGAGAGGGAGATGCTGCCATATTTGAGAAATTTGGAATGAAATGTTGGAATGCTGAGATTATATTTCTTATGTTTGTAAACAATTAGCTAGTGGGGTTGTCATCCATTTTTTGTGAAGGATTATATATATATATATGTATATATATATGGAGTCAGGTTATTTGGAATGGTTACTAAGTGCTAGCATGTCAGATTTGGTGCTTTTGTACATTGGATACAAATGCTTCTCCGCAGGTGGAAAAACCTTTAGCTGCTGTTCTTAAGAATATGTCATGAATTTTTAACTATGGAAAAATGCCAGTTACTGATTTGGTTAATGAGTCATTAAATGTTTCTACAAAAGTTTCATGCAGAAGGGACCTGAACAGAAAGGTTTCAGTTTCCAAAGAGAATATAAAAAAATTCCAGAGAAATCACTAGGCACCATTTCCTTAATACCAGCAACTACTTCATCTCTGTGCATGTTTGAAACAGTCAGTAACAGTCCTGCCTCCCTTATATCTGGAGTCAAGCACACAGTATAGCAAACATGCGCAGTGCACATAGTACACATAGAGTATATTTTACACTGGTTAATGTGTTAGGTTGTGCATTTTCTCTGCAAAATTAGGATAAGAGACTATGAGGAAGACATTTCAGTGAAGTTACTTGTTCTTCATCATCTTTGGATGGTGGACTGTACAAGTGTAAGTGGTTGAAAGATGTCCAAGAATTATGCAGAAATATTGCCTTTTGTCACTTGTTTGCAGGCATTTACCTACAGAGTCTCTGTGCTGTATTAGTGCCAGGAACTAGGATTTTTGATCCATAGAATGAAGTCTTTGGAAGATTGTAGGGAAAAGTGAGATCAGATCTTGAATTCTGAATATGTAGATGAGTCTTTTGGCTCCCATGTTGCCTCTGCAATGACTGCTTTTGAGGCATCTTTCAAGGAAATGTAAGGAGTGCTTTGGTGAAGTAGTCATTTAGCCATTTTTCTGCTGATGGGGAGCCATTTAGCTACTGAGTTTCTAAGGATATTGTGTTAGTTGCAGCCATGGTGAGACAGCTGCCTGCTGATCTGATCACTAAGTCACAAGATCCTGCCAGGAAAAGGCATGTGTCACCCTAAATATGGACATTTGGAGTGTTGTGAACTGGTGCAGCTTGTATTGCTATGGCAAAACTGTGCGGATCTCTCAAGACCATTTTCGTGTCTGATTATAGCAAGCCAGAGACTGGACCTGGAATCCACCTCGTCTGCTTCACTGGAAACCACAAGGACCGTGATGGGTAAATAGCCAGAGATTCCCTTCCTATGTGGATTGCTTTGGCCACGCTTTTCTCTGTAGCCGTGAGCCTGTTCAGAGGTTTTGATGTCCTGAAAAGTGGATCCACAATGCAGCTGGTCCCTTATGGCTCCTTCTTAGAACTTGTTCCACTTGTAAGCTTTCTGCTGCCCTCTTTGGGGTTCCACTTCTAGGTTCATTCTGTTCCCTTGGGCTCCCTATTGAGTTGACAGACAGCATCGTGCTGCTCCGGGGAGCGATGCTGGGACATGGCAGCCTGCTGCAAGCAGGGCCACATCTCCTTGTTTATAGCTCTGTCTTGATACCACCCATGTGACAATGCCTGCCTGGGACCTGAAGGTGGTTTTTGTGTTTGATCTTAGCTACTCGAAGACCAAGGCTGAGGCCCACCACTTCTTCCTTCCAGCAAACCACGATGGGTAACTAGAAAAAACTCTTCTTTTTTCGTTTTGCCCTTTCTCTCTTGCTCCCCATCACGCCTCCCACTCCAATCCACCTGGCATTCTTGTCATCTTCCATGGAGAGTATGAAGACTTGTTGATGCAGCTTGGCTTGCCGAAGCACTGACCACACTTGTTCTGCCACTCTGCTGTTTCACCCTGTGCTTTTTCCATTGCTGATGAGCATTTTCTGCAGGGACTGAGTGACAGCTTGCATAGAGAACATATTATTGCACCCTGCCTTCAGCTGCCATTCCCCTGCTGCTTTGTGTTCTGCTAGTGGCTCTTCCCTTCTCTGACACGTTCAGCTACGACAGAGTTCTTAAGAGACGAATCCCGGTTGGGCTGAGCTGGGCTGGCACAAGTGGATAGCAGTGCAGTCCAGCTGCCCACCAGGGTGTCCTGGTCCAAGGGTGCAGCTACTGGTTGCTTCACCGCTGACTTTCAAGGCAGCCAGTTGTCATCTGCCCACACCTTTACCTTGCCATCACCTGCAAGTGGGAATGCTCTGCTCCACTGCTGCTTTTGGGGTCACGCGAGGGTTTTAAGAACAATGCTTCTTTTCAGCTTTCAGTGAATCACAGCGTATTTCTTCAAGGCTGGAAACACCAGCAGCCTTTGGCACCTGGCCATGCTGCCGACCTAATCTGCTAACGATGTTTCTTGCAGATCTGGCAACATTGCAAGATGGGGATTGTCCCGTGAGATATTGCTTTGTTTTTAGCTGACCTGTTGTTTGTTTTGGGCCTACACCGGGGTGAAGCAGAAGTGTAGAGATGAAGTGGCCGTGCACAGAAAGGCATAGGATATGGCACTTGCTGACAATGGGTGGAGGTGTCTATGGCAACAGCTTCTTTCACACTGGCAGGTGTCCAAGACCAGTCCTGTTGCTTGGCAGTATTTTTTGTCCCATGAGGTAACAAAAGCAGTATGTGAGCAGGCTGGTAAACCTACAGACCTGAAGTCAAGTGCAAGTTAAAAGTGTAATGAACCGTATTAAGCATCTTGCAATGTTATTGTGGCATTTTCGCTTGTAGCAGTCTTGGTTTCATGTCAGCTAAGTCATGTGCTTCAGAGTCTTTTCCAGGGACTTACATTTCTTGCCTTGCATTATTTAAAGGACTTTTCTCAGCTTTCTTGTTTTTACAGTGGAGAAATCAGATTCTTGTAATTATAACAAAACATAAATTCAGCTGCTTTCAGGATATATCTTTCTCTTTCCCTGTGTGGTGTTGTTGTCTGGATCACTTTTTACATTCTTCTATTTTTGCCAATTTTTAAAATTGTATTTGTTTCAGCGTCATCATTTCATAAATTTGCTTTCTCTTTCCCTCTCTTTGCCCAGTGTTCTTGCTCTTTTGTAGTCTTAAATTCCTAGTAACCTCATGGGATTTTTTTTTCCATTGTACTAGTGACATTCCATTTTATTTTTTTGCATCACATTCATCTGTTGTCACACATCTTTGCATATTAACCTCTTTCTTATTTATATTTTGCACAATATATTTTTGTATTTCTTCAGTTCCTTCTTATTTGGACACTATGCCATGGTGTGATGGTTCATGTAGCTTTTAAATAATAAGCCGCAAATTTTTTCACATGACTTTCTTCATGTTACTTCCACTCCCCAAATTTCTATATCTGCAAAACTATCAGAGCGAGAGACTGGTAATTGGCATTTGTTTTATTTCCAATCCTCGATCTTGATATTTAAGTAGTACTATTCCAATGTTTGTTATTTGTCCTGGCTTTTTAATGTTGTCTGTAGTGGTCTTTCTTTTGTTCACTAAGGCTTTGTGTTATTTGTAATAATTGCCAGTGTCCAGGAGTTCTAGCCTCAAGTAAGTGATCCTGATATAATCTGGCTATTTCAGGGTACTGTCATATTACTGAAGGGTTGTGGGGGGAAAAGTGAGGCAGAATTTAGCAGATGAGAGGAAATTGTTGAGATTCGATGAATTTTGGGTTGCCACTATAACAATTATCCTTTGGGGAGAGCATGTTTTGTCTTCAGCTGGTAGGCACTTTTAAAAGAATTTTGTTTGCTTGCTGTTATAACTTTTTTAAGTTGTCTTTAAAATTCAAAATATTGTGGCAGTGCAGCATTTTGGTATGAAAAATTATTTTTACCGTGCATTTATTAACAATGTATTTGTGAGAGGAAATGTGATCTAAAATCTTAGCACACAAAAATGACACATTTCTCTATTTCAGTAACTATTCAAGCACCTTTCAAACCTGTTACATTCGACATCAGTGAGGTGGAATTGGGTAAATGATCACTAATGTTTTTTGTCATCTTATTACAACATACATACACTATTCATGTTTTCCCTGCTCTTATTTTTTAAACTCTGGTCAGTGTTCTTTTAGTTTCTTATCACAGATAAATTTAGAAAAGTCTTCACTTTCATCTGTTGCAGAATTCACACTGAACAAAAACATGATGCAGCTGTGTTAATACTCCGTGGGTGGTACTGACAGTTGTCCTGCCTCTGCATGAATGCAATATTTTTGTATTCTTCTAAAGTTGAGAACTCTTATTTTATCCAAGGTCATTTCAGTCAAATCAAACTAACTTCATTAGATGGAAAACTTTTAGCTGCTAGTCAAGTGTGACTTTTTAGTGCTCTCTGTGGCATGTTCTCTCAGAACTATCACAGGATTCTCTCTTATATAAAGAATCGGGCTACTTAAACTTCTTATTCATTGTCCTTTGACTTTAATCAGTCAGGAGTGTTCTTAACATCAAGAGTACCTACTCTTCAGTTTTTCATATACCACTACCCATAGAAATAGACCATGTTTCTTTCATGCTGGATACATGATTTTTCTAACAAAAATTATGATCTTCATGATCTGATAGAATCTGATTTTTCTGCATTTGTGTTTTCATTAAAATATTGCCATAAAAATATGAAGGTGTCTTTAAGCCATTTTCCACTGAAAGATATTTCTCAATAATCCTGTTTATATCAAAGTAACTTTGAGGCAGTTGAGGGAAAATCCAATCCCTAGGCAAAATATGAATTTGTTGACTAAGTTCAGGGAAGTTTTTTGATACCACCTGTGTGAAGACTGTCTGTCTCAGTATCTCAAGACTTTTTCTGTTTTCTTAGCTTTTTGTTAGCTTCCCAGAGACCAGCTTTGATCAACATCTCTTTCTTACCTGGTAACCAGATCTATAGCAATAGGTAAATAGCACATACTTGCATTTTAGTTTCCACTTTCTCATCACTGCCCTGGACTGTAGTAAGACCAGAAGTCGTTACCTTGAAACAAAATGCATCTCTTGGGTTTCTGGTGCAATACTTTCATGTCAATTATTTCTTTTTATTAGCAATTAGAAGGCATTTTGCTCAGACTGAATAATTGAGAAACATACTTGTATATTACTGTAAGCACTTTTATGTAGGTTTAGATTTATTTGAAATTTGCTCTACCTAAGCTCTTTAAAGGGATACAATTCTGTGTCTTGGAAATGTAATATATATATAAATACCACTCTGTTCAGACTGATTTTGTATCCTTACTATAGGATACATCAGCTTGGTTATTCTGTCATTCATCCTACAGCTGACTAGCAGGCTTTGATTTTTATTTGTATCATTGTTACCTTTTACAGAGCAGCTTCTACCAGCTAGGTACTGTGGTATTTTAGTGGTTTTGATGCCACTGCAACTTTTAAAACTTGAATTCTCTTTTCAGCTTCTGATGAAATAGACACTATTTCTGCAAGATCCACAATGTTTGCTATTCCAGAAATGCCATCAACAAAATCTGGTAACAACATTTCTTGCAAATGCAATTTTATTAGTGTTCAGTATTCTCAGAAGAAATGTCCTTATATTTTTCATTGTATTGATAATTTAAATTTCTTTGCCTTGAAGTTAATAATATTACAGGAAAAAGGTGGCATATTGCTGCATTTAGGATAATAATGTTGAAATAGTAGGCTTTTAGGATTATGATGACACGGAATAGTGGAGTATTACAATTGTATCTTTTTCTTTTCATCATTTTATGTTACATACAGATTATAATGTTTCTGGAAGTTTGAAGGACAGAGAAGACTCAGATTATCATTCTTTATTTGTACTTTGGTTAAACATTAATTTACTTATAATATAATTACTGAGTTACATCGATATTTAGCCTGCCCTGATTCACCTGTCCTGGTTTTGTAAAAGTTTTGTACCAACGGATTCCCTGAAACCAGCATAGTTACTAGCAGGCATTAGTAGATAGTTATTATAAATAAATAAATAAATAGCAGTACTTTTGTCACTCATAATACTCTATTTTTTCAGAGAATTTCCCCCAACATCTTTTGCTTCGAAATTATGATTACAGAATTATTTATTGTGATAAGGAGTGGTTTGACAGGTTCAAAAGCTGAATGTGAGATTTGTTTGGTTTGGTATTTTTACAGTATCTGTTCAAATACCTTTTCAACCTGGTATATTTGCCTCAAATAAAGTAGAACTGAGTAAATTATTATGATGTTTCCTTGATGTCTAATATAATGATTTCTCAGACAAGCACCAGTATGCTTTCTTTTACTGGCTTCTGGTTGTGAAAATTTAATCTTCAGCCTCTTTTATTTCAGGTTTTAGGATAGATTTTAAAGATTCTCAACAGTTCATGTTTTACAGAACACACATACAGCGTAGTTAGGCTAATAGTCATGATTCTGACAATTTTCCTGTCTCTCTGTGAATAGGATGGTTTCTTCCTTTTTAAAGCTGAAAATTTTATACAGCTTCATGCTGTTTAAAGTTGTTTGCACTGTGACTGTTTGATGGTATTTTTTTCAGCATCTAGCACACTGGATGCCCCTTCCAGCCTCAATTACACAGTGTTTCACTGATTCTGTGATACTCCTTTAGGTTGATACCACATACTTTTGTTATGCAGTTAACCATTCCCACATAATTTAAAAAATGCAGGCTAGCTAGTTTTAATGTGTATCCCACATTATATTAGGTGTGTTTATAAACTAGATGATAATGTTTCTAACTTTGATGTTTTTAGTGAGCTTTTGTGTGCAGACAGAACAATGATTCTTGTAGCTTGAGTCATTCATTTACTCAGTGGCTTTGCCTAAAGAGGTCATCGACAGGCTTTTCCACATTTTCTGCATAAAGTGATGTTTTTAGGTTGAATTAAGCCCTAATTAATCACTTTATACTTAATTTCCAATGTGAAGGCATGCTATATCAAAATTACATTAGGCATTTGCAGCTTCTTATTTAAAAGACTTTTATGGAACATCCAAATTAAAGTATAGGGAAAAAGAGGTTTGCTGTCAGTTGGTGCTATTGGATAGAATTCTAAAATCAGATGCCAACAACTGACCTTGTAGTTAATGCCTCAGATTAGATGTTATATATCCAAAAAAACCCCAAACACCTCCACAAGACAAAGAACAGAGTAAGTTACCCTGAATATCAATTAGAAGTGTGTATACAAGAAAGCTGAAATAAACGTAGACCTTTCAGACCTGCTAATAAAGGGCTAAAGATCACCTTATCTGAAGACTGATCTCACTCATTGCTTCAAGATTGTTTTCATATTTGATCTTAGCTACCCATGGACCAGGCCTGAAATTCACATCTCATCCCTCCGTGGAAACCCCTCCGGGAAAACCTAGCATGACGGGTAAATAATATATAACTTCGTTAACTTTTCCATCCCTTGCCATCATTTCCATTGGCAGTGGACAGTGCTAAGATCATTCAGACACATTGCTTTGAAGATGACTTGATGCTAGGCTTTTTTTTTCTGTTCTTTTTCCTCTCAACTCAGCCATTTCTGTATAATCAAAGCTGAAAAATAATATACAACACTGACCAGCTAACCATCTACAAAAAGACCTCTACTATCATATGTTGACTTTAATTTTTTTCTAATAGTTGTGATTTTCTTTCAAAGAATAGATACTTAAAAAAAAAAGACAGTGAGAAGAATTCTGCCTAGCATAAGATACAAGAATTGAACCTGCTTTATTTCACACCAGTTTCAGTGTTTATGTAACACCTCATTTCACAGCTGATCTCTAAAACTTCTCGCATCCTGCATGATCTCACATCAGTGTTGTCTTGAACTGCCCAACAGCTGCTGTCCAAATACAGTGGATCTGAAGTCACTTCTCATTCTAAGTCCAGATTTTATTTCAGCTTTTGATGAAAAGCAGCACATTTCTTCAAGACCTGAAACATCTGGCATCCAAGAAACGCCATCGGCTGTACCTGGTAATACTTGAAAATGTGATTTTAAACAGAAATTCTTATAGACATTTCATCATACTTTTGGTATATTTTTACTTAAGTTTAACAAAAATCAGAATAACTACAAAACTGTCATAATTAATTTGCTCTCTCAAATACCAGACTAACTTGGGAAATCTTTTATGCTACTCTAAAGCGGTAAATACTCTCATAATTTTAGTCTGCATTCCTAATATTTTTACAAGTATTTATTGTTGTGCTTGACGATAATAGATTTTACCATGTCTTACTAAATATAGTAGTGTTCTTTTTTCAAGTTGCAATACTGCAGATAGGTAAGAGTGAAAGTTAATATATTGTTTTGTTTAAATCCCTGAATGAAACTGTTCTAATGGTTGAAAGTGTTAAGTACGTCCTGTAGAAATAACAGGATCAATAGCAATGAATACAGAAGCTTCAAAACAGTGGAGAATGGACCTTCAAGTCCTTTAATTTTAATATATTTAAAGCAGTTATCTAAGTCATTTTGCTGCTAGTGGAGACAGTGCTGACAGTGGAGACAGCAGAGGTCCAAGGCAAACAAATATAAGCATGCTGATCACCTGTATTGCTGTGTTGCTTGAGTACAACATTATAAACTGAATTGCACAACATTGCAATTAAAGAAAATATTTGTAAGAAATGGATTAATTAGTTCTTCCAAACACCTTTGGAACCCATTACACCAGACTCCAGTAAAATTAAACCAATTGGATTACGGTATTTTCTTGTGTTTTCTTCTTTAAATTACTTACACTTACTAATATATGATAATCTAAAATATACAGTTTTCCTATTCTTCCTTGCCAGCTTTTATTCTTTAAGATTATTCTACTACCTGTGTTCAGAAAATAAACCAAAACTTACCAATGCCTTACAAAATGACACTGAACAGATGCAGTTTTATCAATGCTCAAGGTTGTGCTTGTTTTACTACCCCCGCATAAAGAAATATTTCATTTCCTTTCAATAATGACAAGTCCATTCAAAGTCTCTTTCAATTTTTTGCCAGAGTCCCTTGCAGTAAAAAGTGGACTAAATGGATATTTATGAGCTAGTCTGAAATTCAACATAAACTTTTCCATGCAAAGTCCCAGATTTCAGGGACATTTAAAAATGTGATTAAATGTGATAATAATGTTTAATAACATATTTTAGGCATAGACTTGGTATGAGATGAGAACCATCAACATGTACAGTTAATTGTATTTAAAGGACTGCATTGTAATAGCCTAAGGAATTGTGTTTTTTAATTTTCATGTGTCTGTCGAGGAAAGGAGTAAGGGAGAGAGAAGAGAGTGAATAGAAGGATCTTTCAACTAAAGGAAGTGAGGAAGTCCAGCCACACAATGCAGAGTGCAGTGAAATACTTGCTTCCATGTTATTCACCCTGGAGTGGGTCTCTTAGTGATATTAATGATCTCTTTTAAAAACCTAGTGCTTAGTTGGCCACTTGTTTATGAGTTGTTCTTAGCAAGTGTTTACTTGTCAAGGATCTTCAAGCCTCTTTGAACTCTTTCTTCATTTCTTGGAGATGGATTAAAGACTTCACATTTATTGTGCTCTATGGAGCTACACAACCCACCAAACTAATGTGGTTATTCAGGTAATGAACAATAATTTCAATCCAGACTTACTTTTTTCCTTTAAAACCACAGTGTTATCACTTGTGGAGAGACTGACTATTTCAAGATGACTTCCATATTTGATTTAGCTACACAGGGATTAGTCCTGAAGTCTATATCTCATTGTTTTTGGAAACTAGACAAACAGTGATAGGTAAGTAATGTGGGATTCCATTTTAGTTTTCATCTTTTTTTCTGCTGTGAACACCTTCAAATATGTCTGCTTCTAAGTCTAAATGCCAAGCCTATTAAAATCTGTTCTGCATCAATCAGTTCATCAGCAGCTAGAAGGTATTTTTTGTACAAAGTGGTAAGGCCTGGTCTTTTATACCAACTTGTAATAATTTTATTTTTCTGCTGGTGTAATTTAAACTCCAAAAAGTGTAAAAGAAGATTCTTAGGAGTTCTGTCTAGCATCAGATACTGGATCCTCTTGTCACCATATTGGGCCACATATCTTCCTCTTTATTCACATAATACAGAGAGGACTTTTAAGCATTCGGTGTCTTGCTTGTTTTTGCAGCTACATCATTTTGAACAACACAACTTATGCTGGGTAGTGTGTTGTGGTATCCCAGCAACAGTGAGATTTCTCAGATTAAAATCCAGATTTTCTTTTCAGCTCTTAATGAAACACAGATAGTTTCACAATTCATGTCTAAAGCATCTGGAGTTCCGGAAATACCATCGTTACAATCTGGTAGTGAGATTTCTTGCCAACTGAGTGCTCTTAACAGTGGGGAATTGCCAGAAGAGTCCCTGCTGTGCTTTTGATGAAATATTGGTTTAATTTTCCTTATTTAGGGGGTAAGAACAGCTGCAAGATAAAAATGCTGGATTGGGTGCTATTTTCATTTAAGGCAATGTATATGATATTTACATTATGGATTATGATTTATTTTTTTTAATTCTTGGTTCAGTTGTGCTGTACTAATTGGTACTATTACCCATAATTGCCATTGCCATGCATTACTTAATGTAACAGAATTTTACAGTATATTGTCCTGAGCACTTCTGTGCCTATAAAGTACTGTGAGGCTGGTAATCAAACTTTAGCTGCTCCATTATATGCAGAGTACCCTGATACAGAAAACTACTGTATTGCTTGAAGTTATACTGCTTTTTATTTTATATTTATTATTGCTGTAGTGAAGTTTTGTGGTTATTGGTATTTAAGACATCTTCCTGGTCAATTACATTGTGTTGGTGTGTGAGATGTTTAGGGAATTCTCTTTGTAGATATATTTTCTGTTGACCATTAATGTTCACTTGTGGATTTAAACTGTTGAAAAGTTGTTCACATTGTAAATACTGCAGTTTTGTATAGTATCTCTCATGAAAGAGGACTCTTAAGCTATTCTGTAGTGACAAAATTCTTATTAGGGAGATGAGATATGGCACAGTGCCGTGCATGGCATTGCATGACCAAGTTCAGAGGTTTTTTTAATAGCTCAAGACTTGGTAGTCTAGGTATCTTTCTTTTTTTCTCCTAGACGTATGTTTATTTGGGGAGATAAAAGTTTTGTCAGCCTTCTGTATGTATCCTAAAGCAAGTTTCTTTTTTCTAATATTTTCCTTCCTCTATAGGACAAATTTAATGCTGAACAGAGGAGCGCTCTTTTTCTTCTCTTGGTATACTCTGAATTTTGTCTTATACTGCAGACCCCTATAGATAATCGCAAATGTTCTATAGTATTCCTCTGTATACAACTCTGGTTTACATTTGCCATCTTAACTGCTGTGTTTAACAGTTCTTCAACTCAGTGCTAGTAAAGGTGCAGACATTGACTGGGTAATTCAGAAAACATATTTGTGGAGTTATTCCCATTTTTCAGCAAGCAGAGTGAAGACAGAGAGGACAGTAAATAGCTCAGAGCCACAGAGAAGCATGTAGTCAAATGGATCATTAAGAGGGAGAAATTTCTGAAACTCTTTTAATCCATCCCCCTGTCAAGCAACTCGACCAATTTTTATTGTTTTTTCAAAGGATTTTATTTGCTTAGACTGGAGGAGTTTCCTCTTATTTGGTCCATCAAATTTGAGCTCTTCTGCTTTTCCTATGTGTTCTTTCAAGCGTGATGGCAGTTTCAAAGTTTTGATTCCATTTTCTGAGATATCTACTATTTGACCTATCTTCTGCTTATGCTAAGGTTTTGCTCCATCCTTTTATCAAACTCTCTTCTCTTTTTTTTTCAATAGTATATTCTTATAGAAGTAAAGGTATTTCTATCATGATCTTTGCAATTCACTGTTGTGATTTGTATATCTGTTCACTAATTTCTGGAAAATAAACGTGACTTCTTTTAGCTCATGCTTGTCTGACAGTGTGGATATGAGATTCTGTCTGTTTGAAGTACTTCATACTTCTGAAAGCTTACTCCTGTAAATTCTTTAATTTGCTGTTCCATTAGATATTCTTATAGATTCTGGTTAAGAAAGCACAAGTTGTTTTTCTTCTAGTATTTAGTTGGCTCAGCTCTTGGTGAAAATCCTTATTAATTTCACCTGTATGCATTTTTGTGAAGAGGAGCTATTGTTTCTTTTTTTGCCAGGCTTCTATTATTTTAACCCCAAAGTTCAGAGTTTTTAAGGGTGGTGAAGAATATAGCAATCAGAGATAGTTCATTGTTTTTCTGATTAAATATAAGGTGGTCATTTCCAAAACTTGACAGTATCTTTTATGTGTGCTGAAGTTCTGACTACATATTTGTTGTTCTCAATTTATGTTCTCAATGAAAATATTTGTTTAATGCTAGAAAATGGGTTCTGTCATTTATTGCAGCTAAAAGACAGCTCTGGAACATCATGACTTCCATTACTGTCTACTAGGAGCAGTGTTTGCTGTTTTTTGGTAATACAGTGACAAAAGGTTGATGTGTAATTTATTTGATAGAGAAATTATACCTAAGAACCCACAATTTAAATACTAGTTTATTTGCATGTGATTAAAGTGATGATTTCATGCACATAGAGAGACTGCCATAACATCTCAAGATAGTTTCCATCTCTGATCTTAGCTCTCCCAAGACCAGTCCTGGAGCCCACATCTGTTCCTTCTCTGGAAACCACGAGGACAGTGATGGGTAAACAGTGTTTCCATCATCATTTTTATCATTTTTGCAACACTTAAATATGAAAAGTGTTATTTTAAAATTTAGTCAAAACCTTTTGGCTTTTTTTTTTCCTGTTAGTGGCAATGCCAAATGTGTCAGCCAGGTCATCAGTCATT
The DNA here is from genome assembly GCA_013398125.1 of Aegotheles bennettii. NCBI lineage: Eukaryota > Metazoa > Chordata > Aves > Caprimulgiformes > Aegothelidae > Aegotheles > Aegotheles bennettii. Next base: position 54,911 of record VZRW01013467.1, on the reverse strand, counting down.
TATATAAATGATAATGAGGACATACTTAATTGTTTAGCTTTTCAATATCTCTTCATAGTTTTCTGCTCTATAGGCCTAGTTCACTGAAAGGTTGACTCTTTGTATTCTACACTAACTCAACTATGCCACCCTGATTTAAAAATGGAATAATACTGTAATGAATGCAAATATTTATGTAAAAAATCTGAATGTAATATGGGCTTCATTAATTTAAAGCTCTATACTGACTGCTTTAAAAAAAAAATGTTCATCTGTAATATCTAAAGGCAGTTTTCTGATTTAATCTTAGTTACTCAGAGACCAAAGCTGAAATCTACTTCTCCTTACCTTGCAAGCCAAGGAACAGTGGAGGGTAAATACGATATTTTAATTTTTTTCTTTTCCCCGGCCATCACTTGACATAATTTCCATCTGCTTTGAGCAATATCTAGGTTTGTTAATGCACTTTGGCTTGCAAAAACACTTGCAATACTAACGATGTGGTTCTGGTGTTTGAACCTGTGTTTTTTTTTATCACTTGAAAAATTTCTTTTTTCAGGAACAGCTGGCGATGTAGTTCTTATTTTGAATATTCTTTCTGGAATGAAATATTCCAATACAGCAGAACCACAATTATACTTCCACTTAGTGTTGTTATTGATGTGATATAACTGTCTCATAGACTCCTTCCAGGACATAATTTTTTTTTCCTTCTTTCATTTCACTAACTTGAGCACTAAAGTTCAAGCTTGATGAATAGGCACGTTACTCACTGGCTTAGAGACTAACTAAAGGAAGAAGCTGAATTTAAGTTTTCATGGGAAATGGTGAGGCCTTTCATGGGAATAGTGAGGACTTAAATAGTCTGTTCTTTTTAAAACTAGTAATAATAATTATGATAGTGACAACAACAGCAGAAAACACTTTTTTGCAAAAGTTATGAAACTTCTTAGGCAATTTGGAGTTATGATTAAATATTGATAGGATAATATGCAGTTAATTTCTTCATGCTGGAATAAGGAAGTATTTAGTATTTGTAGTTGCTTGCATTTGAGAAGTACCCATCACCACTCATCTTGAATTCTGAATACGTAGATGAGTCTTTTGGCTCCCATGTTGCCTCTGCAATGACTGCTTTTGAGGCATCTTTCAAGGAAATGTAAGGAGTGCTTTGGTGAAGTAGTCATTTAGCCATTTTTCTGCTGATGGGGAGCCATTTAGCTACTGAGTTTCTAAGGATATTGTGTTAGTTGCAGCCATGGTGAGACAGCTGCCTGCTGATCTGATCACTAAGTCACAAGATCCTGCCAGGAAAAGGCATGTGTCACCCTAAATATGGACATTTGGAGTGTTGTGAACTGGTGCAGCTTGTATTGCTATGGCAAAACTGTGTGGATCTCTCAAGACCATTTTCGTGTCTGATTATAGCAAGCCAGAGACTGGACCTGGAATCCACCTCGTCTGCTTCACTGGAAACCACAAGGACCGTGATGGGTAAATAGCCAGAGATTCCCTTCCTATGTGGATTGCTTTGGCCACGCTTTTCTCTGTAGCCGTGAGCCTGTTCAGAGGTTTTGATGTCCTGAAAAGTGGATCCACAATGCAGCTGGTCCCTTATGGCTCCTTCTTAGAACTTGTTCCACTTGTAAGCTTTCTGCTGCCCTCTTTGGGGTTCCACTTCTAGGTTCATTCTGTTCCCTTGGGCTCCCTATTGAGTTGACAGACAGCATCGTGCTGCTCCGGGGAGCGATGCTGGGACATGGCAGCCTGCTGCAAGCAGGGCCACATCTCCTTGTTTATAGCTCTGTCTTGATACCACCCATGTGACAATGCCTGCCTGGGACCTGAAGGTGGTTTTTGTGTTTGATCTTAGCTACTCGAAGACCAAGGCTGAAGCCCACCACTTCTTCCTTCCAGCAAACCACGATGGGTAACTAGAAAAAACTCTTCTTTTTTCGTTTTGCCCTTTCTCTCTTGCTCCCCATCACGCCTCCCACTCCAAACCACCTGGCATTCTTGTCATCTTCCATGGAGAGTATGAAGACTTGTTGATGCAGCTTGGCTTGCCGAAGCACTGACCACACTTGTTCTGCCACTCTGCTGTTTCATCCTGTGCTTTTTCCATTGCTGATGAGCATTTTCTGCAGGGACTGAGTGACAGCTTGCATAGAGAACATATTATTGCACCCTGCCTTCAGCTGCCATTCCCCTGCTGCTTTGTGTTCTGCTAGTGGCTCTTCCCTTCTCTGACACGTTCAGCTACGACAGAGTTCTTAAGAGACGAATCCCGGTTGGGCTGAGCTGGGCTGGCACAAGTGGATAGCAGTGCAGTCCAGCTGCCCACCAGGGTGTCCTGGTCCAAGGGTGCAGCTACTGGTTGCTTCACCGCTGACTTTCAAGGCAGCCAGTTGTCATCTGCCCACACCTTTACCTTGCCATCACCTGCAAGTGGGAATGCTCTGCTCCACTGCTGCTTTTGGGGTCACGCGAGGGTTTTAAGAACAATGCTTCTTTTCAACTTTCAGTGAATCACAGCGTATTTCTTCAAGGCTGGAAACACCAGCAGCCTTTGGCACCTGGCCATGCTGCCGACCTAATCTGCTAACGATGTTTCTTGCAGATCTGGCAACATTGCAAGATGAGAATTGTCCCATGAGATATTGCTTTGTTTTTAGCTGACCTGTTGTTTGTTTTGGGCCTACACCGGGGTGAAGCAGAAGTGTAGAGATGAAGTGGCCGTGCACAGAAAGGCATAGGATATGGCACTTGCTGACAATGGGTGGAGGTGTCTATGGCAACAGCTTCTTTCACACTGGCAGGTGTCCAAGACCAGTCCTGCTGCTTGGCAGTATTTTTTGTCCCATGAGGTAACAAAAGCAGTATGTGAGCAGGCTGGTAAACCTACAGACCTGAAGTCAAGTGCAAGTTAAAAGTGTAATGAACCATTGTAACCTATCCTTCCCATACAGATGCAGGTGAATTCTAGATTCCCAGATGTGCTGACTATGTTTATTGGTGTTTTAGTCTATGTGGTGGAAGCGGATTCTGAAGTGTGTTTTTGTGGCAATGTAGAAATCTTATATTTTTGTTAGCTGAGTGTCCTGTACTTCAGGTTGTTTTTCAATGATGCTGCAATTTTTGCCTGTATTAACCTTTTAGGATACTTCTACCTTCTCTTTTGCAGGATAATGCTTTGTTTGTATCAGAAAGAGCAGATCTCTCCTCTGTTATATCTAATTTTGAATAATGTTTTCAAACTGAGTTTTTGTATGACACATCTTAACCTGCAAATCATAAGCAAGTCTTTCTTTGCCTTTCACCTCTTTTTTTTAGTTAATTTTTATGGTTTTTTCTTATTTCTCCATTATATTTTCTGATGCCTTTGAATATTTTTTCATATTTCTTGCAGTAACTTCATCATTTTCATCACCATTGCATCTTCACACATTTACATTACAAAATCCATTCCATGTGCATTTTCCTGTGTGAAGTCCTTAGTTCCTTAGTAATGAATCGAAACTTGTTGGGTCTATAGGTTCAAATGATACCAAAAACAATTTTTTGTTTTGTTTTGTTTTTTTTCCAGCTTCACTGGACTCTCATTATATTACTTTCCTGTCCCAAACATCTGCATCTGCAGAAATATCAAAAACAGAGAAGGGTAAATTGTGTTTATAATACTTCCATAGCTTAGGAATATTTTGCGCCAAGAATGTTACAGTTACAGCCTCTTTGCTCTGATTGCTTGGTGTTGTCTGAAACAGAATTTTGTTGCAGTGTTTGGTAGTTGGGCTCTATAACTACATGATGATGCTCTGTAGCATAGGATCAAATGAAAAAATGCCAGGAATCAGTATTGTTTTGGGTGATTTTAATCTGCTGGATATAAGGACTGCTAGCTAGTTGGAGTCATTATCAATTATGAAGATATATTCTTGATTGGGACATTTTACCCTGGGTGATTTTTTTTGTCTGTGATGCAATAAAAATTATTTTGCAGTTTTCTCCATTACTAAGAAATTTTTTTAAGTTACGTAATTATTACACCTTGGAACTTTTCTTAATGGGGTCATACCTATCCAATGTTAATTTTGTATTCATAGCAAAGATATGAATGTGCGAGAAATGAGAAGGAAAATTATCCTAAACCTGACAGTCAATATTTCAATAGTATTATTTTGAATTTTCTGCCTCACCTTCTGGCTCTCCAGTATGTCACAGAAGTTGTGTTAATTTATGTTATGTCAATTATATAAAATATCACAATTTAATTTAAATTAAAAATTACATAATGTATACTATATTAAAACCTATATTATATTCAAAATACTGGCATATGTTAAACTGAAACAAGCAAAGCATTGCCAATAGAAATATCTGGTTAGTAGTTCAGTTCATATTAGCATACATTTTAGATATGTAGGTCTCTTTCTACAGGTGCTAGTAAAGTCAAAAGCAGGGATTTTTTTATGTTACATGTGCATATATCAATTGACTTCTGTTGATAAGTCTGCAGTTTCTGTCAGGGTGTATCTGGTGTGTGTGACTTTTTCAAAACCTTGAGGTTTTGTTAATTTATTTTCAAGTTGGAAATCCTGTGAAACTGGTAGTGGTATTGACATCTTGCCAATGCTATGTATAGCAATCTTACTTTTTCTGATCCCACCCCTATTTCTGCACCAATATGAATCTCAGGGTTATTTACATCTTTCTGCAGTTACAAATTCAGCTGATCTGGGGAAACCTATGCCTCCACTTTCCAGAACACCTCATGTGCTAACAGCTATGGGTAATAGTAATGCACTAGCTTTTCAGTTAAATCTCTTTTGGTGTTTTGATAGCAATTTTGGAAATCTCATTCATCCCAGAATTTGGTTGTCTGCCATACTTCTCTTTTGCTTGCGTCATGATCATCAGTGTAGACAGACAAAGTAGCCTTTTTTTACATGACAACTTTTGCTTACTGCTGAGAAACTCACCTAATAGTGTTTCTGATCTTACATTTGTCTCTCAAAAACCTACTAGGGCTATTTCAACATATACTTAAATGAACTAATCTTGGTTTTTCATTATCAAGCTTTAAAGCTTAAGAAGAGTCTTAAAATTACTTGGGTTTTTTTTCTTTCAAGTTTTATTGTTATACTCTCAGATAGATGGATATTGACATTTATGTATTCTATATTATTTATTCCAGCACAGTAAGCTTCTTTATTACTATTTCTTACTGTTCAGTGATTATTTTTTTTATTTTATTTTACCTTTGTTTTATGTGTGTGTATGTACACAGATTATACAACATTAAAATTCACTAACAAAATCTTGACACAAAACAAAGCACTGAAGAGAATTAAAACAATCTTTTTTGCAGAAATGTGTTTTCAGTGTTTTTTAGCTTCATAGATTATATTTTTTCTGTCTTTTTTGAAGTGTTTTATGCTTAAAACTATGGTGTTAGAAGTTCTTTCATCTTTATATTTTCTGGGTTGCTTTAAATTATGTGACGTCTTTTTATAGCTTTCAGTGGTATTCAGCCTGTTCTTTCAAGCCCTGTGACACCTACTAAACCTGAAATAGCAGATGCTGGACCAGGTACAATAATCTCTATCTAGTTCTTAATTCAGTAGATCAAACCATGCTCTAAAACTCACTGAAAAGAGTGAACTGGTAATCTTTGCTTTCAGCGTACATTTGAATTCAACACCAACACCTGAATTTTTAATTTAGATTGCTATTAATTGTTGAAATTGATGCTTTTTCAGACTTAAAATTCATATGGCAACTCATAGGGTTTTTTGCACTGAATCTGTAGTTGGATCAATTGTCAGCTTTCTACTTCAAATTTTATATGGTTTTAATGTCTGCCTAATTGGTTTTTCAACATGTCCTGTTCCTACATTTTACACCATACTGTCTCCCTTAAGCAATGGACCAGGCAGGAGGAAATTAACATCCAGAATTTCTGCACATCACAATGCGATGATTTGTAGTCACTGAAGCTCTGTGCAGTTTAAAAGACTGAATTTCTCTCTAATGCATACTAAACTGATAAGTGTTCAAGCACTAGTGAAATATTTGTTCTTGTTTTTGCTTATGAAGGAAGAGTTTCTTCCATTAGCTCTTTGCTCTCTTATGACTGTCACCATCTCTTCCAGCAGCAACAAGTGAATCCATGCTGGAATCTTTCACACCTAAAACTTCTCGTCCTTTTCAATGGCCAAGGGTAACAGTAGGTAATGTTGTTTTCACCCAGTGAAAAACTCTGTATTTGTTTTGAGCACTTCATCCCATACGAATACATTTCTTCTAGCATATCATTTCACATGCATAATCATTCTTTTTCCTGGTTATAGAGTCTTGTTCTTCTGTTGTCATTAGACTGATTCTTCTTGGTATATCTCTATGTGAGAACATAGTTCAGGGTGGTTTTACTGTCCTCAGAGAAGTAAAACTTGCCTCTTGCATGTAAAACACCACCATCCTTTTATTAATGTTCTCTCTTTTTTACTCTTGTACACACGCATGTGCTGTCTTTGATATGTAGAGCTTTCATAGTGAAAATTTTAATTGTTTTGGAGTCACAGAATCTGTTTCTGATCAGTGCACAGCATTTCAATATCATCTCCATTCCACACTTTAAACTCTGAATTCATTCAACGGCTTTGACATTCCATACTAAGCTGTCTTGTCTTCAATATAAATTTGTGGCATGTGCTGTTTGTTGTGGGAAACGCTTGTTAAACATTTTTTGATTGCAAACTGAGCTCTTTCTTTCAGCTCCAAAAGAAATACCACTTACTCTTCCTAAACTGAAACCTTCTGCTACCTCTGAAGTACAGCATGTGAAACCTGGTAATTGTGCACACCATTTTTATAAGTTGTTATGCAGAGAGTTATGTTCACTAAAAATATCTAAGCAAAACCTTCTAAAAAGGGCAAGAGCTATGCAATGCATAAGAGTCTTGACTAACCCATCATTCTAAAATCGGTCTAAATTTGATGTAGACTAGAAAAGGAATGAGAGTTAAGCTCATCAGTTTTATGCATTTGGGTCCAGTGATAAAAATATAAACAAGTTCTCTAGTTTTGTAGCCTATTTAAAGGACTGGAAGGACATACTGTGGCAAATATGACATCTTTGCTTGTCACAACAGTTTGCTGATTGAAAGTAAAACACTACTCATGTGATCAGGGAACTCCAGCAGGGAACTCAATGGAAAGGATTGCCATTTGAGTGGAAACAGGAGAGCTTTCTCAAAGTAGAAGGGGAAACTTTAATGTACATGTGAGATTCATTCTTTGACCATGGGCACATTCTGTTGTGGTTTTTTTCCTTTTTTGCTTTTTGATCAAAAAATATATCTGTGTACTAATTTGCTTCTGATTTGGGACTGAGGGAGATGAATTTGCCTCCTTTAGTGATTCAAGTACTGTGTCAATAAATATTATGGTGTGGATTACTAGAGTTCTAAAATGTTTTTGTTCTCATACCTTATAAACAGGCAAGTCAGTAAAAAGCAGGAATTGCCTTTGATGTCTTATATGAGTTACACAGTTGACTACAGTCTCTGATTAAAGATTTTCAGCAAGCATTTAGAATTCTCTTTTTTGATATAGATTCTCTAGGATTTGTTACGGACTGCAGTCTTTTCTTCAGTCATAGCCCTCATCTGTCTTTTCTCCCTATTGTCCCATAACACAAATAAAATACATAAAATACGTAAAAGAAATGTATTTGTTGATTGAATCAAACAGTGGATTAAAAGTGTCCTGAGAACATAAATATGGGGAAGAAGCCTTAGAAGCAGACTCTTAAACATAGCCACGACCATACAATGTGTAGTTTCATAGGAAACAAAACTAAAAGGAGTGTAGGGTATTATGCATGAGAGTAGGACTTTTTTGCATGCTTATCTAGTCTGTTTGAAAACAAACAAAGCCCCTGAACTATTGGAACAATAACACTTTGGGCTTACTGCTGATACATCTACTGATATGTTAGATTACACTTGAATTTTTCTTTTCTAGCCCCTAAACCACCACTTTTGGAGCCTAAAACTTCTCAGACTGTTGAACAACCAAAAGCAACACTAGGTAATACATGTTTTTGTAGCTGTTCGTCACTCTTCTTTGCAGTCCAAGCCACAGTTTGTACTCTGATGCTTTATCTCATAGTGTTTACTATATTTAATCCATTTCTCTGGGAGAGGAAATAAGCATTCAGAGCACTGTTTTTCTAAATTTAGGAGAAAAAGAAACTTCAGATTTTTTCATACAGCTTTACTAATTCTACAGTAGAGTAAAATTTTGGGGATCAGAATTGTCTTCCATTTTGTTGGGAATTTTTCTACACACACACTTTACCTTCAGAAAATCATCAGAAACCCGTTGGAAATACAATTGCTAGGCCAAGTGCAAGGGTAGTACTGTGGATGTTAATCCTAGAACTCTCAAAGAAAGATTCCCGTGGCACTACATGGATGCATTAATTCTACTAGTCTTTTATGAAGCTTTCTGAATATCTTTTTGGCTTGAAAACACTTCTCAGTCACTTCATATGTCTTATTCTATTCTTCCTATAAATGTCATATGTTTTTGCACTCTGTCTATTACCATGAAGCTTATTCTTGAAAAACAGTCTTATAGCACTGCTTTATAAAACTGAACAAAATTACAGACTATACTACCTGAAACTCATCTTAAGCTTTATCTGATGTCAGATTAACAGTCATATTTAGCTTATTACACTTTCAGCCCATGCATGTTCAGGAGCAAAAAAGTGTCTAGAACTGGTTGTTCTTAATTTTTACCATTTAGATGACAGTACTTTGACTTATTAACAGAATTCAGTTATGAAGCAATTCCCTTTTTTATTTTTTAGTCCATGTTTTTCCAGCTCCCTACCAGTAATTTCTTTACAGTGTTGAAAATTGAGGATATTTTTGCATATTTTGTCTAGATATGTCTTTTGATGGCTTAAAATCCACCTGGAGTTCAAAAGGATAAACGGCATTATTATTTTACCTGCTAGGTGTCTTGTAAAAATGACTTTGTTAACATAATGGGAGGAACACTTCTTATGCAATTGTAAGCTACAATTACATATTTTAAATTTGTTTACTGACTTTTACAGTGAATAAGAGGCAGGAATTTGTCTGGGGTAGTAAAGTCTTAGGAAGACTTCTGAGAAGACTTCTTAACAAATCTGATTTTGCCATTTGTTTTTGTTCCCAGTAGCCATTCATTGCTTCATTTCAGGCTTGAAGAATGTGATTTTTATGTGATACAATGGAAAGGATAATCTTATAATCTAGTATATTTCTTTCAGCTCCTAAAGAAGCAAAATTCACACCTTCTACATCTAAAGCTAGACCATCTGCCAGAACCAAAAAGCCACGAACTAAACCTGGTAACTAATTTCCATAGAAAATATTTGTTATAACATATCACTTAAGTAGGATACTTTGTTTTAAATTCATTCTGTGTGAAGCTCAGCACTTAGTCATCAGAAAGACATGGACTGAGGGGAGCTGTGTTCTTTGAGGAATATTGATTTTGTATTGAACAGAAAAAATTTGAAGCAAAGCAAGAAGACTTTTAACTTTTATATCCCAAATCACTGTGTTTCATGGTGTGGAATTTAAACAAATTGTTTTCCTGCTTTTCATTTCAAAATAACAGTTTTTCTGATTTAGCTCAGCACAGGGTCCAGAAAATGCAAATTCTCCTTCTTTACTGATGGTTATAGCATCTTACCTAGAACCAGAGGATTTTTATTGATTCCGTGATTATTAATGCATATGTAGACTTACCTGCAGCTGTGGAAATAAAAGTGATGTTCTCTGGAATTTAGTAAAGGCATGTTTTATGACGGCAAATGAAATTGCACTTTCACACCAGGCTTGAACTTGAGCTATGATGTATGTCAGAGAATAAAAAACACCTGGTATTTTCTGGGCCTGAAGAAGAAATGAATACAGTTACAAAAATATGACTAGTGTTACACAGTTTATAATAAAGTTAGAAAGCTTAAAATTGCATAATTGCATATTATAAGAATATATTACTTAATTCTGGAAGAGCTTAGACAATATTATTCAATTCTTTCCAGATTCTCTGTGAATTATTTTTCTGCTCATAAAAAGAACTAGTCTCTTCAGACCGAATAATTCCTTATAAAGCTTGTTAACTAAATGGTACCTATGACTTGAAACTGTTTCAGAATAGTGTTCATAATTAGTTTTTCATGGTGATTACAGCTCCTACAACATTTTTAGTGTAGGAAATCCAGTATTGTATTACTAGAATAGTTACATTTTTCCCTGCTGTAGATGCCTATGTCTGAATATAGATCTGAATCCTGCATAGGTTTGGGTTTTTTTGAAACAACAGAGAAAAAAACCCAACTCATTTGGAAACTGTGCGTAAAATTATTTACACCATTGGAATGCCAAGATCAACACTGTACATTGATATTTCCACACTGAATGACTGTATAGCAGGTTTCTATGTAACTGTAAAGAAGGCAGCACAATTCTGTACTTGCACTCATGCCTCTTGTTTGTCCTTTCCCAGTTAGTGGTTTCACTGATCAATCAGATGGAATCCCAAGAAAAACTTTTTAATCATAATTAAGCCTATAATGATCTTTCTGTAAGTAGGTATTTGTAAGTCTGGTGTTTGTTCTGATAGTATAAATGGTGCTATTCTTGTTCAGAAATCATTATTTCAGGGATAATAATTGGAAAATTATGCATGGAAATAATTTGGCTTTTGGGTAGGTGGCAAAATGGTCAAAGAGCAGGATCTCGTCTGTATTCCAGCATCACCTGGGAGTTCAGCTTAAATTAGAAACTTGTGTCATGACAGTGGTTGTCATCTTTCCTTAACAGTGAATCAAAATAATGAAGAATATTTGCCAAATTCATACTTGACCAGTGACTTGCCAATGACCCGCTTTGGATCAAACAGACTTCCTGAAAGTTAATTTTGGCTCTCATTGTTACTAGAATTCTGTGCTGTTTCTGGTAAAGTACTTGTCTTCTTGCAGTGGAGCAAAAAACTTCATTTATAAAATCCCAAACATACAAGCAATTTACAATTTTTTCCAATGAACCAACAGTATATTCTAGTAAAAGTCTGCAGCTTCATTTTTTTTTCTTGATATTTGGGTAACTGAATTTGTGGCCTGAATGAAAAGAGTTCTTGTTACCAAGGTGATCATGTCCAAACAATATGCTCACTCATACTATTGTTAGCATTAATCTTTCTATCTAAACGTACTAAGTTCTCCATTTACCATTAAAGGAAATGATAATGAATTTTCTACCATGCATCCAACTACACTGCAACATTTTCTTTCCAGAAAAGAATAACTCTTTGTAATGAACCCTTGTCGAATCCCTGGAGATGCATTATAAATTTGCACTCATGTCTCTAATAGAAAATGCTAGTTCTTTGTATGTGTCCATGCATAACCACTTGTGTGATATGAGACTTTTGCAAGAGAACTGCAGAACTGTTTTAACAAGAAATAATCGGAAATTATCCATTGTAGAGGAGGATCTCAACCGCCTGCAATTTGTAAATTTCCATAGTCTCAATGCAGTACTGAAGTTAAGACAGCATAATGCTAGGCAGATTGGTGCCTACATGTAGTTGTTCCTTTTACAGTTTTTTCTTCCTTACCAGGACTATGGGGGCTGAATGCGCATTTTCTGATGTATAGTCATACCAGAGAACCATGCCTTCTCAACATATGAAAACTCTGCTTGATGATTGGTGCATGTCTATCTTAGTATTTTCTGTCCTTCAAAGTCTCGGGTTACCTAGCTGCTCAGGGCTTAAAACCCAATAATCTGATAAATTGTTCAATAATATCAAGAGTAACCTTTATGTCAAAGTCATCTTACATTGTCTGGGAGTTTCATTTAGCTGCCCTGCTTTCAGAAAGGTCAGAGGAAATGAAAGGCATTTTATTTCCTCCCAGTCTTATTCTCCTCTCATCACCATTCTTAGAAATCCATCTCCCAGCTCTACATTTTCTTTTTATCTAGGAAAGTCTAAATCAAATGTGAATTATATATCTGTTAATGAACTTTTTTAAAATGGACCAAAAATAAATCACTACCAGAGACTTTCAGAATCTCTTTAGGATTGGGAGGAGGATGGCATTGTTGAATTTTATGTTTGACAAAACAAAGAAGTTAAAAAACAGATCTAAGTGATTTAAGATTCATCAGTAAAACATGCTGCAATGAATATATGGCCCTAGGTTAGTTTTGGAAGAATGTGCAAAGTATCTAACTTGTAGGTGAGTGTGCTTCTTGGATTTCCATGCTTGGATTTAAAGCAAAGTGTAGTGCTGAGGCACAGATTCGTTATTCAGTACCCAGTGCTGCCAGGTGTAGAAAAACGGTCTCCAGGTAAGAATTCCCTGTTGATCTGTGTCATGACAGAGCAGTACTTCCACATGTGGCAGTTCAGAGAAGAACTTGGCAAAGAATAAAGAGATCTTACTAGTGAATGATTTTTCCATAGTTTTTTCAACTGTTTGCATCCAGAATAGTCTATGACAATTCTCAGTAATTGCTATGCCCTTTCACAGGGTCACTGAATAGTTGAGATTGGAAGGACCTCCAGAGCTCATCTGGTCCAACCTGCTGCTCAAGCAGGCCCACCTAGAGCAGATTGCCCAGGACCATGTCCAGGCAGCTTTTGAATATCTCCAGGGATTGAGACTTAACAACCTCTCAGGGCAACCAGTTTATTTAATTGCCCACATTATTTGTTCTGAAGGCGTTTGGGAGTATTTTGCTCTTTTAGAGTAGTTGCAATAGTATCAAATACATCAATCATTAACTATAAAAAATGCCAGTAAACAAGTGAGGGAAGATTTACAATTCTGAATGCAATATGTCAGTTTATTTATTTCAGTCTTTTGAACTTAAACACAGTCCTTTATGCAAGAAAATAGAGACTTTTAAATTAATAAAGCAATTTTGTATGTAAACTGACACAGCTTTGGAAGTTTTAGGCCTCAGATTTTATTGTATTTAAAAGTTTTAAGGTAACTTCCTCAAAATATACTCATGAATCTTAAAATGTTTGTGAATTTCAGCCTGATGATTTGTAAGTAAGTTCAAAAATAAAGTTTGAAGCACATTGTACAATATTCATCAACTATTTTTTCTTTCCTAATTAAAATCTCTATCATGATAAAGAGAGAGAAAGCATCAGGAGGCATAGGTAATAAAATATAGACTGAGAAGAGTCCAAGCAGAATAAACAAGTGAAGTAAAGTTTGGAGGTTTGGATAAGTACATTGATTACTTAATGATTGTAAATATATTTAGGAATTAAAATTAACTCCAGTTGTAATGTCATGCTAATACTAAACAATTCTACCAGCTTTGTCTTCAAAGTTCTTTATATTTTTCAAAGTTTTTGTAGTTCTTCCCTTTCAAACCTAAACAATTACTCTGGATAGAGGTGGAAGCTTTTTAACTTGATGATCGAATGTGCTACAGCAGAAGATCACCTACTGGGATCTTTAGCCTTACTTTCTGTGACTTTGCAGTTTTTCATATCTTTGCATCTTTCACATTTAACCCTTGTATCACTGTGGAAGAAAGTCAGGAAAATTCAATAAATTTATCAAAGAAAAAAAGATTTCTCTGAAACTCTTTCAGTGGTCTACAGCCATAAAGAGAACAAAAGAAAATGTCAGGAAACCAGGAAGATGAAGAGTCGGATAGCTGCTCTGCCAGCAGTGTTCCTGTAGCATAAATGCACCTTTTATTTTCAAAGAGCAGCAAAAGCCGCACAGGGTAGTTACTGTTGCTTAAGAACATTCAGTAAATTTATCATTCACTCAGTGTTTCCATTTGAATAATGGGGAGGAGGTGGATTTTAATTGGTAAACAAGAGCACCTAAGTCATACCAGAAGTTGAGAAATAGATATAGATGCACCTGTATTTCTCTCAAGAAAATTCTCTTTATTCCAGCAGCAACTATTCCTGTGTCAGTCACTACTAGGAGTCCCTACACATATGAACATCCAAAGACTACAGAGGGTAAAGATTACGAGTCATCTTTGGTCATTTTTCCCTTCATTGATCTGATGATATGTGCAGTTGAAACCTTTTCCTTTAGACTTCTTGCTTATTCATATGCGGGCCAAACCCAACAAATGTAAATAAAGTCTCGGTGCTTTATTATTTCTCCATGTTTCTAGTGTGGAGATACTGCCTTCTAAAAGACAGGATATCGCTTCAAAGGTAGCTGATTAGAAGCTTCGACTACATTAGAAGAAAGAATAAGAATTACCAAGCATTGCTTGATAATTTCTCAGATTTATGGAAAATATTGTGTTTTTTCAATGAATCCATGGAAACTTGTGTTCAATTTATTTATTTTTTTTTAAAGTAATTCTAGTTTTAGTGAGGAGAAAGTTTATATAAAGTAATACCTGATAGTTAGCTTTTTTGGTAGGGGAGTATATATGTGTTTGATCAATACATTTTTAATGTAGACTAAAACCAAAAATGTCCTTTGTAGTGAACCTTTAGATAGATATTGTATCTATCTCAAAGGAAGATTTGAGTCACTGTTTGCATTTACTCTGCAGATTATATTCTGGGAAGCAATTTAAGATATTTTCAGAGTTATAGCTTTGCTCTTTATAACCTGAATCAAGTCAACTACATATATAATACTTTACTGGATAGCTTTAAGTCTGTGCTTAAATTATTTGATGAAATAGAATCAATTTATTTTGGTTAATTAGCAACAAATCACTTAGATACACTGTTTTCAATTGCAGTAATTTCTACTTCATAAAGTACTCTCAAAACTCTTCTAATTGGTTTGCCAAGGTCAACATTGGATAACAATGTTTCCTTTGCATGGTGTCTTATCTCTCTTTTCTTTGGCTTTTGTCTAAACTCTTAGAAGCTAATTTTGCTGAAGAAGAATGTGTAGCTCTTTGATTAACCTTTTCTTCAATGGCTCTGTCTGCTTGTTTTGCCCATATCGAACACTTCATGCATTAAACCCATACCACCTTTTATTCCTGTGCTTATTCATTGATGTGAACTGAAGGTCATTTCCTGGACTTCATTTCTTTATTGCAGAATGTGATTGTGATTCTTCTATGGGACAGCATTTGCTTTCAGCTTAGATACTGGTTTTCACAAACCAAGTTTTTTCCGTTATCCAAAATCACAGTCCGCACGTTTGAAATCAGATCATCTGCTAGGACAAAAACATCTCAAGCTAAATTTGATAATTCTTTTTAAATTGTGTACTAGAGGCTTGCTATTAGTGCAGAAAGTAAAAAGGTGAAAAACAACTTTTTATTCCTGGTTGAGGGGAGAAGGAAGTAATTTGTTATTTTCAGATAATACTTATACAAAAAGAAACAAATCGCTCTAGAAAAAAAATTGCAGACCTAACAATAAATTTAATTTTATTCTGAATATCTGAAGTTTTTATTCTTTTTAAGTACTCTGTTTTTTCAAAGGCAACAGAAAATAGAAATGAGTGTTTTATAGAAAAAGTACTTTGAATTTGAATTCTGAAGGTAGTTGATGAACTTAAATAATAGCAAAGTCATTGCAAACCAGGGATGTGTAGTGAGCACATTAGAAAGATCAGTAACTACTTTAAGTTTTCTATACAGTAACTGGCCATTGTTGACAGAAATTAGTTAATGCTGGTTGTTTTGCCTTTTTTTCTCGTTTGCAGCAATATTGATACTAGGCTATGTTATAATGTGAACATTAATAGAATTGTAAGAAATACTCTAGTATCAAAAGCATCAATTGCAAACAAAGTCTAATAGTGTTATTTATTGTAACTCCCTTTTTAAAAGTAGGTAGATGAGTTTGAGAGATGAGTATAGGTTATAGAAAAGTTCCTATGTTTAAGCACGTATGTCTGTATGTTACAAGTTACTTTAGTTGTTACTGCATGGAGAGGGGAGAATTTAACAATTAATATTATTTTAATGTATTTTCTGTACTCCCAGGAATTTTTTATAGATTCTGCCATTTCATAATTTAGGATTGCAATTATTTTTTTCCCCATTTTTTCCTCCCAGTTTGGCATAGTTTGTGAGTAGGAAAAGGACATGGTTTTGTGGTCCAATTTATAATAGACAATAATTAGAAAAAAACTAAGCGGCTTTATAAAAATATTTTTTTTCAGATAATTATATAGCTGTACCAATAGCAAGCTTTTAGTCCTCTGCTTGACTGCTCACCTTAGGGGAAAAATTCAATTGTTTTGTCATGGTCAGCATGCCACTTTCAAGCTTCACTTTCGGGATACCTGACATTTTGCGTATCAAGAGTCCCTTGCTGTCTGCAAGTTAAACTGTGACATCTCCTCTCTTACTTGTTCTAGGACTTACTGATTTCTATTAATATATTTTTGCTTCCGCTGCCATCAAGATTGTGCAGCTATATTGTTCTTACTGAACGTGTATTATTAGGAAGTGTAATTGTCTATGGTTTTAAAAAGTAAAAGTTGATTTGCAGATCTACAATAATGTGGAGTAGGATTAGCACCTACTTTTATACTTACCAGTGGAGTAATTTTAAGTTTTTTGAAGTACGTTCCATACTTACCTTGTCACACTGTTTCTGTTGCAGTCTTGGAACCTATTACACTTAGAATTGAACCACCAAGGTCAACGATAGGTAATGATGTTTCCTTGGCAAGATGTTGTGTTTGTCTTTTTCATCACAGAAAGCATCACTGAAGTTAGTCACCTTGTGATTTAGGATTATTTCATTAAACTTCATTTTTCTTCTAGGTAGTTCTCTTGCTTGACATTCATGACAGCTGGGCATATGGCTCTCTTCACAGTTGGAATGTCTCCATTTTTTTAAGAAAACGATGCTGGCAGCTCTGAATGACCTTTCTCATAATTATGCTTGTCTGTGCTTATCCCAGCTTTTTATTTAAAAAAATTAAAACCTGAGCTTCAAAAATGACTAAAATTCCACTCTCTTGCTTAGATTGTTGTAAACACACAGAGAATTTGATTACCTGACATTCTTTCCTGCTTCCTATAAAGACAATTTTTTTCTCTGTTGCAGGTGTGAGGTTTCTGTGTTTCTGTGTTGAACTTGATAGCAGACACTAATTGCTGTGCAATTTAACTGACTTATTACCCACATTTTCTCTTCCAGCTCCAAAGGAGACTCAGCGTATTCCTTCTAAACCTAAAACTTCAACCAAACCTCATACCCCACGAGTCAAAGATGGTAAATTGCTTTGCGTGATTATTTGTAATTCAGTTTATATTGGATTTAAACTTATTTCTGAACAGCTGTTTAGTTACCTGAGCCAGTTAAAACATAATGGGGTTCTGTTCTGCTGTGTATTCAGTGATTTATTTGCAGTTTTCAGGAATAGTAACATTCGCTAGGTATTTTTCATCATGGAAAAAATAAATCTCTGCTACTTCATGGCAACAGGATGAGAATAACCTAGTAATTAAAGTATATACTATGTCCACTTAGGTGGTACAAATCTTTTCCCCATTGCTTTGCATTGTTAGAATAAATATGTTTCCCTTTTAAGTCACAATTATTTCATTTAATGACATTATTATTTTCTGCATGAATGGGTAAATTACCCAGTGCATAATTACTATTTTGCGTAAATATTAATATTTAATAGCATTAATGATAATTTATGCTGTATTCCAAAATACTGGATTTTTATACTATGTCATTAAACATGAGTGCAGTGAAATTCAGTGGTAGGCAGAAAATATTACTCTTTCCTCTGCTATCCAGTAGGTAATATCAGCAGAAAATTACAAAGGTATCAAATATTCAACATATGTTATCTTCTGGTAAATATGAAAAATTTTGTGATAATCACTTTACTGAAGATCTTTAAATTGTAGA
Source organism: Aegotheles bennettii (assembly GCA_013398125.1). Taxonomy (NCBI): domain Eukaryota; kingdom Metazoa; phylum Chordata; class Aves; order Caprimulgiformes; family Aegothelidae; genus Aegotheles; species Aegotheles bennettii. The sequence continues at coordinate 37,010 of VZRW01013467.1, read as the reverse complement.
CACGGAGAAATATTTTTGAAAGTTGATCTTATCTGTTAAATATGTTTTCCTCATGTAGAAAACAGTCAAAATCTTTGTTGTCTCATAATTTTTTAACCATGACAGCTGATTGTAAAACATTGTTTCTAAACTACAACTTAAAATGTAACTTCTCATAAGCTCAGTTTTTACCCCTGTGGCCATTTTTCATTGTACGGTACTCTGGCCTTATCAAAAAAATTGTTTCGTTACACAATGTTACAGGTTTCTACTGTTCTATGGGTAAAAAACAAACATTTCTTCAAGAATCTGTAATATACAGAACTTTTTTTTCAGCATCATCTGCTTACCTTGTGATTGTCTTAAAAAGATCCAGACAACTTTTTGTATTATTGTCACTCATACAGAAAAATTGACACAGAGAGGGATACCATTGCTATTATACTTCTGTTTCTAATGTGGGAAATGCAAGAAAACAGCACACTTATGCCCCTTAAACACCCAGTTTTATTTTAGATCCATATCAGTTTAGAGCTGAAGAATGTGATCATACAATGCAATACACCATAATGCTTTTTAATAGTAATTCAGAAAATAGGCAAGTAGTCTCTGATTCCAATTGTATATATAAACAATATTTGATACACACCACAAAGAGAAGAGATCAGTGTCCCTAAAAAGCCACTTTCTGAGTAAGGGAGTTATACATATTTGGATATCTCACTGAGCTCATGAGAGAGCTAAGCTCACATTATGTTTCAGCTTACACTGCTTTCTCAGAGACTTCATTTAATATGACAGTTCTTGTAAGAGACAGTATACATAGTATATAATTCAAAATGCAGTTACTAGACAAGTAATACTAATTGTAAGTGGAGTTATTCTCTTCAATTTTCATAATAGCTTTTATGTTTTATTTCTAATACAGTCCTGGAATCTATAACACTTAGAACTGATCAACTAAAACCAAAAATAAGTAACAGTTTTACCTACAGGGACCATAACATTTAGCTTTTTTCTCAGTTTACACTGAGCATCACAAATACATCTTCGTTGTACTCCACTGCCATAATTTTTTTGCTATTTAATTTAGTCCTTCTGTAAGTTCCTTTGTGATTTTGTGCTAACAATTCATAATAATATTTTTGTTTTTTCTCACACAAATATGTTCTGTAAAGTAGATGGAAGCACCACAATCTAGCTTTGACTACATTTCTCTATTTCTGTCATGTGCTGCTTCATCTTTTATACTAGTCCATCCATACTGGCCTTGCTTTACTTTACCCTGTTACTGAGGTTCTCTATCAGCACTATTTCTCTGGGTACCAGGCATTCATACATCTCCATTACTGATACAAGATTTTTGTGTTTCCAGTGGGTCCCAAAGGCATGTGTTCTTTTTTAATATTATGCCTTCTGTCAGTGTCAGCTCTGGAAAGATTTTAATAGTTGCATTTTTTAAAATTTCAGTTCCAAAAGAAACACAGCATGTTCCTTCCAAACCTAGAACATCATCAAGCTCAGAGGTGTCACAAACCAAACCTGGTAAGTACATTGTTCGTTTATTTTCTCATGCTGATATGTGTGTCTTGTGAATTCTACTGTGATCAGTGGAGCTTCAGATTTGTAAGTATCCCTTGGGCATGTATATTGGAGCATTTCTTGAAGGACAAAATCCAGTATCACATGGCATGACGTGGAATTTATAAGCAACCCGGTAAGTTAAAAATATCTATCTTCAATTCTTTTTTTACATTTTAGGTTACTGCAACAGTGGGAATTTCCTGTGCAGTTGTCAGTGAAAATAGGTCTTTTCTGTGTGAATTTGCTTGCGTTTTAGGAAAGTAAAAGTGAAAAAAGAGGGGCGTCATTGTAAAAGAGGAAAGGTTTTTATCTTGTATTTCTCAAATTGTGTACTTGTTTTTTCTTTCCCAGGCACAATCATTCACTTATGTTTTTCAGTTCACTTCTGCACAGCCCTTAGGTTGTTCAGAGACTTAAGAATGTGTAATACTTTCTATATTGTTGTTTACACAGCTTGGTATAGAGCAGTATACAACCCTGGGCTAATTAAGGATGGAGGAAGAAAGTTATACAACTCACAGTAGCAATTGCACGAGGTACTGTGGTGGGTTGATCTCAGCCAGCAACTAAGCACCCAAGAGTCAGTTGCTCACTCCACACTGCAGTGGGTTGTGGGAGAGAATCAGGAACACAAAAGAGAGAGAAAAAAATCATAGTTCAAGATAAATACAGTTTAACAAATGAAGGATAAAAATAGGAACAAAAAACAAGTGATACAAAGGCAACCACTCACCACGTCCTACTAGCAGACTAATGCCAGTCTAGAAGCAATGGGTCCTTTGGAAAGACTACCCCCCAGTTTTGTTGCTAAGCATGACATTATATGAGGTGGAATATCCCTCTGGTCAATTTGATTCAGCTGTCCCAGCTGCATCTCCTCCTGTCATCTTGCCCACCCCTACACCTAGCCTACTATTCAGCAGTAGCTATAACATTAGTGTGTTATCAACACTGTTTTGATCACAAATCTAAAACAGAGTAGCACAGGGATTGCTATGACGAAAATAAACTCCATCTCAGTCGGACCCATTACAGGTATCCAGGGTGTATACAGTATTAGATGGTGCTGCTGGAGAAATGGACAGAAAGATGACAATGAAGGTTCCTTTTCCCCCCAGTAAGTCTGTGCCTATTGTTTGAATCAAAACCTTGAAATAAGTCAGCAAAGTTAACTAGGTTGAAGGTGAAAAACCACGCACAATTTCTTCATGGCTTATTACAAAATCTTCAGATTGCTGTTTGGTCTCTGTTCTGTATTAGAGCTGTTGCCTTGAACTGGAGGCAATTCTGATTGGCATAATACTCATCATGACGTGTATTGAGTTTCAAGGAGGAGTGACCATCTGTCATTGGCTGTAGCAGGGATGGTATGATCATTGTGGAGATAGTGATTGTAATGTTTGGATTCTTCTTGGTAATACATGTTTTTGTTTTTTATCACACTAATGCAGTTCTGGAACCAGTTACATTTAGAACTGAGAAACCAAAGTCAACAGAAGGTAATGATACTTTCTTATGCGAATAGTCATGTTGTCTTTTCTCTTCAATACAAATCACTAAGAGCAGACCTGCAAAAATTCATTCCCTTTCCATTTCCCCATTATGTACCCTAATAATTTAATGATCAAGATTCTCTGTCTCTTTTTCTTATTTTCTACAAAACAATTGAGGAGGATCCTTGTGCCTTTCAAGTTGTTATGCACATAACATAGGACAATTTCCTTCAATATTTAATACTAAGAGGCAGAGGTCAGGTCAGAACAGGATCCTAACTTACATGTTCTCAGTCATACTGAGGTGGCACTGTTCTAGTTGATTATACGGTTTGGCTGAGCAGAGCTGCATGCTGCAAGTTTGTTTTCTCTGCTGTCACTCCAGTTTTACTAAATGGAATTCAGTCCTTCATAGAGTTCTGAAAAATAATTGTTTCACTCAAACCTCAATTTGGCTGTCAGAGCAGAATCACTTCAGTGATCTTTGGGTCATATGATTCCTTGAGGCAGATCCATTTGACTAAGGTATTTTTATTATTTGAATTTGGCACTGCGAATCATTCCAGTACAACGTCCATTATAGACCAGTGGTGTCTTCCTGTTTGAAACTACTTATTTTCTTTTCTTCTTTATTTTTTTAAGTCCTCTTCTTAAATAGAACCAGTAATTCTGTCACATGCTTAGTTGATGCTATGGCACAGAAGATTATTTCTTTTCCCTATAGCCTGATTTTGTTTAAAAAACCCAACTTCTTTTTGCATCACTGCCACTGAATATTTTTGGTTCAAATCTTTGCTCTGTTTTTGTAGACTGTTATGGGTGGTAGTCAACACTGATACCTCGGAAAATTTTAGTACAGTGTAACCCACTTTCTTTCTTTCAGTTCCTAAAGATACACATCATGGGCCTTCCAAACCTAAAACATCACCCAGCCCACATGTTCCTCCAACTAGAGCAAGTAAGCTTGTCAATATTTTACTCCTTATTGCATGAAATTTTTATCAGTTTGAAAATTGTCAAAACTGATGAGTTCTCTGAAGGTATGCAGATACTTATTGAATAGGCTGTGTTCTACTGTCATAATCAAATTTTGCTATATGGCTGCCATGGACAAGGTAATCAGCTAGATATTTGTATGTGTCAGTAAGTTGTATAATGGTAGGGATATGGGGGTTAACACTCAGCTTGTGCCCTTGCACATAGGAAAAATTTGTGCCTAGATTTCCATGGAATGTGACAGAAGTATTTGTATTTTTAGTTAGTCATTTAGAAGTGTCAGATAATGGTACTTTCCTGTTCCCAAACTTTGGAAATAGTTCTGTCCATTTGAAAATTAGTGGTAAATTTCCATGTTTCTTCTGCTTTGACTGCTTTTCTGGAGATGGTTTATTTGGTTTGGTTTTTTTTAATGCAAAGTTGATTTCAATAAATAGCAGATGTTGGGAATAAGAAACACTTTAGAAGCACAACTAGGGGAACTGTTAGAACAATGGCAGTTTACTGTGTAGAAAACTCTGTTTGAAAGAGCTGAGAGGAGCGCAGTTAATCCAACACTGCACCATAACAGTCCCTTTGTCTTTAGTCCCTGCACTAACGTAGTATTGATTGCATTGACAGGACATCTCTGTGATTATTTTCAAACGGAAGAAGTACTTCCTAAAAAATCTCTTTGTGGAAAATGAATCTCCTGTCAGGAAAACCAAAATACTTACATTGAATCGTCACCCTCATCTAACATGTTTAAAACTCTGATCATCTTCACAGGTCCAAAAGAAAGTCGGCGGGTCCCTTCCAAGCCCAGACCATCACCAAGTTCATATGTACCACACACAAAGTCTGGTAAATACCTTGTTGTTCTGGTTTGCTTGAATATTCAGGGTTTCTTCTGGGTTGTCAATGAATCAAGTGTTGATTGACATCTCTTCATATTACAAACAAATAGATTTTTTAGTGATCATTAATTACTAGTTTAAATTAAAATAGAGCTGATTTGTATTTTTAATGGCTGAGTTTTGATGATTTGTATATGCTTTTCAGTCACGTGACAGCTGTCACTGATGACAGGGTAGACAACAAACAAATACTATAATAATGTCCTTGGAAGAAATTACATCTCTTCTGTGCCCATCAAAAGGTGCTTAGAGAAAAACATATTTGAGGGCCTTCATGTATGACTCTAATCTCTATCTCAAATCACTAATATGTTTGTGTGCCCTGGTAATGGAATTTGACACTTGAAAGTATACTTATTAAATCCCTTCACAGGGATTTACTGCCAAACCTCTTTAACTTCTGATGGTTCTGAAAGTATTGGTTGAACCTTCCTTTTGAGAGAGTGTATATTCACTAATTTCACCTCAAAAATTTTTTTTAATAAAGAACTAATTTAAGTATGTGTTCCAATTTGAAAAGAAATCAGTCGTGAAAAGGGAGTATTTTTACCTTTTGCTTGTACTTATCACTTATTCTGTGTACATTCTTGTTTTTATGAAGTTTTGGCAACTACTACATTTACAGTTGAACAACCAAAGACAGCAACAGGTAAAGATGTTATCTTGGGCTGGTCATTATTATTATTTTCTCCTGCTGCTACCAAAGGTTATGTATCATTAGCCTGTTTTTCACGTAATCTGTTTGTGTTTTTGATTTGTTTTCTTTTCTACTTACTGAACTTAATTCTAAACTGTTCTAGTTACTGAAAGATTCCTAGCTGTTTTATTGTCTTCACAGGAAATTTTTTTCACTCCCACACACATTGTAATTACTTTGACACTAGGAGACAAGCATGTCATGGGTATTGCAGTTAAGAGCTCTGAAATACAGATGGAAACATCTCCACTATAGTTGTCCATGTTCTTTCAATTTTTGTTGCTTGAAACCAGATTTTGCTTACTTGATCAATTTTCCACCCATGTTTTCATTCATTATTTTCTTTTTGCTTTTAATTCTGGTATGTATCTGACACTCAATTTTTCAATCTCTCATGATATTGTTTTTCTTTGAAAACACAAGGCATACAGTGCCTGTGCAATAAACCCATCTAATTTCTGAAGAGTATAAACCCTTAAAATAGGTCTTTTCTTTCAGCTCCTAAAGAACCACAACCTACTCCCTTTAAACCTAAAGCAGCTCCCTTCCCAGATGTTCTACACAGCAAGCCTGGTAAATTATCTGGTCTTTTGTCAAGCTGTGGTTGATACTTGAGCAGCTGCTTTTGGGGGGGGCGGTGGGGGGAGTTGTCAACAGTACATTTGCTGTTACCTGGGTATCATTCTAGCTTAAGAAACCCCTGCAGTCCTGCAGTTAAGTTTTGCCGCTGATGGAAATTACAACAGGTCAAGATTTTTTTATATTTTGCAGGTATTGCCAGAAGAAATAGTAGTGACCTGTATATTTAAGTCAATGATAAAAATTTATTCACAGCTTGTCTCTGAGCAACACACTTCAGTTGTTTGCACCACATTTTTGAAGCCCTTATGAGAGAAGCCTCTTAAAGCTGTTGCAGTGCTTTTCCTTTACATACGCATTTTTATCCAAATTAATCTGAGGATTCCCTTTAGTTGTATTTATGACTCCCTATCATACATCTGACTGACCTGCATAAGATAATCAGTGTTTTCACTGAAGGGTTGTTGTTGTTTTTTAAGTATCTGGATGTTAAAAACAAACAAAAAATTTAATTCTTCGTAACTATAAATCTCTGAGGTTAAATGCCCATGGTGATCTTAAAACATCCTTCTCCTGGTGTATATAGTATAGTGCTGAAGGTTTTCTTTTCATGGGGTCTGGGAGGGAAAGGGAGAATCTCTTCATTATTCTGAGCATTTGTCAACAATTTTTTCAACAGAAGTCGTTCCAACCTCCCATGAACCAAATACTACTATGATTCCTCATATTCCTGAAAGAACAAAGGCAACATTGGGTAATCATGTGTATTTCATAAATAATTACTCCGTTTACCGTTCTTGTTAGAGAGAGCTCATTACATTATGTTCAAAACTAATAATGAAGTTTTGCTGTGCTTCTAGATACTTGGTTGCCCTTTCGTCTTGGTAGGGGTAGTAATGCATGACCTCATTTACTTTTGAAGGTTCTTTATCTTGTCTTCTAGCCTTTCCAGTCAGGATGATGTAGTTCCTTCAGATGTTGTATATTTTCCAGTAAAAGGGACTTTATTTAAAGAGCAGATAGTGATTCCTATAATTTCTGCACCTCAGGTATGGATACTGTCATCCAAAAATACCCTTCTGCTTCTCTGCTCATGGTATAATTTTACAGAAGAAAATTGCAAGAAAATGATAAGGCATCAATTATAGCATAACATATACCAAAACAGCCCAGCTATGTGACCCTCCAAATCAAACACTAGTTCTTAAAACCATCTTCTCTAGTCATCTGTGTTGGGAAAACCTATTTTAAAAAATTTATTTATTTATTCATTTATTTATTTCTGTGCTTGGGTGTATGAAAAGCTCAATATGAGCTGTAAATGTACACTTGCAGCCCAGAAGGTCAACCGTGTCCTGGGCTGCATCAAAAGAAGCATGGCCAGCAGGTCAAGGGAGGTGATTCTCCTACTCTACTCTACTCTACTCTACTCTACTCTACTCTACTCTACTCTACTCTACTCTGCTCACATAAGCCCTCACCTGCAGTACTGCATCCAGCTTTGGGATGTCCAGTACAAGAAAGACATGGCCCTGTTAAAGCGGGTCCAGAAAATGGCCACAAAAATCATCAGAGGACTGGAACATCTGTCCTGTGAAAAAAGGCTGAGAGGGTTGGGGTCATTCAGCCTGGGGAACAGAAGGCTCCAGGAAGACTTTATTGTGGCTTTTCAATATTAAAGGACACCTACAAGTAAGATGGGAACAAACTTCTTACCAGGGCCTATAGCAATAGCGTAAGTGGTAACAGTTTTAAACTAAAAGAGTGTAGATTCACACTAGATATAAGGAAGAAATTTTTTACAATGAGGATGGTGAGACACTGTCTCATGTTACCCAGAGAAGTTGTGGATGCCCCATCCCTGGAAGTGTTCAAGGCCAGGTTGGATGGGGCTCTGAGATGTCCCTGATCACTGCACAGGGGGTTGGACAAGATGATCTTTAAAGATCTCTTCCAACCCAAACCATTCTATGATTCTATAAACATTAGCTCATTGTCTCTAAATTTTGCTGGATACCAATAAATGCTGGCATTAGTGTGACATTTCCCTTTGAAAGCTAGAGTAGAGAATTAATCCCAATAAACAGTGCAAATCTACAACCCTTGCTAAGACAGTGCTTACTGTCACAGACTTCAGAACAACTCACATGAATGTGATTTCATTTTCTACCTACCAGATGGAAGTGGATTTTCATCTTAAGTGGATTCTTTCATCTTAACTTAAACATGATGAGGATCAAATAAGGGTCAAAGAATCCAAGAACTATTGGGCAGCTAGAGTATTGCTTGAGCAATCTTTGTTTATAATCAGTTATCTATCCCCAGTTTCAAAGATACTGACCATGATTTTCTGAGAATTAAATGGTATCATTAATGAAGTATTAATAGCCATTTAATAATCTTTTAACTGTTGTTTCTGTGTGAGGAATAGGAAATTAAAAATGTTTTTTATCAGGTTTCTCTTTTAATATATATTCCCTGTATGCATTGATAGGTTAGTATTCATTTGATATCTCTTTATATAGCTTTATGAAGTTCACATGCCCTGTTGTATACATCTAGGACTAACCTGACACAATATCCATATGCTGAAAATGGTTCTTCAGAGCAAGGGGAATGAAGAGTGCACAGGCTAATGCAGATATTTTGAGGATCTCTCACATTGGTGTGGATCAAAGACTGGCAAGTGCTAAGATAACATATTCCAGTAAATGATTCCTACATGGCAAGAATTTGTAACTGAATAGTATGGAGATAACGATTGAATAGTTTTCACATAAGAACAAATAAGTTAGTTAATTTATAAACCAGGTCTATATAAAGGGTCCACTGAAAAATAGATCCTGTCCTCAGACACTCATGTAGGCTAGACCTGCGATGTGTAGACTACTACTGCCTGGTTTTGTCCCACTAATTTACTCTGTGCTGTTCGTGCCTGTATTCTTCACTGCTTCATCCAAAGCTACCAATTTGTATACAATTTTGGGAAAGTCTGTTTGTGTCAGCAGCCATTTAATTTGTTTTCTTTTCTGCGCAGGAATTCCAACTGACTGATTTTCAGCTTCACCCTTACAGACTTTGCCTTATTACAGATCAGATCATACTTATGTTCCTTGTATGCTATGAACAGGCTGTATTTTATCAATTATCATTCCGGGTGCCATTTGTTTTTATTTCAGCTCCAACTGAAAAACCGTTCATTCATACCAAACCAAAAACCTCTGAAAAACCAAGAGTGCCACACACCAAACCTGGTAATGGAGTCATTCTTTTAATTTTGTGTGTTTGTGTTTAATCATTCTTTCCCTTAGCGTCAGGACTTGTGCTTTTTAATGGAATAATTTGTGCTGAAACAAATGCATTGTCAGTCAATCCAAAATACGCCAAAACTACACTGAAAATAATAGTAGGATTTGTAGTATAGCATCAAAAATGTTTTTCCTCCTTTCTACTACGTACAGCAAACAATGACTAAAATGAAGTAATGTGGGTATTGACAAATTTCAGTGGCGAGGTGACTGAGGTCTCTTTGATTACTTCCTGGTAATCAGAGATGTTTTTCTGTGAGTACTTTTTTTTTTAAATCCATAAAATGCAGCAGAACTCCTTTGCAATGTGCTTGCACAGCTAGCAACTGACATTGCGTGCTATAATGAAATAAAAGTAGTCTTAAAAAGAGTTATGGGGTCTGTGTCTCTTCCCATTTTTGTTATAGAAGGAATATATAGAAGTTAATATAAAGATAATGGTATCTGACAGCAGTTGATTTTTAATATTATGTTACTCTTTAGTTTGGGGCATTTTGAAAGTTTTAGGAGTAGAGCTAATGCTACTTTCTTTCTATTAGAGTTTAATATTCTAAGATTCTTCACATTTTCTCCTTAACAGCAATACATCAGAGAACTCCACAACCAAATAATACAAAATCATCTACTACCACTGAGCATTCAAGGTCAACAATGGGTAAATAAGTTTCCTTAAAGTTAAGATGCAGATATTTTTAATTTTTCAATAGAGAAATTTTGAGAGAACATGCTCTGTTGTGGCATTTTTTGTAGCTTCATTTCACTATCCTGGATTCTGCTTACACATATGCATATTTCTTAGTACAGATGAGTCTTGGTTCTATCCTAGAAGTAAAGCAGAAATAACCTACAGCTCACGTCTGATCAGAAACCTGTATTTGTCAGACCTCCAACCAAACTCTGTGGTCTGTTTTTTCTTTTAGAGCAAGAATTTTAGCAACTGACTCAATTTATCCTACAGCACACTACTAGGACTTTTTTCTGTTTTGGATAGTAATTTTGTTTCAGGTTCCAGAAAGCCATGGAATTGTTATTGCCTTTTTACTGGCATTTGAGGCACGCATTTTCTGTGGGCTAAATAAGGCATTGGATCATGACTCCTAAAGAATACAATAATAATTGCCTTCCTTTTTTTTCAGCTCCAAAAGAAACACTTCTCATTCCTTCCAAACCCAAAACATCTGTTGGGCCAGAAGTACCACAGACAAAGCCTGGTAATTTAAGATTTGTAACTTTAAAAGACTTATTGTGACACTGCCATAGTTACACTTTCTGCTTTCATTCAGTACTTCATTTATGTGACATGCATGATACGTAGTAGAAATTAGTATCATTGCTCAGCTCAGAGTATATTAATAAATTCTATCAAAGAGAATGCCCGAGAATTGCATCAGTTTTCACAGAGAGCAGAAGTTAAGATTGTTGGGTTTTTAACATTTATTTGTTGAATTGGTGTGTAGTAGCCATTCAAAATGTGAGGAATTCAGTTAATTTTAATAAAAATATACTGCTGTAGCCAGTTTCACTAAGTTCCTTTCTTTTGGGGGATTGTTTTACCCTAAATACATTCGCTTCAATTTCCCAAGTACTTTTGAAACAAGTTACAAACTCTTCATCCAAGATAATTAGATGCTATGAGTATATGTATCTTCTTCCTATCAGTGATTTTTGCAGTAAGTACAGTATGTTTAGGGATGCATAGTTACAATGAAGCATGATGATACCTCAGCTTTACTCTGGGTGTGAACTATTTCCATAAAAATTAGTAGGTAGGAAGGTTATAGGAGAAAAATAAAGTTGTTAGTGGAATGACAACATGGTTAGAAAGAGCAGCTTTTAATCTTTCTTACTTTCTGATCTAACCTCCAAACTGATATTTTAGTTTTAAGCAAATATGTTAATGAGTAGTTTTATCATTTCCCCCTTTTTTTCCCTTAGACCTCTAGCCCTTTTTATTATAGCCAAAAAGAATTTAAGCAGAGACCCTATTCATTCAAGAACTGTATGTATGTATTACTATAAAATTCAAACTGAACGGTCCAGGAAAATGATGTATTTTCTAAAGGCCTTATTTTGAAAGGCTTTCTGTTAAGTAACCAGGTTAGATTCTAAGTCTCAGTTGAATAAGAGCTATTTCCAATCATGTCATAGTTAACAAGTGCCATATTTTAGTACCACTACAAAGTTAGTTTTAGGTGAAGAATTTTAGAAAATTTAATTTATAGGTTTATTCTTTTCCTTTTAAATGTTAAGTCATTATAATTATGTATATGCAAAATAAATACTGTTAGGAAAGTTGTTAAAAACAAATGGCACTATTTAGCCTCTGACCTTTATGCTAGTAAATATATTCCATATCTTAACCTTTTTTTTTTAAAGACAGAGAGACATGTAGTGTGTGCCTCTGCCTGCCAGTCTCACCTTTTCATCCAGTAACTTAGAAATCTTTCACGAAATTCAATCAATTTTCAGTGATGGAAAAATATCTGAAAGATAAATACCTCACTACAAGCTTTTAGAGATTTTTTAGGGAAGTGCAAATTAATATACCATGTGTGAGAAAGACTAAAGACTGTCAGAACTCCACCTTTAGGGCATTTCTTCTCAAGTTGGTGGGGGCCTAGCAGAATAGTTGCACTGTCTGGCTGTCAGCATGAAAATACATCCAGACTAATCAGACCGTGCATCTGTCTCATGTCTGTTAAAATTGTCTTAGCAGATGTGTTGATAGGTGTTTAGGAAACAAAGGACACAGATCCTTTATGAAATCAAACTTCTTTAATTTCACTTCTCACAGAACGGTGTTTTATTTCTTGTAGCTCCAAGGGCAACACACCTGGGATCAATTAACCTTATAACAGTTCATGTTGTTGATGGGTCCAAAATTACTTTGGGTAATGAGAATATTATGTCAGTTTATTTTTCATAAAACTTTACTTTCTCTGCTTTTGCTATATGGCTAATCTTACACTTTAATCAGCAGAAATATCCTAAAATATCTTCATGCTGTATTCCTTTGTTAGTCATATTCCAGTGCATGTACAAAACGCTGCTGGTTTTTATTTTCCAGCCATTTTTAGTTTCCTGCCATTCTTTCTAGAAATAAATACTTCATGTACAAGGCTGTGAGAAGTCATATAGAAAGGCATTACCTGATCATCTTTTTTTCTTTTGTCTGACTAACTAATGATGCATATCTTCCCAGTCTTGAGAAGTCTTCTGTCTGTATAAAAGCATGGTTTTCAGCCAGGTTTCTAGCACTGACTCTTTTTGTTCATGGTCTGCACAAATACAGTTTGAATTTCCTTTCCGCCTGTGGTGTCTTATGTTTAAAAGGAAATAATTTGCATTTGATAAGCAATAATATCTCTACTTTCAGTTCCCAATGAAACGTACCAGATTTCACCCAAGCCCAAAACTGCTCTAGCAACTGAAATACCAGGGTTTGAAACAGGTAATTTTTAGGATTTTCTTAAATTGTTGTATTGAGAGTCTATAGATCTTAAGTAAAGTCAGTACGATTTAAGCTTTAATGATCTGTTCGTTATTACCTTTAAAACTATTTCAAATATATAACATGAAAATTTATTTTCCCCTTCTCAGATGTTTTTGTTCATTACTCTGAAAATCAAAGTTTAATCGATATTGCCTCAAAGATGGTATGAAGCTTTTAAACAGGATTAGTGCTGTGTATTGGGTCCTCAAATGTATAGCGTTGCAAACATAGATGTAACTGACTTTCACCTTTTTTCCTTATAAAATACTAAATCTAAATCTGTAAAATTTCCCAAATGTAAATGTGAAAAATGAACAATATCTTCTTTCTTGCATAGGTAATTTCTCTGACACTTCAGAGAGGCTGGATTAAGTGTTGTGGATAGAATGGTTATTAAATTTGAATATCAAATAACTACCTATATTTATTTAAAAATTTGAGTTGTAGAGGTTGATAATTTGGCACAAGACTATACTGAATACTCCTTATGCTTTCAGATTTCAATGTGATTCACGCAGATTCTGTAACAACTAAAATATCAAAAGTAGTTGGCAAGTGAAAGTCAACAATAAGATAAGGCTGAAGGCTTCTGATTTTAACCTTGCTGATGACACTATGCCTTGGCACCCCTACAGTGTTGAATGCTTCCAGTTGTTTTCTCGGCAGTATTTTAATGTTTCATGTTTTTATCTGAATATTTGATCTAGGGGGGTTTGGTGTTTTATTTTGAGGTTTTTTGTTTGTTTGTTTTTTACAGAACCTAATTAAATGTCTTAAGGCCATGGATACCTTGCAGAGCTAACTCTGTATCCATATACAGTTGGGTAACTGGCTGTAAATATTTTATATCTTTTCCTAAACCTAAACATGAATGTAACTGGTCAGACTGCATGATGGAGTCATATGACCACTAAAGAAACTAGCATTTTCAGTGTGCATTTTGGATTGGAACTCATAGAATTCTCATATGTCCATTTTGCTGTATCTCATTGGTGCATGGACCTTTTTTTCTGTCAAATCACACTGCACTACTGGTGTTCCTTTTACACATAGCATTTAAACAGAACCTTATTTCTTTTAGCACATCATAAAACACGTCTAACTTCTGCAAGACCAAAGCCATCTGATAAACCACAGACCAGACCTGGTAATAATTGTTTAATCAGTTTGGGTTGGGGAAGAGTAATTAATTAATTTCACCCATTCTTGGTGGAATTTTAAGTGTTGCTGGGAAACAAAGGTATTTTTCTTTCAATTAATCAGTCTGGAGATTTCCAAATCAGAAAAAAAGAAACCAAAACTGTGTGTATCATCACAGCAAATGGTACTTTTTTTTTCTCTAATGTGGAATTGTTGACATCACATAAAACTCTGTTGAGTTTTCTTCTCATGTAACTTTTTTCTTTTTTCTTCTTTTTTTCTGTTTAAACTCGCACTCAGCTCTTAGTAAAACCACACTAGCACCAGCTAGAACAAAAACACCTGGACTGCCACAGTGGATTGTGCCAACAACAGGTAGAGCTGCATTTATCAGTAAAAGACATAAATTTGTCTTCCCTCTTGATCCCTGCAAAATATTTCATTGTGTATGAGTATATAAGTTAATTCTTCAGAGTACTGTATGTAATTGCTGCAACTGTTCATGCTATGTAATTCCTGAGTGTCATTATGAAATTATATTAACATTCAGTCAGCGTAAACTTACAGGTAGGTTATTATGTGGCTACTGTTTATTAATGTTTTCTAGCTGATAGGTCCAGAATGATTACTGCAGAACACTTTGTGGAAAAGGGTTAGCCAGTTGTTGAAGTCCAAGTCAGAAGACTTGGTAAGAAAGCCTTAAAGCCAGGTATCTTGCTAGCTACTAGCTATGCAAGTGGTATGTTCGTGTCAAACCTACTCATATTCGGACTATGCAGTATTTGGACTATGCGGTATTCAGACCTGAATACCTCTTCACCAAGCAAGTTCCAAGTTGATGAGTGATAGAGGAAGCTGAGAACTGTCACTTCAATTTATACAACCTAACACACACAGATAGCGTACATCCCTAACCACAAAGATTTATTCAAAATACTGGTTTTGTTGAAGGGAGAAGTAATTTATCCTTTTCAGTTATATTTCATTATTATGTCCAATCAAAATTATGTCAGTGCTAATTCATAATGTATCCATATTTTTTTATTTAATACAGCATTCATTTATTATGTCAATACAAATACTATTGGGGATTCTTTAATACAGCTATTGATTACTTAAATACAGAATTTTTGAGTTCTTCATCAGTATTGCAATTTTAAAATAATACATAATATCTATCAATAAATAAATAAAACACAAATTCACAGCAAACTTATGGCTGTTCACCCACTGCTAATAGTGCCACTGTCCCTTACTATTACTCTATGCTAGCTAGGTTAGGATGTCCTGAGTAACATACCATCTACTGTGTACATGCCTTTTTTTTCTCTGTGTAGTGTTTTCTGTACTAGGATTTCCAAAGCATAGTTCCAATTTAATACCTGATGTTGACCTTAGTGTGATTCGAGCTACTCATTCCTGGCACATAATTTTGAGAAACCCACCATGTTTTTAGAAATGGCAACACCTCAGAAGAGACTGTTGTATGTTTAAATTGAATTAAAAATAGCCTGTTGAGAACATGACATGATCTTCTGTATTACATACAGAGTGGATGTCTTCGCTGGAAACATGTGCTCTTTGACCCTTCATAATCCTTCTGGTAAATGAAATGAGCCCACTGAATTCCAGGACATCAGAGACAGTTACAATATCAAGTGACCAGTGGCAGTAGCTCAGGGTCAGAAAGTTTTGTCCTTTGCTTGTGTTGGCAATCTGCTTGTATGTGAGCTTTCTAACGTCTGATTACCAAAACAGGCAGCACGCGCACAGGTCTCCAGGAGCAGGTGCCTTTTGAAATCCTATTATGAAATTATGCACAAATACAGTTATGTTAGACAGTAAGAAGAAGTTTTTCTTTTCTCTCCTATAGTAGTAGCATTGGCAGAGGTATTTGTAGATTAAAAAAAGAAGAAAAAAGAGCATGCTAAGTAACTCAGCAGTATAAACATATTAGTAGACATGTAAATTGTTAAATACAAGTTATTGCGCTTAATGGTGTTTTAGGTGACTGCTAAAGTATTGTTTAAGCAGTCTTATTTTAAACACTCCTGTTGCAGTGCCCACCAGTCATCATTTCTATTTCTTTATAGCAGTGCCAGTTGCCAGGAAGAACTAGAGCTTCATTGTGGTAGATGATGTCAAAAATCATCACAAGACTATTACCTTGCTGTGTATGTTGTATCTACTCACAGGCAAATAAGTACCTTCTTTTATAATTCCTCTGCAAATAATATTTTCCATTGCTCAGTTAAGTCTTTTTACTCTAAGTTGAAGAAACATCCTGAAGATGTCTGTTACTAGCTTTTGTGTCCTGCCAAGTGACCCCTTTAAGTTAAACCTGGTATCCAATGTACTAAGGAAGAGCTGGCCTTTCTGATCTACTGTCCATTTCTTTGTGCCCCCAACCCTGCTGCTGACATAGGAACTCATTAATATCTTTCTGTGGGTCTGCACATTTCTTCTTGGAAGCGTAAAGAAATCACCAGTGAATTTTGTACGTTCAGGACGTGTTGAGAGAGGGCTGCAACTTTTCGCAGCTTTTCAGTCAGTACTTTCCTTGATGATCAATAAGTGAAATCCTAAGTCTGTAAAGCAGGTAGCTCACAGTATTGTGCCAAATGCAGTGTCTGAGTCTCCAAGGTTGTCTGTGCTCACAAAAAGCATTTTGCACAGCGAAAGAGTTCAGGTGATTAGTTATAGAAAACTTCTATATCTTTCCCAAGCAATGTGCAATTACATATTGCAAACAGAATTCCTAAATCTGCAGAAGAGACTTGGTAGAGTTCTCTTTTCTGATCTGGAACCCTAAATCCTACCACCCGAGGAAAGACAAAAAAGTAGGTGCTATCTTAGAGTGGTATCTTTTTCAGTAGGTAATATCTTAGAGAAATTATAACATTTTAAGATATTCAGATGATTTTTGGAATTGGGGAAGTCTCTTTCTTCCATTATAAAAATGATATGTTATTTTCTGTGATTAGCTTATCAGAATCCTTAACTTCTGATGTAAGCTGATCAGAATCCTTGACTGGATTGTAAGGAACAATGTGTTTTCAGGCTTACCTTTAGACATTGCATCATTTGTCTTTCTCTGAAGGAGAGAACATTTATTGAAGAGAAATGGATACTCTGTTGTTTGAAGAACAGTTTGGATCTTTTGGACACCCCAATTCCTTGCTGGGATGTCACTGCTGTTGAATGTACTCCAGTTCTTCTTCCTGATTGTGCTCATTAGCATCAGTGCAAAGATGTTTCACTCTGTGCAGAGTGTGCTTGGCAGCTGCAGGGCCCAGATGATGAGCAGTGGAATTTGTTTTTTCCAGTGGCTGCACATGGGATTGTGGCTGGTTTCCTGGCGGGCTTTTCAGTCTCCTGGCTAGCTCTGGTGCCAGGTGGTAAACCTGACTGTGGGAAAGAGGCAGGGATTACCTCCTCATGACTAACACTTCTTTAGTTTTCTACCATGTTTTAGCTATTTTCTCTAGCATTTCATTTTATTGAGATGGCTTTTCATATTTGTCTTAATGTATGTAATTATCTTACCCAGTTTTTTTTATTATTTAATCCTAACTATTTAAAAACTGCTCCTGATCTAGAAAGCTTCCAGATAACCTTCAGCAAAAAAAAGTTGAGCAACATTTCCATCTCCCTTGTGAAAGAGAGAGAGCTGGTTTTCAGTATAATGGTCATTAACTTTGTATTCTATTTTCTTTTTATTTCTGAAACTGTGGTTGTATAACTAAGTTCTAGAGGAAGGTATTAAGGTTTGTTTTATCAAGGGCACTTTTCCAGTTCTTCCCTTAAAATGATCCACCCCTCTAATGATATTCCTGCTATTAAAGATACAGTCATTAGTCTTCAGGTTTTCCAGACTTCATTAATATTTCCAGGAAAAAAAGATAGAAGTAAAAGAAGACACAAACACACGTGCAAGTAATACTGCGTTCAGATCTGGGTCACTCACTACAAAATAGATATTGGGGTACTGGAGCGGGTCCAAAGAAGGGCAACGAGGCTGGTGAAGGGTCTGGAGCACAGGTCTTATGAGGAGCGGTTGAGGGAGCTGAGTTTTTCAGTCTGAAGAAGAGGAGGCTCAGGGGAGACCTTATCACTCTATACAACTCTCTGAAAGGAAGTTGGAGCGAGAGGGTGGCCGGTCTCTTCTCCCAAGTGATGAGCAATAGGATGAGGGGATGGCCTCCAGTTGCACTGGGGGAAGTTCAGGCTGGATATTAGGAAAATTTTTTCTATGGAAAGGGTGGTCAGGCATTGGAACAGGCTGCCCGGGGTAATGGTAGAGTCACCATCCCTGGAGATGTTCAAAAAACTTTTGGATGTGGCCCTTGGGGACATGGTTTTGTGGTGGACTTGGCAGTCCTGGGTTGACGGTTGGACTCGATGATCTTGAAGGTCTTTTCCAACCGGAGTGTTTCTATGATTCTATAATAATACATCTATTCTCAGGTCTGTTCAAAGTTTGGATGAATATGTAAGCTGAAATGCTTATAAGCATGTAAGTTATTTAACTAGCACAAGGAAATGCTATGATAAATACAGCAATCTGTTTGATAGTGCAGGTACCTTGTGTGAAAACACTAACTTTTATGTAACTTAAAAGAGCACTGAAATATTCAAAAAGGAGATTTTGTCAATACAGAAGTGTTCTGGTTTGATGAGCTTTTTCCCTGAAACTTTGACTTATTTTTAATTACTACATTACTAGTGGCAGAACAGCAGTGCAAGTTTCTGAAAAAGAAAGAAAAAAATTGCTTCTTCCGTCTAGAATATATACAATATTTTGTTCATTCCTATCTGATATAACTCAGAAAATGTTCTGATTCTAAATTAGATTGTAAGGAACAGGATAGAGACAGGCTTTTCTGTAGACACTGTAAAATGCAAAACTAAATTAGACTTGTAATGAATACTTGGGTGATTTACTGTTGATTTGGTTAATGTGCTACTAAATTTTGTTGATGTGTCTATTGTGAGATAAAGCTAAGAAAATTTTCTTTTTAAAGCTAGTTCTGGTTGTCTCATGCCTCTTCTTCCTTGCACAGCATTCATGTGAAACATTGAATAGCACTCTGGCACTTCATATATCTGAACATCTAATTAACCACTTTAGCTAGCTGAAGACAAATTACAGTTATATAAAACCACATGATATGTCTAGAAATTTTAGTCACAGGAACAGGTGACCTGCATCCTGTTCGCAGTTTACTACATCTCATTACTTTAATCTTAAGTAAGTCATTTAACATGTCCATACTATAGACTGTGAATTCCTAAGATATGCCTAGCAAGAATGGCCAAATAGTAAAAATAATTGAAAAATTATGTACTTCATGCTGTTAAATATTAGTTTAATCTCTAAACAAGCTGAGCACCAGATTTTAAATCTATGAAATCCTTGGTTGAAATGTCTAGATCATGTTGGAGTAGGGTTGAAATTTGATAGTTAATTTAATTTTGAGATTTTAATTTTTTAATATATTAACTTTCAGGGGGTTTTTCTTATATAATGAGAAAGTTATTTTTTTTCACAAACAGGATGAAATTGCAATGCATCTTCTCCCTTCTCCCTCCCTCTATAAAAACTTATAGAGTTTTTATAAAGTAAATATCCTTATTTTGTATAGGAAAAACATATTAATTTAAGAGTCTGGTTGTCCTATAAATATCAGCATGTGAAATAGCTGTTATGTACCAGGAGTAGTTGTGTTGAACTTTTTAATGTTGTTTACTTCTTTTTTTTTTTTTAAATGTGCTTATATAACTTTAAAGTAGGACTTTCTTTTGTAAACAAACTCAATTTTATGTACAATTTGCCTCCAGTACTCCAAATATGGTATATGTTTGGTTCAGAACTTCTCTAGCCATTCAACATAGACAATAACTGGAGTTCTTATTTTGGGGAGAAGGAGAACTTTGCATTTTGCAAGAATCAATGGATGTTTTATTCTGTATATCGAAAAACTGAAATGTTCTCTGCACTCATCTTTCCACATATAATCTTGGTTTAACTCATCTGTTGTCTCTTAATCTTATTAATTCTCTCTTTCCATATACAATTTTTTCCAAGGAATGTTTAAACTTAAATTGCAGACTCTCTAGACCCAAAACACTTTCTACTTATGTGAATGGAAGATAACAAATATCAGTAAGTCATCAGTAAAAACGTAGGTAGACCATACATGCCAGTTTTGCACTTGATGTTTGCTGGAGTTTGAACATATGGAATGTAGAAGTATTCCTTGACTTGGGACTTCACTGTAGGTACTTATTTCATTTCCTTTGTTTCACAGATGAGGTGTATACACCTAAGGATATTGCCAGGCAAATTGACATGGATGTGGAAAAACCTTTGGAATATAGTGATACCTGGGAAAAGCCAATTTCTGGTAAGATCGATAAAAGAAGGCAAGATAGCAAATTTTAACAGTTATGAAAAATAAACCCACCACCTTTCCTACACAAAAAGCAGCTCCATTAAGAAGAGAAAATAATTCTTAGTCATCCTCACCAATACGTGTTCTCTTGGCTTCAGAATGTTACTTAAAGGGATGAAAATAAGAATATTTCATTTTCACTACTTAGTTGCTAATATATGCCATATATTAAAAATTACCACCACAAGTGTTGTATCCTTATGATCAAACGGCTACAATACTGTCAGCACTGATTTTTTCATACTAATAGTTTCTGCATAGCAAGGGAGAATAATGAGAATACATATCCAAATTGTCCTCTCATTTATGAGGAACTTTTGTTGAATGTTAGGATTGTTGCGAAAATTAGAACGTTAGACTTAAAGCAAAATAACAATGTGAAGTGAATAAGACTACAGGTTTTTTTTACATGTGCTGTACCAGTCTTGTCAGTTTTACTTTTCTTGCAAGTCTTGCAGTCATATTTCCAAAACAATCAAAATATATTTTGCTGAAAAATGGCTTCCCAAATACACTTTCAAAAATAGGCTTTTTGTATATCACTTTTTCCTAGTCAGCTTCTTAGAAATTTTCTGTTACAGTTGAAAAGTTATAGTATAGAGTGTGTTTGTATGCCACATGTATACACACAAACATACATACAAACACATAAACACCCTTACATGTAGAAGAATTCTTTGTTTCATAAGCATAACTGAGAATAGAGCTTGGTTTAGCAGTGGTTTTTTTTACTGGTTTAAAAACTGACTGAAAATAAAATCTTTTTGGATTTACCCTTGGATTTACTGTTCAGCTGCAGCTGCTTTTTTGAGTTAGGTTTTCCTTTGAAAAACACAGATACAATGATACGCCTCCAACTAATTTACCAACTGCTGTTTGCTCCTAATCCCCACTGAATTGCCTTTGCACGTATTTTACCTGCACAAAGACAAGAGCCTACATTTGCAGCTGAGTTCTGATGTTTTATCTTTGAAAAGTTTATTCAATCTGAAGATTGTACTTTGCAAAGATTAAACCCAGTGTGATATACTATTAGTAGTAGCTAGATGCAAACTGTAAACTGAAAACAAGGATGGTGCTCTGCATTTTTTGTTACTGAATGTCAGGCGGTGGTGTGCACTGAAGTAAATCCAGCTTGTGATTTGTGGAACTGGAAGGTTTATGCACATAGATTTGAAGGAACATCTACATCTACATCTACATCTACTTTTACTCACCTTGTGGCATTAGATGTTTAAAGTTAAGCTTTTAGAGCTTCGAAGTAAGCCAATACCTTGAACTATAGTCAAAAAAGACAGGTGGGTATGGTTGTGAAATTAGCTACCAGTCTTCTGTCATTTTCTTGTATACTTCTGTGATTTCAGCTCTCTTCTGGAGGCCTTGATATGTAAATAAAAATTCAGAATTATAGAATCATAGAATGGTTTGGATTGGAAGGAACCTTTAAAGATCAAATCGTTCCACCCCCCTGCCTTGCGCACAGGCACCTTCCACTAGACTTGGTTGCTCAAAGCCCCATCCAACCTGGCCTTGAACACTTCTAGGGATGCCTTACAACTTCTACAACTTCTCTGGGCAACCTCTTCCAGTGTCTCACCACCCTAATAGAAAATAATTTCTTCCTTATATTTATATCTACCCTCTTTTAGGTTTAAAAGTATTACCCCTTGTCCCATCACTATGGTCTGTGGTAAAAAGTTTCACTCCATTTCTTGTATAAGTCACCTTTAAGTACTGAATTGCAATAAGGTCTCCCGAGAGCCTTCTGTTCTCCAGGCTAGACAACCCCAACTCTCTCAGCTTGTCTACACAGAAGAGGTGCTCCAGCCCTCTAATCATATTTGTGGCCCTCCTCTGGTCCTGCTTTAACAGATCCATGTCACCCCAGAACTGAATATAGTACTTAAGGTGGGGTCTCACAAGAGCAGAGTAGAGGGGGAGAATCATCTCCCTTGACTTGGTCTGCTTCCCCAGCCTCTTGAGTCCCCTTTGATGGCATCCCTTTCCTCAAGCGTATCACCTATACCACTCAGCTTGATATCATCTGCAAACTCACTGATGGTGCACTCAATCCCTCTGTCTATGTCATTAGTAAAGATATTGGACAGTACTGGTCCCATTATGGACCCCTGAGGGACACCACTTGTTACTGATCTACATTTGGACATAGAGCTATTGACGGCAAGTCTTTATATGGGACTATCTAGCCAAATCCATCTCCATTGAATGGTCCATCCATCAAAACATCTCTCTCCAATTCAGCACCAAGGATGTTGTGTGGCACTGTGTCAAAGGCTTGTAGAAGTCAAGATAGATGACATCAGTTGCTCTTCCCTTATCCACCAACACAGTCACTCCACCACTGTCCTTGGAAGAATCTACACAGTCATGAAATCCCTTAATTTTAGTGTGTGTCCTAATTTACAAGTTAAATCTCCACACATTGTTAATTAGATTTGGTGGCATCATGGACCATCACACAAATCATTGTGGAAATAGTAGAAGGGAAGGGCAGGAATTCTTGTTTTTCCAGAGTGCAGTATAACATATTCAACTGTGACAGTCACAGTCCACTGATGTGGTATTTTGGCTTGCATGTAACTTGCAGTTGTGTTGTTCAGAAGATAAGATAGAAGCTACTGACAGGTCAATACTTGCACATTTTTACCCCATAAATTTCTCAGACAATCCCATTCCCTAAGTATGGGTGGGGGGAAATCTATCATGGATACTATCATGTAGTATTATCTAGGGTATGATGATTTATGTATGCAAAAATTTATCATCCTTTTTCAGACCTTTAGACATATTTTTTTCTTCTCCATCAGGGAATTAAGAATTAATATGATCCCTACAAATGCTACTTTCAAAACCATTGCATCTTCCTGAATTAGATAGAGCATTTTTTCCTGTCTTGATCTGAAGGATTAAAAAAAGAAAAAAGGTTTGTGACTGCAAAAGGAAAAAGGAAGAGAGAAAGATGGAGTGTTTCTGTTTGTATATTGTAACTATTTCTACAAAGGCTCTCTCAAATGAGTCTTTGGGTATGCTCCCTTCTCACCCACAGTCACGCTATTTATAGGGTAAACTAAGGTCGGATGTGTAGGGCCTGAGGTACTCTGTGTAGCCAGTAACTCAGCATCAGGCAACCTGCATATTTGTTGACATTGGCAGCATTCTAAGAATTGTATTACTCTTGAGGATTTTCCCCTGACAAATAGTCTTCTGTTATATAAATGTGTCACACAAAGCTCCTGTTCTTTTTGTAAGGAAAGAAATGCAAACATGAATAGTGGAAGAATAACCTTTTCCTTTGCCTTTCTTTTGCATAATAAAATCCTTTATAATTGCCCGGAAAATACAGTAAAATGTTTTGTAAGTATAAATTAAGAGGCATAGGTTCTCCTTTCAGACCTCACTGTCAAAGGACCTTACCAGATAAGTTGAATAGATATTGGCTGGAACTATGCATTGAAACAACCTAGCTGGGTGCTTCAGGAGTTTCTAATAAAGTCTCTAGGTATCAGTGTATGAAGTGTCAGTGACTTTTTCATTTTTGAATGACACAAGATAAAGTGTCCTTAATGATAATTTTCCTTTTGCTGCATCTTTTGCTTCAAGCTGAGAGTGACTTGTTTTATCAGTTAGAAAGTAAAAAAAGATCCAAAATTTTGTGAGTAGGATACTGGACATTTTCAAGTACACTGAGGTGGTGTTTATCATGGGGAGAAGTATCCTGTTGGATGCCAAAAGCTTATTATTGACAGAAATGAGTATTTACAAAGAAAATTAATTGCTGAAACACTTGTACAAAATCCCAAAAGAGCTACATTTTTTCAGTGTATGTTGGTTTAAAACTCCATGGCACATACTTCCTAAAGAATTTAAGGCTGAAAATATAACTTATTTCTGCTCCTAACCTCACCTCTCTGCTTTTGATACTAAATCAAACATGAAACATTGTTTGAGAAGTCAGAATATAACTTGTAATGGGCTTCTGATTTTATTAAATTTGAGGTTAAATAATTAATAACACTGTCTTGTAATGTTGTTCAGTAACTACATCACCTGGCCCTCAACATTCTCCTGTACATCCTGTCAAGCCTACACAAATGCGAAGAAAACCTCTGCCTCCAAACACTGTGATCGGTAAACCAGGGAGTCCAGGTATCACAGCCTTTTCAGCACAAATATTTTGCTATGTGTGAGATAATACTAAACTAACTAGCTGAGTATAGGAGAATTTTATAGTATAGATTATTTTTCTTTAATTTGTGACATTTAAAAACTAGTCTTCTGAACATACATGCCTGTGTCTTTTGTCTTCATACATAAACTGTCTTTTCTTTTTGTTTTCTTAACTTAGTTATGTCACAATCATCCCTAATAAGGGAGCTGAAAGCAAAATATCATAATGGAAGTCATCCTTGAAGAATATCAACCTTAAGAACATTTCATGTCTACTAATAGCATTTACAGTTCCTTAATGTGTATGTCAGATGGGAGATACTGAATATTATGCTTCAATGCATACTCCCAACTGTTTATTTGTAAAGCAATTCTGTCCCATATATAGGGGGCATCCATTAACCACTGCAAATAACTTAAGCTAATAGGCACCCAGAAAACTAACTGCACTGGGAGGTAGAGCGAGCTGAGTTATTGTATGTTCAAAGACTTCAGCTTCATTCACATGCTACAGTGTTCCTGCTTCTCAGTATTAGTACCAGAGCACATACAAACTTTCACATTTCCTATTTTAGTTTTCTAATTTTATCCTAAAGCTGATATTCAGTACATTTATGTGTGTTTTGTCTCTGGATTCTGTATTAGAGTCCATAGACTGACATTCTTCCAGGTAGTTAGAAATGGTCATCTCATTATGCTAAGCATCATGAGAAATGCTTTCCTCTTCGTATTTATTCTCTTTAGTTCACTGGAAATATAAAGGTCTTGGCTCTTCTGTATTTCCTGTTTGGCTTTTTTTTGTTTGTTTCATTTGAGACTTTGTGTGCCATTAAGGCAAGGGAGTTGTGAATTTTTTTCTGCATTCTCTTGAAGGCAAAGACTGTTTGGGTCTGCCCTCTCCTTTCTTTACCCATCTGCAAGAAGCATCTCTGCTTCAGCACACATCCTTGTGAGAAAGCTTACCCTAGTATTCATGGCATGGTCTTAATGCTGGCTATGGTGGGAAGGACCTAAATAAATCTTCAGTGTTTTGTGCAACAGATTAGAATCAAGAATCTCCAAGCTGGTTGAAACAAGCTGTATATTTCCTCAATAGCAGAGGCAGGATTGAAATGTTGTGTCTGTACTTGCTGTTTCAGTGACATTTCCTTAGTAATAGCTACAACAGAACATCAGACCTTGTCAAGTCTTAAGCTGTAGCATAAAAAAATATGCTGACCTGGTAACATTTTCTTTTGCTTCTAATGGGGTCTGTGCTAATTTTCTCCATTAAGTGTCTAATTAATTTACTAATGTTTTGAAATTTCACCCTTTTTCCATATGCTAGAGGCCAGGTTATGTGACAGTCAGCAGTTACCATACCTTCCTAGGTATTCAAGATGGAATAAATTGGTGAGATGATCTGGTTCTTCCTTGTGGGACTTGTGGCAGATTTTCCTTTTCCTGTGTTTCCTAGTGTTTTATCCAGCTTAGTTGTAAACATCATAATTGAGTATCTTCTGGTTCCCTGGAGAGACTGTTCCGCAGTATTAAAAGGAAAACTTTACCTCAATGTTCTTCTTGGATTTTTCCTTTCATGATTTTGTTCTGTTTCTCTTTCTCATTAGCACCGTGATTAATTCCTTACTAACATCTTTCTTATTTATCCAGTGGAATCATTATTATGGGAAGGTTTCTATACAGACATTAAAAGTCTCCAGAATGGAAAAAAATAGGCAACAAGAGAATTCCAGAACATTTTTTGAAACTGTGCTCTAGTGAGAAACTTAATGAATTTCCACTTTATTTAAAGGAAATTCATGGAAAGTAAGGAGAGAGTCTTTATTATGAGAATCTTAGTTAATTTCCACTTTATTAAGAGGATCAACGGAAGGTGGGGATTTTTGTTTTTTTAAACTTGGTTGACCAGAGTTCTGCCTTCAGTCATCATGTTTTTCTGTGTCATATATGCAGGGAAGGCAACTACATTATGTAGTTCTTGACTTTTTTGAGGTTGATATTTCACAGTCATGCAGTGGTTGTCTGGGAGTGTCTGTGTGTTTTGTGAATGTAGTTCTTGTCTTTTACAGCTATTTTGAAAACAATCAAGACATAATTTACCATTAATTTTTTGCCTCTTAGAAACTTGTTTTCAGTTAGGTGCTGAACATCTGAGGAGTAAAAAACATTATCACATAATCTAAAATAAGTTTTTAAATAGCTGTTTAATGTTGGGAGTTCATTGCCTCTGCCAATCAGTTTCTGTCCAAATTTATGGTGTCTACTACAGAATAGATTCAGTTCAGAAGGAAAGCTTTTTCCCTTGGGTCATAGAGTGTTATAATTGGTGAAAATGTTGGACTTGATTGCATTTTTCTTACCCTTATTTGAAGTGCATCTTAATTTCATTTGCTGAAAGCTCCAGTACTGCCCTATGGTTAAACTCTTAATGCAGACCATAGTTAAATACTCAGTATTTATTGTTACATATGTTCCAGCTCTAGCCTTGCTAATACATATGCTGTATTGAGAGCAGAAATGAAAGGACCTTAGGTATATTTGAGGGAAGAGTCCAAGCTTCAGATGCTGGCTTCAGGTCTTCTGTCTTACAACTCATGAAGAAATGTGATCTTTTATTTGAGAAACAGAAATGTCAGTGCTGGTCATTTCGGATCGTTTTACCAGTCTGTGTAGTCTGTGCTTTAAAACAGATCATATTGCAGTTGACTGAAGTCCCACAGGACAATCTCCAAATAGCAAAGAATTTTCTTACTGTGTCTCAGGTGTAGGTTATATTGGCAATAAGAACAACCTGGAACTTTCCTAAATCCAGCTGGAAGCTGTTGTTTAAGTTTTGAGGGAATACCATAGTTTAAATGGAAGTACTTGTTTTATGAAACAGTTGTCAAAAATCTGCATTCTTTCAAAAATCAGAAAGATGTTTCACTATTTAAATAGTGAATGCCTTGTTGCCACAAGTTCCTCCTTCTGTCACTATAGCTAAACCTGTTGGACCAACACCACCTGTGAGGACAAGAACATCATATAAGACACCAACAGCTTTTGCAACTCCAGAGTATTATGGTAAGCATATTACAGATGGTTCTGGTTTGGTTTTTCTTTTCCTGCTTTTTTTTTTACTTATACATTTATACTTAAGTATATTTACAAAATACTTATCATAAGAAGGATTTTGTCTGGGGTGATTCTGATTTGCTTTGTGCCACTTCGCTACTTTTCTAACTTGACTGAGTTCATCTGGCTGTCTTCTGATACACACCTTAGTAAATGAGAACATGACACCCCTTTCATCTTTCTAGAAATCAATAAATGCTTAGTAGGCATTCAATACTACTTAGTGGCTACTTTAAACCTGTGAAGGGAGTAGATAAGGCACTTCTTCTCCTGAACATTTCTTTTCGCCCAGGACATAAATTCAAATTATTATTTGACAGTAACTGATAGCACTGAACATGGTTGTGATATCCTCCTAGTTATCTGATCAATCTGCCACCATTTAAATAGGAAAAAAA
The DNA here is from genome assembly GCA_013398125.1 of Aegotheles bennettii. Lineage (NCBI taxonomy): Eukaryota > Metazoa > Chordata > Aves > Caprimulgiformes > Aegothelidae > Aegotheles > Aegotheles bennettii. The sequence continues at coordinate 8,690 of VZRW01013467.1, read as the reverse complement.
TGTAATGGGGTAAACACAGTGGCGAGTTGGTAATTTGGCCTTTATCGAGAAGTTAACTGCAAGTTCAGATCTAAAGCTGCCCAGAGTGGCATACAGGAAGAGGTTTGGGGAAGGGTGTGCTTAGAATTTTTGAGCCAAAATATGCAGCTCGAGGTATATTACCATAAATGATGGTGCTTCTAATTTTCCTGGGTTTATAGTAACAGTGGAATTCTTGTCTCTTTATAATGGTCATGAACTCACTGTGACCCTTAGTGCTCAGTGAAGCAAGCTGGATGATAGATGTATTAAGAAATGCTTGTTGTGAATATATTGTGTTTTGTCTGTTGAGCTCCATTGTAGTATTTGCACCTGTTCAGTATAGTGGCTATTGGTGACACAGGTGTCATTAATCCTGATTACTTTGGCACTTTTCCATTCTCCAGTGTTTTTGTCTTCATTTTTCTTCAAGTTTTGTGGAAGTTGTACACTCTAGAGACAGAATTGATGATTTCCTTGTTGCTATGTTTAGAGAAGCATTATTATGCTAACATAACAATGCTATATATTCCATGAACATGAAACAAGCTCCAAACTAAACAGCCAGGACAGTACAAAAAGATGCTTTTTAAAGGTCTAAAGAGCATTTTGCATATATGAACTGAATCCATCAGCAGTCACGAAGCCTGATATTTTGATTATGTCTATCGTTATACTAGCAGGTAAGTAAATGGAGTTTTTAAAAGGAAAAGGCAGAGCTGGCAGCAAAGGTTTACCATGGAAGAGCTTTACCATGATTTAAAATGCCACACAAATTGTGAAATGTTGTAGTTCTAACACTGAAACTTCATATTTATTGCCAATTGAATTATAACTGTCTTTCTCACAGTTGATGTAACTGTCTTCAGCTCAAGTCCTACATCAGAAACAGATTCTGCAGGCAAACCAAGGTATCAAGGTAGGATTTTAACAGCCATGGTATTTTTATTTGGGTGAATATATGAAGACTGACCTATCTTGCATCAAAATTATCTTGTTTGGTTATTCAAAGGCCAAACCTTCATTAGATTCTGTTTCTCTTTAGTGTCAGATCTAGCACAGAGCATCAGCATATTCTTGACTAAATTTCACTTCTACTTTCTTTGCTGCTACCACCTCCTAGTCTTGCCCACAAACATGATGTGGCTTTTCCTGTATGTCAGCAGTAGTACAACTGCACACTGTTCACATTTCACCAAAAGGAATTAAAATCTTCCTGTTGGCTTGCAACCATACCTGGAGAGATATTGCCCCAGTGCTAGTGTGCCATACCACAAGGGATACCTACCCATCATATATGCCTCACCTCTGATTCCCGACTGTTCACATTCAGAGAGTCTAGTAATATGGTAACATATAATAGGCTAGATGATAAAGTAGTCAAGTTACTCCTGTTGCAGTAATCTAGAGATTTTAGCAAGGTGAGATGACAGGAAGAAGTGCTTTTTTGCCAAAAAAATTTTAGGTTTTTTTCTTGGTCTGGTAAGAGATACTACATTTCTGAAGACATTGTCTTTCTTGTGAGACCTTATTGTTTACATCCAAAGGAAGTTTTAATTTTAGAACTAATATATTTGTTTTCTGTAATCTTCCTGATTTTGATGCAGGGTACAAGACATTTGCCTTAGAAGGTTTGTTTCAAGGTTTGGTCCTGTACCACTGAAAATGGTTAAGATTTTGACAGTCACTTTAGAAACTGCAAGTTAAATGATGAGTGACTCTGGACTAAACTTATTACTCTTGCCCTGAGATGGAAGTTGTGCACTAGGTGAATTTGCATCGACATTTTGTAAATACACTCTGTATTGAATAACAGCTCTTTCCTATTACTCTTAGCCCCCCATGTCAAGTACATGAAGAAAGATGATGATGTACCTTGCTCTATCACAAGCTCTCTTGAACATTTTCCTCAAGAAGAAGCTGGCAGCAAGGAAGAACCTACTCGTCCTCCACAAAATCCCCCAACCAACCTCACAGTGGTGACCGTTGAGGGCTGTCCAACTTTCGTCATACTGGACTGGGAAAAACCAGACAATGACACTGTTACTGGTTAGTTTGATTTCTTTCTTCCATTGTATCAGAATACATTATTTTCGACTTATTTTTACTTTCACAGTGCTTTTATGCCATTTCAAAAGTACTTTAATCCCAAGAGAGCAGAGCATTACACTCCAGTGTTTTTATTTTGTGCTACTGTCAACTCCAGTGCAGATAAGAAAATGCTACTAGATTAGAACAAGATTTTCACAACTGTATCATTGATGTCGGAAGTGTGACTCTGTATCTCCTCTTAATTTCTGGCTTCTCTGTGTACAGGATCTGGTAAGATCTAGTCAAGAAGTTCCAGCAATGTGACAGTAGTCTTTGTTATATAGATGCATGCACATAATGTAGACATCTTTCTTGACTTCTGGATGTTGCTGATCAGTGGGCCTGACACAGTGAAATCTTACATCCATCTAGTGAGTTAGTAGAACTCTGCCAGCATACTACTTGCTGTACCCACCATAGGGTCACCAAGTTATCTCTGTTAAAAGAATGTTTGTTTTTTTCATGGCTTGCACTTGATCATACATCTCAGCGAGATGAAAAGAAAGTAGTGAGCCTCTATAAATCATATAAATACAGAAATAAATTTATGCAAAATTATTTAATTCTAAACTGGCAGATTCCCAAAATGCATGATCCAAGTTAGTTGGGCAGTTTTCTTTGGAAATCTTAAAAAATTAGGTCTGACTTTAAGTTAATCAAGGTTTAAGAATTTAGAAACTGTACTTTTGTCGTTGAGCCTTTTTCATTCAAACTCCAGAATGTTTAGACTTATTTGTGTTTGGAACTTTGTCACTAGTGTAGGTTTGGGCAGAGGTGAGATGTTTAGTATCCTCCATCCCATAATTGAATTATAAGAAAGAATGAGGAGCTAGGCACTCAGCAATCTGGAATTGGATCTCTCTTTCATACCATTTTAGCATACTAATGGCCAGACTGGTTCACACAAGATGTCCTGAGAGCCTATTAGACAGTAGGAGTGGAAATCAGATGGGAAAAGAGAGAGCAATGAAGAAGCTCGAGTAAGAGCTGTTATTTAAGTAAATTTCTCTTTACTGTAATTTTCCAGAGTATGAGGTTGTGTCAACTGAAAATGGAGCAAGTGATGGTGAAAAGGAGAAATCAATTATCACTACAAATCAAACCCATTCTACTGTGGAAAACCTAAAACCTAATACAAGGTAATTAAATACAATAATTTGTTAAGTTAATGCAGCTAATTTAGTCTGTCAGCTCTCTGCCACTTCAAATGAAAATACTATGTACATATGACCAAATTGGTTTTACTCCTGTTCTAACAGGAAAAAAGGTATGCTTTGGTTTTGCTTTCTTTTAAGTTAACAGATAAGACACATCTGAGGAATCTTTAGGAAATTTCCAAGAGTATTTATGGTCTGGACAAACTGCAGAATTGACCTGATCTATCAGAAATACTAACAGTCAAATGTAAGAAAATATACTGCTTTTTATATAAAAAAATAAATCTCTTAATTTAGCAGATAAAGAAACAAGGTCAACCCAACAAATATAAATCTGATATGTGAAATCAAGATTTATGTGTACAGTTGTCTGTCTCTGGGGTTTAAGGATTTTTGGCACAACTGACATAGACTGCTTGCTAATTAGATGGATGTTCATTCACATACTGGAATGCAGGTTAGGCCAAAGCTTGACCATTGCATTGCACCATGGAGAGGGAAGATACATTTGTCCTATATATGTAGTTTTCTTTCAGTGTGTTGAAACAGCCAGCAAGGCAAAAATGGTCAGAAAATTCCACTTGATGGCGTACATCTCATGCAACTAGTCCAAATAAGCATTATTATTCTTAAAAAAACAAAACAAAAACAAAACTTTTAAAAAGTATTTTTTTCATGGTAATGTTCAGAGCAGGGAATAAAAACACTTGTGCTGTGTTTGTGTTGCTTATTGATTGCAACAGAAAGATAATGAATGACACATTGCTTTTTTTCCTGTGAGACCATCCATTTGGCTTTGGATTTTTCTTTTTCAGATAAACTGCCCTATTCTATTATTATCCTTAAATTGGTAACACAGCACAAAATTATGCATAGAACCTATCTTGAACCTTTATTTTTAGGCAATGTGTGGTTTAATCTAGGATGTTGTTTCTTAGCTCATGTGCTTGTGACATAGGAGGAACAATGAGGAACTGCTGCAGGAAGTGGAGAGGAAGGGAAGAGAACTGGAAAAGAAAGGCCGGGGTAAATTGTGCTACTTCTTTGAGAGCTTCTTTGAAAGACTCCAAAACTCATAAGATGGGCTAAAAATGCTGTGTATCAAGAGTATCTCTGTTATTTCTTAGGGGCATGTGGCCTGTGAAAGGGTCAACTGCTGGTATGTTTTTCTGTCTTGTTAAGAGGCAATAGGGTATGTTAACAGTACAACTGGAGACCAAGGACCAGTTTCCTCAGTCTCTTCCTCAATCAGTTGAGAAGGCTTAGAAGAGACAGCAAAACAATGTATTTCTGGAGTATCAGCTGAACTGATAGGTGCTGCTAAACTTGTCAGGTTATGCTGTTTGTCATTTCATTTAATTTCTGCTTCGAATCACATGCTTGAAAAGAACTGTATGTTATTAGTGAGATTCTCTTCCATTACACACTCAAACTCTTTGTGTCACGTATGGTGACAGAAGTGGGATGGATTTGGTAAAGTGTAGAAAAGACATGGAAGCAAAGTCAAGTCCTTGGTGCTGAGACCAATGTCCAGATGGCCAAAAGAGAAAAGCATTTTTAGACTGCTCTTTGTTCAGACAGGAAGCAAGATGGAGGGAGGCAGCCCCACCTGGAACCATTGGAAAGGTCATAAGGAGGGCAGGAGCTATGCAGAAGCAAATTAAATGGTTTCAAACTTTAATTTGTAATTCTCTGTCAATCCTATGAGAGGACTTTCAGGCATTAGTAAGCAAGAGTAGACCAAACACCATGGAAAAAAGCTGTCTTTTGGAGCATGGGTTTTGTTACAAGAAGCTAGATAAGGGATTGGTACTGTTTGATAGAGGCTGACTTAAGACATAAAGGAATAACTTTTCCCTGATGGGGTGGTGGCTATTTATCCCCACTCTCCAACCTCAGAAGGAAAAGACAATGAAAGACTTTCTGGATTCAGGAGGCCATAGCCTGAAACTGAAAATCTTTGATATAAGTTGCAGTGGTGCACGTCCCTCGAGTCCCATGGGATGTAAAGGATGTAAAGTCCTCCTTGAAGTGGCTCTGCTCAATTAAACTCCTATTTCAAAATGTGTGTTTCCTAATTTTGAGGACTCAGTGAGAGCTTTGGCAGAAGCAGAAGAAATTGTTACTCTTATAATTTTAATCTAGGCTTGTTGGCACAGGAAATTCAGGGAAAATAAGAAAGTTATTAAGACAACTGGCACAATGTGGGTAGTATCAGTGTTGCAAGGAATGGCATTTGTTCATAATAAAAGTTTGTCAGGAGCTGATTGCTCACTAGATGAAGAAAATGGACCTGTGGACAAAACTGACTGAAAACAGGAGGAAGAGAGACAATGAAGCACAGTTCAATAAATTAATAGAGTCTCTGAAATGTCTGCAAATTCATTGAGTAATATATTAAGACTGAGAAGCGGACTTTTCCATAACTAGGCTTAAAGGAAAAAGCTGTAGGAGAGGTGAAACTGGAAAAGAATATTGCAAATGATCAACATTTGCAAAACTACCAGCAAGTATATGGAAAGAGAGATGCTTAGTAGCAGAAGGTGGATAAACTGGCAAAGAACCTCTTGGCCTTGAAATGCTTTGGAGAAGCTGACAAGCTGAACTGGAGAGTCTATTTTTTCCAGCTTTCCTGAAGCTATCACTGAGTCTGTGTGAATCCCATATGCTGCTCTGAAGATTCAGTGCATCCAGACCTGGAGACAGTCCAGAACAGTTCTTAACCAGGCAGACCTAAACAAAGACTTTCCACAAGGAATAAAACTGTTTGTGAATGTGGTCTCTCAGTCTTCATGGGTAAATTTAAATGAAAAATAGCCCATAGTAACAAGACAGTTGAAGCCTGTAATTCTCCAGATGTATGCTCTTGAAGAGCAATGCATGACAAAGGTGGTCTGCAGTCACATAGGCTGAGGTCTATCATCTTCTTGAGGTAAATCAGGTAGGACGTGTTAGTGCCTAGCCCAGAAGCTAAAGAGTTAATTACCCACATCCAGCAGGAGGGAAGCAAGACAAACAACTCTTCTGTGTGAAGGGAGCAGAAAAAGCAACAGGGAAAAACTGGGTGCATCCCAGCCTGCCAGATCATGCTGTTTGTTTGCTTTTCTCTTTCACATTCTTCTTTCAAATAGGTCATTCTGCTATGCCTCTGGGAAGCTCTGCAGTAAGCCAGACACCCGTCTTCCTTTGAGCTGGCCTTTTGACAAGGCAGCTTTTAAAGGTTAGGAGCTAATGGCCAGACTTTTGAATATTTAAGAAATTTGGATGATGTTAGGGAGGCAGCAATGAGAGACTCTTACAGTTGCTCATGAAAAATTGCATGTGTGACTGCAACTGTCAGTAAGTACAAACTTAGAAGTTAAATGGGATACAAATCTCTCTGAATCAGAGGATTATAAGGTAGTATTCTGTCTGTCTGTTTAGCTGTCTGAAAAGTTACTAGATCCAGAAAAAAATACACTGGCTGAAAAAGAAAAGGAGTTTTGACTTTCAGTACAGTTATCAAGTATTTGGTTTTAACAGACTTATACCATGCCAATATGGAAATGGACTTTCATAGACATGCAGCAGCTTGTGAGGGTTACTTTTAAACAAATAAAATTGTATATATTATGGCAGCTTGTCATATCTCTTGTTTGTCTTGTAATATATATGTCAGCTATATGTATCCTTGGTGACTTGACTGCATTGCAACAGGACTCTGAGATGAGAGCAAATCTGTCTAATTGTGAGGACATACGCCTTTTAAATAAATGTGAGGCACAATCAGCTGCTTTCCAACACAACTGCTTGATTAAAAAAATAATTCTAAATGCTGCTGTACAATGTGGTATTGTTGGAGCACTAATGTCCCTGTGTTTTTTACCCAAGAAAAAGCACATTGTGTCCATACCAGTCTCTCACATTAAGGCTTGCCTGACAGTTGACAACATCACATTCATTTAAAGGATTATTCCTTATAGAACGAGGACGTTGTCCTCTTTTTCACCTTTGGAGAATTGCTAAATATGGTGCTTGTAGTAATTCATTATCACATCTTAGAGAACTTCTGGTAGTTTAAGTAACCTGGAGAGTTCAAATCTTGATATTCACTACTTGGCTGATCACAGTTCTCGAAACTGCTGTCATTCCTGCCACTAAGCTGATATCTGGGTCCAATCTAGAATTCTGTTTAATTAAAACGAATATTTTGCTCTTGATTGTAACTTTCACCTTTTTTTCAGTATCACGCTTAAATACACACCAAATTTTCTGCAGTTTTTGCCATCTTCATTCTTCGATTAATCTTTCACTTGTTAAATGGGTGAAATAGCCAAATTCCATTCATCCTTCTTTCTTCTAGTTAGTCTGAACCACATACTGAGCTTAATTACTTTTTACCCTGTTGTTCAAGCAGTGAGTTCTTGTAATTACTGTGCTTGTTGATTGACACTGAGCAATCTAATGTAGCTCTTAAATCATTCCTGTCATGAAAAGGGGCCTGAACCATATGGCCTTCATATGTCCCTTCCAACGTAAATTATTGTATGATTGTATCTTAGGGGTAGTTTCTGATCTTGTAGGGCAAAGGAGCCCAGGAAGGCTGGATGTGCCTTAAGAAGGAATTCTTAAATATCTAAGAACAGGCCACCCCCATGTGTAGGAAGATGAGGCATCAGAGAAAAAGACTGTCCTCGTTAAACAGAGACCTTAAGGTAGAAATTAGGAAAAAAAGGAGAGTGTATCATCTCTGCAAGGAGGGACCGGTATCTTGGGGGGACTATAAGGATGCTGAGAGGTCATGTAGAGAGAAAATCAGAAGGGCCAAAGCCCAGCTGGAACTCAATTTGGCCTCTGTAGTCAAAGACAATAAAAAAAGTTTCTATAAATATGTTTGTAGCGAGAGTCAAGGAGAGCCCCTAATCCTGGTTGAATGCAGAGGGTAGAGTAGTGTCAAGGGATGAGGAAAAGGCTGAGGTACTTAATACCTTCAAATGCCTCAGTCTTCAATACTGGTGTGTCTCAGTTCAAAACAGCCAGGGCTAGCCACAACTCAGAGACAGAGTTTGCTAAAAAGCTACTCCACTCCAACCCCCTTGGGGAAAATGGAAGGGGAATAAGGAATAAAAGATTAAAACTGTAACAGATTTAATGAAGCAGGGAGGGAGAGTAACAGGTGGGAAAAGAAGAAAATATATACAAATTTATACAACCCAACCCCTATGACCGCCAACACAAGCTCCCGAAAAGTCTTCCACTGCCAAAGCCGATGGGGAAAAGGAGTCCAAAGCACCCCCCAGCACCTGATGCAGTCGGATCCCAAAGAGCACATGTTGAGCTGGTAAAAAAGGCAAGGCCTTTCCTCACTCCAGGCCATCTCCACGTGGCTATCAGGAATGAGCAGAAAAGAAAGAGAGAGGGGAGGAAATTCCTGTCCTCCTGGCT
>VZRW01013466.1:0-13957 GCA_013398125.1 Aegotheles bennettii | reverse complement strand
CCTGAGGACTGGAAGAAAGCAATGACCACGTGGGCTGAGGAGCAGTGCAGTGGATCCCACACCCTAGCAGAGGAGGTAGGATGAGCACTCTCCCTGCTGGTAGGTAACTCTTTAGCTCACAGGCTGCTGTGATTTAACCCTGGCCAGCACCTCAGCACCACACAGCTGCTTGCTCACTTTTGTGCAATGGGATGGAGTGGGAGAATCAGAAAAGTCAAAGGGAGAAAACTCATGGGTTCAGGTAGAGAGAGTCCTATAATTGAGAAGAAAATAAAAGTAAGTGGAACAAAATAAAACTAAAAAAGTAAAACAACAAACATGAAAGAAAGCTGAAAATAGAGCCTAGGTTCTGTTAGTCTTCCTGGGACATGACGGTCCTAGCAAGACCAGCCCTTCAGAAATATCATGCCCTGGAGACCTGGGAAAAAGGCTGGAAGAAATAAGATATGCAGACTGGACCCACTTGTTAGGGAAGTCTGCTGCCTCCCTGGGCCCTGGCTTAAAGATGTAAAGAGAAAGGTTCCTACCCTGGTATGGCCCTCAGATCATTATCCATTAGTGATTTTTCAAGTAGGGAGTAATGAAGTTGCTCCAAGGAGCCTGAGGGCAACCAAGAGAGACTTCATGGCCTTGAAACAACTGGTTAAAGGCTTAGGAGCACAAGTGGTGTTCTCCTCAATCCCTACAGTTTCAGGGAATGATGAGGGAAGGAACGAGAAGAGGCAGCAGATCAGTACCTGGCTCCCAGCTTGCTGTCACTAGCAGGATTTTGAGTTTTTTTGGGTGGGTTTGCAAGCACACCAGGCCTGCTGGTGGCAGATGGGGCTCACCTGTCTTAAAGAGGGAAAAGGATTTTAGCACAGTAGCCACCAGGGCTCACTGATGGAGTCTTAGACTAGATTTGGAGGGGGAAGGGAATAAAACCAGGCTCACTAGAGATAAGCCTGGGGACAATGTGCTGTTGTTTGTGGGACGAGGTCTGCTGTCTCAGTGGAGTCAGGAAATGGAGAGCTATGCGACAGCAAAGACACAAGGGTTATTGATGGGTTAGAAACTGTGGAAGCACATGAGAATGATCAGGTAGGAATTAGGGCTTCTCCCCTCAGAAAGGTGGCGGCATCAATAGCCCAACTGAAGTGCATCTACACCCATGCACACACATGGGCAGCAAACAGGTTACTATCCACTGTTACTCTTTCATGTGGACATGAAAGAGATCGCAACTTGGAACCTGGATAGAATCAAGGAAGATTACAAAGCCCTGGGGGAAAAAGTAAAAAATATTGGGGCCCAAGTTATCTTTTCCTCCATTTTACCAGTTCTAGGTGAGGAGACAGCCAGAAATAGGTGTATAATGCATATCAACTCCTGGTTATGTGGCTGGTGCCATCATGAGGGCTTTGGCTTTTATGACAACAGGACGTTCTTTGCAGACTACAACCTGATAGGAAGGGACAGAATCCACCTGTGTAAAAACGGCAGGGGAATCTTTGGAGGCATCATGCTGGCCAACTTGGTGAGGTGGGCTTTAAACTGAAGGACTTAAGGGATGGGGTCCAAAATGACAATGCTCATGCCGCCACATCCAACCAGGGAATATGTCAGGCCAACCAGAGCTGTGACAAGTGCTCCTTAGCTGCCTCCCAAGATGAGAACCAGAAGGCCAAGCACCCCAAAGGTCTGTATGGCTACGGCGTATCCTCTTGCACCCCGCTAGGGAAACCTGTACACTCGACTCCCTTTCTGAAACGCCCGCGCACCAACGTGCGCNCGCCACATCCAACCAGGGAATATGTCAGGCCAACCAGAGCTGTGACAAGTGCTCCTTAGCTGCCTCCCAAGATGAGAACCAGAAGGCCAAGCACCCCAAAGGTCTGTATGGCTACGGCGTATCCTCTTGCACCCCGCTAGGGAAACCTGTACACTCGACTCCCTTTCTGAAACGCCCGCGCACCAACGTGCGCAGCATGGGGAGTAAACAGGATGACTGAGAGATCTGTGTGCAGTCACGGGGCCACGATCTTGTTGCAATTACAGAACATGGTGGGGAATGCTGTCATGAATGGCTGTGTACTTTTTAGGGAAGACAGGTCAGCAAGGCGAGGTGGTGGAGTTGCTCTTTATGTGAGAGAGCAACTGGAACGTAAGGAGCTCTGCTTAGGGACAGATGATGAGCGAGTTGAGAGCTCATGGGTAAGAATGAAGGGGCAGGCTAACATGGGAGGTACTGTTGTGGGTGGTTACTACAGGTCACCTGATCAGGATGAGGAAGTTGATGAAGCTTTCTACAAACAGCTGAAAGTAGTCTCACAATCACCAGCCCTGGTTTTCACGGGGGACTTCAATCAACCTGAAATTTGCTGGAAAGGCTACACAGCCAGGCACGCGCAGTCCAGGAGGTTCCTGTAGAGCACTGATGATAGCTTTTTTACACGGGTGGTTGAGGAACCAATGAGGAGAGACAGGCTGCTGGACCTTGTGCTAGCAAACAAAGGAGGACTGGTTGAGGATGTGAAGGTTGGGGGCAGCCTTGGCTGCAGTGACCATGAGATGGTAGAGTTCAGGATCTTGTGTGAAGAATGCAGAGCAACAAGTAGGATTGCAACCTTAGAATTCAGGAGAGCTCACTGTGGCCTTTTCACGGAACTAGTTGGAGAAATCCCATGAGTCAGGACTCTATAAGGTAGGGGCATCCAAGAGATCTGGTTCATATTCAAGCACCACTTCCCCCAAGGTCGAAATCGGTGCATCCCTATGCGTAAGAATTCAACCAAAAGAGGCAAAAGACCTGCATGGATGAGCAAGAAGCTGCTAGAAAAACTCAAATGGAAAAAAGGAACTTTACAGAATATGGAAGAAGGGACTGGCCATCTGGGAGGAATACAGGAATGTTGTCAGGGTATGCAGGAGAAAAGTATGCAACGAGAAAAGCTAAGGCTCGCTTGGAACTAAATCTGGCAAGGGATGTCAAGGACAACAAGAAGGGCTTCTTCAAGTACATCAGCAGCCAAAGGAAGACAAAAAAAAATGTGCACCTGCTGCTGAATGAGGCCGGTGCCCTGGTGATGGAGAATACAGAGAAGGCAGAGTTACTGAACGCGTTCTTTGCTTCAGTCTTTACTGAGAGACCCAGACCCAGGAGGTAAGACAGAAGGTCTGGAGAACGGAAGATGTTCCCCTGGTCAAGGAGGATTATGTAAGAGATCATTTAGGCAAAGTGGACACCCACAGATCCATGGGCCCCGATGGGATGCTACAGATCCTACAAGCGCTGAGGGAGCTGGTGGACACCATTGCTAGGCCATGCTCCATTATCTTTGAGAGGTCATAGAGAACAGGAGAGGTGCCTGGCCTGGAAGAAAGCCAACATCACTCCAGTCCTTAAAAAAGGTAAGAAGGGAAACTACAGGCCAGTTAGCCCAACCTCCACCCCTAGTAAAGTGGTAGAACAACTCATTCTGGCTGTCATCTCTAAGCGTGTGGAGGAAAAGAAAGTTATCAGGAGCAGTCAGCATGGATTCACCAAGTGGAAACCATGCTGGACCAATCTGTGAGAGCCTTCTGTAACGACATGACTAGCTGGATAGATGAGGGGAGAGCAGCAGATGTTGTCTACCTTGACTTCAGCAAAGCTTGTGACCCAGTCTTCCATAGGATCCTCTTAAGGAAGCTTAGGAAGTGTGGGTTAGACGAGGTGAGAGTGAGGTGGATTGAGAACAGAGCTCAAGGGGTTGTGATCTGTGGTGTAGCGTCCAGTTGGAGGCCTGCAGCTAGTGGTGTCCTCCAGGGGTCAGTACTGGGTCCTGTCCTGTTCAACATATTCATCAAAGACCTGGATGAAGGAACAGTGTGCCCTCAGCAAGCTTGCTGATGGTACTAAATTGAGAGGAGTGACTGATGCACCAGAAGGCTGTGCTGCCACTCAGTGGGACCCAGGCAGGCTGGAGAGTTGGGTGGAGAGGAACCTCATGGAGTTGAACAAGGGCAAGTGTAGAGTCCTGCACATGAGGAGGAATAACCCCGGGCACCAGTACAGGTTAGGGGTTAATCTGTTGGAAAGCAGCTCTGGGGAGAAGGACCTGGGAATTCTAATGGACAAGTTGACCATGAGCCAGCAATGTGCCCCTGTGGCCAAGAATGCCAACGGTATCCTGGGGTGCATTAAAACGAGTGCAGCCAGCAGGTCGAGGGAGGTTCTCCTCCCCCTCTACTCTGCCCTGGTGAGGCCACATCTGGAGTACTGTGTTCAGTTCTGGGCTCCCCAGTTCAAGAAAGACAAGGAACTACTGGAGAGAGTACAACAAAGGGCTACAAAGATGATGAGGGACTGGAGCATCTCTCTTATGAGGAAAGGCTGAGAGGGGATCTTATCAGTGCTTATAAATATCTACAGGGCAGGTGTCAGGAAGATGGGACTAGGCTCTTCTCGGTGGTGCCCAGTGACATGCTTGGAAGCATGTTGAAGCCTCCAAGGTTGTATCTGTAAACCACTTAGCTTCAGAGAATTTCAGACTTTTGCAGTTGTTTAATCCCAGTTATTTATCACTTTAAATCTTGGGATCTGTTTGTAGAGGGAGCAAGATAGGAGGTAGGCAGCTGCATTTGTAGCCTGTAGAGAGGATGGGGTTTGTTTGGTTTTTTTGTTTAGATGAAATGCATTTACCATTCTTGCCTTCCTCCTTTGATACACACAGTGCACAGCAGGGCAGTAGAACTGCTGTTGTGTTTGACTAGATGGCGACATTATATTTCAGGAGATCTTTAATTAAAGACAAGTACAAAAAAATTGGTTTGTATTTCACAGCTTTGCTTTCATTCTGTGATGAAATGTATAAACAGTGCAATCTCAGCAGACAGGTATTTCCTGCAAAGCTTATTCCAGTTACCCACAGCATGATAGCTGTCTGAACCATATGCTGATATGGGTGAGGAACCTCACCTCCTGCACACCTTTGCTGGCTACCACAGTCTGGGGGCCAGGCTCGCCTGTAGAAGCCATAGATAAGCAGGGCTGCATAGTCTCTCTCAGATGTGTAGTGACTCTGAGTGTCAGCCCTTTGAAGCGGAGCAGTGAAGCCTTAGAGGTGTTGCCATTACTTGTTAGAATGTATAGTAAGTCTAGGACTACTTTTTCCTGGGTGTAACAATGTCCTTCGGAGAGCATAATGCTATCAGTAATGGGGCAACAGTGATGCTCTGTCCTGATACTAAAAGCCTTGCTCAGTTTTGAGAGGACAACTGAGGGTTTAGAATGATTCTTGTTCAGTTCACTTGTTTGTTAATGATGTTGTGCTGCTATTTTACTTTTTATTCTTCTTAAATAATTAAGACACTGGACTAGCTCTCAGGAGGGATTAAGAACAGATCAGAGAGTCTCAGCAGGGTTGTGTAAAAATGTTTTGGGTTTTTTTCTACAGTAATAAACAGTGCAGCCCAGGAGGGACAGAGATGTATAATCAGACAGTTACCAGTGAGGACCTGATGTTCACACTATACAAGTTTCATGAGGGTTTACTTCAGACCACTGTTAGTCCAGCTTTATGGTCTGTGACCCAGCTGCAATGGATCATTTGGGTTCGCTTCATCCAAAAGCAACCTAGTTTGCCCACTGTGCCTGCCCAGTGACATAGACCATAGAACTGTGGATGGGGTGAATCCAGAGTTGCATGTTCCTGATTTGAAGTAAAATGCTAATTTAGCCACACAATGGTATCTGCCAGTTGGAGGTTGTTAGTGAAGGACACACCATGATCATAGGCTGCTGTGATAATGTGAACACCCTTCAGGTGATTTCCTTGGCTTTGTACATTGGTGGAGGGAAGCTAATTACTCCCAATTGTCCTTAAGAAAGAGTGAGCACATTACAGACACTGTATTGTAACAAAGAGCTTTATGTCAGTGTGTCAGAAAGTTCCGTCTCTCCCAGCAGTCCATCAAATATTGCATCAATACAATCAGTTCTGAAGGTGTCGAAAACAGAACATGAGTGCAAATAAAATTACTATAGAGCTGTAAGATGAAATTCAGTACCATACAGTGGCTTGCAAATATATACAAAAAAAATAGTTAACTTTTTTCCGAAGGAGTATTTTTCTGCAAATTGTGGTGAGATCCTACATCTTCTAGCTACCTAAGGCTACACTAAGTATGTCGAGCCTTTGTTTTTACTTCATATACACAATTACATTACTTCATAAGGACATACAGCTGAAAAACACCAAGCTGATTGTCAGAAGGCTTTAAACTCTCCCTCACTGACCTAGAGTTAAAATAAGCCATCCCAAACTGGATGCTGTAATTGGAAGCCCCGAGTTTTTGATTAAAAGTGAGCTTCTGCTTTCTGTCCCTAGGAGAGCTGCTGGCAGCAGAGTTCACCAAGGGACTAGAAACTACAGCCTGGTGCTAGTAATAAAGTCTTGTGTTCAATTTCAGATAGCCCAGAGGGGAGAGAGAAGAGCCAGCATCCCACAGTCTTAGAGAGCTCTCAAGGGCTTGATCTTGATCTTTGTGTAATGCTGCCCTCCCCCATCTCTGGAAGAAACTGCATATTTCTACTCCAGGACAGATTTCACATGCTGGAATTCTTCCAAGTTGGCAGAGCTTCAAAGGGTTTTATCTTGGCTGTAGTACCCACATGCTGCTGCAAAGGTCCCCAAAGAAAAGAGTTGGAAACAGGCAAAAAACCAACAAAGCTACGGAGTCTTCCAGGAGGCTATACCTCACTGGGATGATTCCCCGAAAGCCAGTTATACAGGGGAATCCCTCTCTTCCTTCCCTATCTCCTCATGGTTACCAAAAAGCACCCTAGCCCTTGGCTTCTCTACAGTACCTGTGATTTTCACAGCATGCCATTCTTTTTCCTTTGCTGGTGAGAGCTTTCCCTACAGATAGTGAGTTAGGGCCCCAGTGCCTTTTCCTCAGCAGCCTTTTCCTGTTTATTCAAAGTCTCAGTAGAACCATGCTGGTCCACACACCACTGGATTTGCACTGAAGATATTCTGTAACAGTATCAACTCACTGGCTATCAGCCTGTGATACTGGAAAGCTCTCTTGTGACCACTTATGAGGGCACAAACCTTCATCTGCCAGAGCCTTCAGTCACTCACAGCAGCAGCTTGTTAAAATAATCTCAACTCTTGCAGCTGTACAAAGAGCCGTGTAGATGAATGCTGCTTCCCTTCACCTTTCTCTATACCTTCTCTGTATGTTGGTACTATACTTCGGTACTCTTTCAGGCTTAGCCATAAATGTTAATTTCAGCATATTGACTTACTTATTACTGGGATGGGTGTTGGACCACTTACCTCAGTGACGCAGAAAACTGAGGACCAAGAACAGCATTTGACACAGCACTGATGTATTCACCTGTGTATCTGCACAGCAGGTTCTTACACTTCTGCCTGCTCTGCAGATGCAAGGTCCAGGGGGTCTTGCCTGCACAAAAGAGAAACTACCCAAGAAACCTGAGCATGCACAAACTAGTTGCTGTAGAATAATATTGGTCTTTCACCTCAAAAACCTTGGGTCTGTTTCTACTCAGGTTGGATTGCTAATTGTCAGCAAAAAGATGATCAAAAGCAGTGCTGAGGTTACCTGTGAAGTTTCCTGTAGCACTGAGGAAGGTTATTAGTTGGAAAAGGATGTTCAGTTCCAAATCAGATACTAGCTTTAACTCACAGGCCTGATCCTGCAAGCCTTACTCATGCGAAGTGGCTGTCTTGCTTTCAGCAAGATTGGTCTGGCTAGCAGCTCTCACTAGCTTGGGCCAAAAGCTTTCATAGATAACTACATCCAGGCTGGGGGGGGGCAAGAAGATAGACATCACAAAACTAATTCAGTTTCCACGAGAAAGCAGTAATAAAAATGAGATAGTAAGTGAGTCTTGCCCTTCAGGTTACCAATAGCTACTAAATTAAAGGAAAGGCTAGCATGTTTGGTAATAAATTGTATCACACACCATGGGTGTCAGCAGCAGTTACTATGGACACAGCTTCTGAGAGAGAGAGAGACAGGAAGGAGGAGAGAGCTGGAACAAAGAAGAAAAAGTAGAGCTAAAAAAGGGTTAACCAGGATTTTGAAAGATCACTGTCTAAAAACCTTGTTCAGTATAGAGTCAGTAATCCTTGGCATTCCGAAATTCTGGCATGCTCCAAATCCTCCTGGTGGGCTGGGTGCCCCGTTCCACATCCTCAGAGATGGTCTTGATGTCACTGCTGAATGGGGAAATCCTGGACCGGGATTTAAACGTTGTTAAGGAGAGGCTGGTTTTGTTCTTTGTGTTCCATTGCCTGGCAAGCTTCTTGGCCTCTTCCTCCTCTTTCATCTTCTCTGCAGCTTCCTGCAGGACAGAGCGGAAAAGCCGGGATACTTCCTGCACTTCTGGTTCATATTCAGTAATGAGTTGCCGGAACCTGAAAGTATAGTCAAGGCACAGCTTTGATTAAAAACATCAAATTAGGGATTGCTGCCAAGTCACTGTGCTAGGCTTGGAACTTACACTCTTCCTGCAAAATAAGACTTACTCCCTGGATTAAAGTGAACAACAACAGGGAGGGGCCATGAAGATCTGCTCAAGGTCTCTAAAAGCACAAGCAAGCCCGAGAATGTAAGGAAGCGATGAATCACCGTTTCTCATAAGCACAAGAAATAATACAAAGCACCAAACAAAGCTAGAAGGTGCCAAGTATGAAACAGAAGGAAGTGTTCTTTTCACACAACACCTATTAAATCAGAAGTCAGTGCTATCAATAGCTTAAGAAATAGAATAATTAGAAAAGATCACGGAAAATGCCCCCATCACTGCTGATTAAATGTGACTGTCCAAATGCAAGTCCTTGCTCAAGTAGTCACTGAACTGCTACTTACCAGAAGCTAAGGAGAAACCAGGGAAAATTCCACTAGACTTCCCCTGTTTTCAATTCCTGTTCCCCACAGCATCACCTGATGGCCATTAGTCAAACAAAAAACTGTAACACTCTTCTTCTATGTTTGCTGGTATCTCAGTATTTAAATTTCAGAGAAGTGGTATTTCATCCTCTTATGGATTTCTGTAAGATAATGGATTGTCTCAGCTGGTAACATCTTGATTGGCAGCATGATGCTGATTCTAATTAGACAACTGTGACTTACTCCAGTGTTTTCTCAGCAAAGAGCTTAATTTTATTTATTTATTTATTTTTACATTTATTAAACTATCTTAATACCAGGGAAGTGAAGAATTATCACTGGTTATTTTGCAGGTGAGGAAGATGAGATGCAGAGCAGGATAGTACTCTTGAAGTCACTGAGTGGGTCACTGGCTGGGCCAAGAAGAGAACATACCATTCCTGACTCCTTGTTGGGTGATTTGGTCCTCAGCCCAGAGAGTGCGGGATCCACTCCCAAGGACCACATGCTGGTCACATAGATTCTAGTTGTTCTGTAATAGTGTGCATTTATGACAGAGGGTTATATGGCTACTCTTCTAATAAATATTCCGTTCTTAATGTAAAAATTGTGTCTGCAAGCAGACACGGAGTACTAGTACTTCACGAAAATCCAGGTATTTATATTTAATGGAAAGTGTATGAGGTCTATAAGTATTTTGCTATTTTTCTCCAAACAAAAGTGAATGAGGATGGCAAACAGTAGGATTGCATTCAAATAAGCCTAATACAGCAGAAACTGATAGAATAAGATCCTGCCTTTTGTGTTTTATAAGCCCTATGAATGTCCCAAGGAGTTTAGTGCAACTTGGAATTGCACTGTTTAATGGTGTACCAAAGGGTACCCAAGATAATGAGGACAGAAAGAAATTCAGAGATAAAACAAAAAGACTCTTTGTACATTTATACTTTTTGACTCTTACTGTGGAGGCCGGGTCTTGGACATACATCTTAACATCATGCTGTATCCCAGATATTTTAGTGTGCTTCTCACAGCAAGTACTAGCAGCTACGTGTGCAGCTGTGGAGACAGCAGTACCGCATGATGAGGAAACTCAGCATCAGCACCAGTCCCTTCCAGGGTCAAGCTAGAGGAGTTTGACACAAAACCTACCAAAGTCACTAAGATGTCCCTTAAAAATTTCAGTTGCTTTGGATGAATTCCTAATCTCTCTCCTCCACCCCACTCCCTCACTAAAAAACCTCTAAACTTGGCACGTTTGGATGTAAAGTGACTTTGAGGCACTGTAGTTCACACTGGCACGTAAGTACTTATTATGCAGAACCTGTGAGAGCAGGTCTTGCTGAAGGTTAGCACGTAACAGTAGTAACAGAGATTGGCTGTGCATCACAAACATCCTTTCTGCCTTCTGAGGAGGCACTTCAGTTGCATTATCAAAGCACCAAAATACAGTTTTCACAATAAATATGCTTTTTCTTTTATCCTAGTCAGAAGCATAGACATATGAGTCCATTGAAACCCAAGTCTTTGCTACATTATTATTATTATTATTATTATAATACCAGGGAAAGCACCTTCAAAGGACTTTTATTGTGGAGATGAACCAAATGAGTCATTCCACTATTTTATCTCCATGTGTATTTTACAGAGAGATGCTGGCATATTACATATATCTATCAGTACCTCCTCTTCTTTTGTACTGGCAATTGTGCACCCAAAAGGCCTCATCACTGCCTCCAGTTTTAGAGGCAGTGTATCATACTGCTGGATTGTGGCTCCATAGCAGGTAGCAGCATGTGTCAGGCTATTACTGGACCAGTCACTGGCTCTGGGAAGAAGAGGAAAAATGGGTGGTATGATGGCAAATTTACCCCCCTGAGCACAGAGCTCTAATGTTAATGCCCTTTGCTGCTAATAACACTCCCAAGCAATCTAGCTGAAATAGTTTTCTCAAAGCAGTGTAACTTTCCACCTTCCTAGTTATCTGCCTGTTTGCACTCTCCTTAGCCACGGCAGCAAGAATTATTTTGTGAACTCTGCTTTTGCTGTTAAGATTTACCTCTGACTTTTCAGGACCAACACAAAACCCACTTCATACGGATTTGAGCAGGTCTAAGAAACAACTAGAAAGCAGTCCCACAGACTATCTGCCAGTGACCCAAAGAAAAACCACTCTCATTCAGATGGATAAGGGAAAGGGAGGCCTTTCCTTTCTCCCAGCAGGATGAACTAACTTTGCATCTTAGTAATGCCCATGTAACTTCAGTACCAGTATATTTGTGTAAGGGACAGCCTGTGTATGAAATCCCAAAGGTGTTTGTGCAATAATTATTTCTCAGCAGAAAGGATGGAGAGGTTATGAGGGGCTGAGGTCTAGCTAAACCAGTCTGTGTGTCAGAAAATAGGTGAAGTTTGCTGCAGCCACCTACACACAACTGTAGCCATCTTCCCCAGTTATCAGTGGAAGCCAGTTGGCGTGCTGGATGATCCAGCAGTCTGCTCTCTGGACAAAACACACAACATGTAAAAACAGTAAAACCACTGGAATCAAGAAATGTGGGCTTGTATGCTGGAAACAAACTCCACACAAAGCTGCTCAGTGGAATTAAGCACAATTGCACAAGGCTCACCTATCTTCCAGCACGGGTTTATGCCCTTACACTTCAGCATGGAATAGTTTCAAACCAGGCAACTGCACAACCATATCTGGAAATCCCTCAACAGGGTTTCCTTACTCATCAGAAAAGTATACCTATCCCTCTTATTTGTGAAACAAGTTATGATGTTGTTGGTAGCTAACCAGCAATTATGCAAGTCATGCAGTCTTAGATGTCAACAAAACTCACCTTGAGCCAGCACAGACACCTAGGGAGCATCTATATACACACACAGAGGGACGAGCACACTTCCCTGTCCAGGCTGTGCTTTAATCACAGTTCAAACAAATTTGTTGTTTAAATTGTCACCCTTCTGTTTCTTTATATGGCTGTTAGATTTTAAGAATCTGGCTGCACTTGCCTTGTACTGGCACTACTTTTTCTTAAAGCGCTGTCACCTGCCTGTGTTATTCTGTAGGTCCCCAGCTCAGTAGGTTTCCTAAGTACAGCCTGAACTTTAAAGACCTGTTAAATCCAATGGAAGTCTGTGGACTTAAACAATATGCTTATAGTTCAGTGTATTCCTGAGTGCCTGTCTGAACTGGGAGCTCTAAGTAGATTTAGTTATTCGAAGCAAATGTGGGGTGCTTGGTGCTAATAATTAGCTGCTGACTCCTGAATCTATATTACGTGCAGGAATTCTGGTTATATTGTAAAGCTATGAACTGCTTTGCTAGAGAAGGCTGCTTGACTCCGAGAGGACTATGGCATTCACATTAACTGCAACACTCATGTAGCATCACCTCAAACTTCAGGTCATAATTGTAAATAAATCCATCTGTGATTTTAGTCATTTGTCTTGCATTCAACCATACTAGGAAGTCCATTTCAGCTATACACAATCCTCAGAAAATTGAAGTCCTTAGCCTGTGGTATTAGTAGCATCCTGTATCACCAAAATGCAGGTTTGCATTTCCATATTAGGGTTTCCTGTTTTTTTCTCTCTGGGCAGAGAAGGACAGACATGCACTGTTTCACTTTTGCTGAAGTTGAAAGAAATTAAATAGACCATAACTAGCTCGGATGAGAGCTAAAGCTCTGAGAAAAGACATCAATAATCTTCTAGTCTATTAGCAAGCTACTAGTCTACTCGTTCAGTTTAACCATGGCAGCTAGGTACTATGGGCCTCACCAAAATTACTGTCACTTCATTCAAATGGCTCTATGATTTAATTTTAAATATAGTCAGTGATCTCCAACCCAGTAACCTAAGGCTAGGTTCCAAATAAAGCTGTTGCATTCAGGTGTATGAGGTGAATCAAAGTTTTTGGATATCTGATAGTATTTGCAGTGTACTTAAATCCTTCCGGAATTTCAAGAGACTCAAAGAAAAGTTTCTATTGACCCAAAATACAAAACAGACAAACTGCATTTGAAAAAAACCCTTCCCAGCTAAGAAGTGCTCCTTCGCAGCCTCCTCCACATCTAAAGAAACAAATTTCTAGAAACTGCCCCTCAGCAGATGTGACTGTAGCCACAAAAAAAGGACAATTTAGATAATCATTTAGATTATAAATAAATAAATAATCTCTGACAACTCACACAAAACTGGTGTACCTAAGGGTACCCTCACAGAGAGGGAGACCCTGCAAGACACAAACAAAACAAACTCTGCAGTCTTGCAAGATGCATACTACTTATGTTAATTTAAGTATCACATGCTTGTCAAGTACATCAGAAAGGACTTCAAGCTCTTCAAATGTCTAAGGTGGAAGAGGAAGGATCAAGCTTAACATTTCAGACAGAACCAAGGGCTTCAGTAAGGTACATGCTTTGCATTTGGACTTCCAAATGCAAGCTTGTAGATTATTTCTTTTTTGGTGGAAGTTTTTTCTAGAAGTTACTACCTATTAGAAAGTCACAAGGTATTCAAGAGGAAACAGCAGCAATGCAAAGATCTTGTGATTAAAGTACTTCACTGGAAATGTGAAGATTTCAGTTGGACTCCTATTACACTCATCTTGTGCGATTTTGGGGACGTTTCCATGTTATCTCACCTTCTGAGAGAATTTACCCAATTTTGGCTGTCTTAGTTAGACTGTATGCTCCTTATTTCTCCTGTCCATTTTCAGCTCCTAGCATGGCAAGCCCCGTTCTTCTTAATTGTTGCCATGTCAGCAATGAAGGTTTCTGAACCATAGTGCTCTCAGTTAGAAGGTAGAAAAGAAGAGGGGTCAACTGTTCACATTTTCAGCACAAGAAGAAGGGATTATTGAATAAAACCAGTACACATTATTTTGAGACAAGCAAAATACAGTCTTCTATAGCAGATTTGTAGTTCAGATATTGAACTCTACCACGAGGTACCACAAATGCTAGAAGCTCACAAGTTCAAAAAAGAAAAGCAAAACCCCACAGCCTAAACAAACTACTGAAAGGGGTGCAAACTACTGGGACGGGGTGCTAGACGGTAA
>VZRW01013465.1:66034-80315 GCA_013398125.1 Aegotheles bennettii | reverse complement strand
TCCTATCTCTTGTTACTTGGGAGAAGAGATGGACACCCAACTCACTACAGCCTCCTTCCTTTTTTCCAGACTGCCGCTCCTCATAGGACTTGCTGTCTGATGCTGTTCTTTGGACCAGCTTCATTGCCCCTCTTTGGACATGTTGCAGCACCTCAATGATCTTCTTGTAGTGAGGGGCCCAAAACTGAACACAGGATTCAAGGCACAACTTCACCAGTGCAAAGTACAGGGGGACAATCAGTTCCCTAGTCCTGCTGGCCACACTATTTCTGACACAAGCCAGGATGTTGTCAGCCTTCTTGGCTCCCTGGGCACACTGCTGACTTATATTCAGCTAACTCACTTCACAGAAGCTCAGAATTTTATTAGTCAAAATAATAAAAATCTTTTTTTTTCTGTGCTATCAATGTATTATGAAGTGAGAAAACAGTAGGTATATTCTCTTTACCCTGCTGGATATTTACCTCCTTCCCTTGGCCACAGATCAAGCTATAAATGTATAGACAACCCAGTGGCAGTAAAGTAGTCTTCAGGTGCAGAAATTTTTGGGAGCTTTCATGAAAAACGACTCTTCTATGATGATGAGTAATTGTATACAGAGTATGCAGGTATATGCGGTAAATACTGCCATATTCTTGTAAGATCCTGCGACATTCTTTTGATCCTTGTCTGTCAAACTATACCGCGTCAGGTAACCTAGCTCCAGACATCTGACCTCATAGCACATTCTGAAGAGTGCAGACCTCTGCCCCTCAGTTCCTACCAGCATCCTGTATTTGTCGAAGTGAAAAAGGCTGGGGTTCTGAAAAATATTACTGGCTTCAGTAGTGGAGTTCCAACTGGAAATCACTGGGTAAAGTCAGTTGGTGCCAGTGGACCTTAATGAGACCTGAGAGACATTATAATGAAGTGGGAGACCAGTCAGCTGTACCAAAAAGTGCAGTCCTCTTTGTGCTCATCATTGTGCTACCATAGACCAAGTATGCTGTGCTCTCCAAGGCCTGATTTTACTGTCACTTCTCCACCTTACCTATAGCATGTCTCTGCAGGCATGGTAATGAAGTAAAAGGAACATACAGGTGAAAAGAAACAAAAGTTTATGTTTACATGGCCCACTTCTCCTCCAGGGAATACTACCCTACAGGACTATTTCCGCAGTCTTTCTAGGTCTGTTTTTATGACCAGTTTACACGCCCTACAAGGCACTCGTGCAGAAGGAATCCATGTTTCTTCAGAAATTGACTTCCTTCTCTGAAGAAGGTATTTCCACTGTAGAAGCTGAAGCCATAATGAAAAAATATAGCTAGTTTCTTCATGTGTGTCTTCTTAATATCTCTGCATGCTGATTTGGGAGAAAGTTATCCATGTCAGGTCTGAGGGAGAGACACTCTGAGTCTGATGAGCCTGGTGAAAATGCTCAGTCTGAGTGCTAGAAGAGAAGCAGCTGCACTCACTCTCACAGAATCCCTCGACTAGGAAAAGTTGTTTTCTGCTAATTTCAGGAATCTTTTTTGTGAGTCTGTATTCAGCAGATATCCTTGCAGTAGAGTGGCTTTTAGCACAGTTCTGGGAGCTCATTCAATGTTCTGTGAAACACAAGCTGAGGTGTTATGGATGCAGACTCTTTTGTGCTAGAGGGAAAAACACTTTCCATTAGGAACAGTGCCAGAATAGAGGGGATACAAAATTCAGTCACAGCCAGGAATCACAGCCACACATCCTTGCTCTGAGATAAGCAGGCGGTGCATTCATTATGGCTGATAGCTGTTTCCTTTGAACATGGATGGCCTATTCCCCCAAAACCCCAAGAGAACAAGAAAAGTAGAGTCAGGGATAAAAACTAATTAGCACTAAGGTGGAAATTAAAAAAATATCCATCTTTAAATTTGAAAGTTGATGAAGGAGGGTTTCCTGAGATCTTGTGTGTTGCACTGTGTAGAAAGTTTTGACTCCTTCCAGTGCTTGTGTGATCATTTCTTCCAGCCACTCTGAAGTCCTTGCTCTTATCAGAGAATCACATAAGCATTTAGGTTGAAGACACTTCTTGACATCATCTAGTTCAAGCCACCTGCTAAAGCTGTATTACCTAGACTAGGTTATCCAGGGCTATGTGCAGTCAGATTTTTAATATCTTCACAGATGGAGACTCCACAAGCTCTCTGGGCAACTAGTTCCACTGGACCCAGCACTTCCAATGCAGTCTCACCAGCACTGAACAGAGAGGAAGGATCACCTCCCTCAGTAGGCTGGCAGCACTCTTTCTAATACAGCTCAGGATGCTGTTGACTTTCTTTGCTGCAAGGGCAGATTTCTGGCTCAGGTTTAGTTTGTGGCCCACCAGAACCCCAGGATCCTACTTTGATGAGCTGTTCCAGGTGGTTGGCCCCCATCACTTACTGGTGCCTGTGATTATCGACTCTTCAGATGCAAGACTTCACACTTCTCTTTGCTGAACTTCATGAGGTTTCTCTCAGTTTAATTCTGCAGTCTGTTGAGGTCATCAACAAGCTGTCATGGGCCTCTCTTCTCTCTAGGGTTATTTCTTTTGGTATTCTTCCAAGCAGACGATTGAAGATGTTAAAATGTGATCTCTGAATGTCCAGGTTTGTGGTTCTGCTTTTTACCCTGTTCCCTCTCCACAGGATCTTTCACCATCTCATGGTCATTGCAACCAAGGCTGTCTCTGATCTTCATATCACAGAATCACAAAATCAGCTAGGCTGGAAAAAACTTTCAACATCATCAAATGCAACCATTACCCTAGGATTGCCAAGTCAACCACTAAACCATGTCATCCTTTTCTAGCCTCTATTTGTAGGCACTTCTCCAAATGGCAGAATTTACCTTTAAGACTATATCTTCTGCAGGATCCCTGGAGCCAGCATGTGTTGACTGTAGTCACTTTGCACTTAAGACCTGTTCAGAGAGCTGCCAGAGGATTTTCTGAAGGGAATGTAGGTCCAGTGGAGACATTTTCAAACAGGGTAACTTATGTACCAGAGGAAAAAAAGTTCAATGGTTAAAAAAAAAGGGACGTGGCAGTCTGACATTGTCACACTGGCATCCAGAGTGTAATCAATGGAGAAAGAGGAACCTGAGGTGCCCACTGCAACTACAGTTGCATATGAAAATATGTGTGTAACTAAACTGCCACTGGACTGGCCAACAGTTCAGCTACTAAAGAAATATGTGATTTGACCAAGAGGACTAAGGACCCTGGGAAAACAAAGTAACATTTTTCCATTTGAGCCTTTTGCACATCTTGTCCCTGGGGACTGAGTCAGGCTGTTGTGAAGCGCTTAATACCAATGACTGCAGTAGAGCACCCACACTTGGTGTTCTTTCCTAATCCCCAATCTTTGTCTTTAAGTGCATCACTATATCCCAGCTAGTCCATGCAATTAAATATGTTCCCTTTTTTTGACTAGTCTTTAAAATCTCAGTGTCTCTAAGAAACTTTACTTTTTCTAGACAATCAATGTCAAATGTTTCACGAGTGTCAATCAGAAGTCCAACTGGCTGTGCTTCAGTCTATGAGGCACTTCAAGATTCACTGCAACACTAATGACCATGCTCCATCATTGTAGATTCAACAAGAGGAATAAGGGGAATTTATTCTCATTCTCTTTCCCCTACAACTACCTTCTCATCACATCATGCAGTCATGGCCTCCCAGCATGCTCAGAAGCCAAGATGTCATCATTTCTTAATCTCTAATGGACCTTTGCTTCCAGTCTTGTTTTGTAGACATCAAGGTATGTGTTTTCCAGTCTGCATGAAAAGCAGATAACATGGACTAGTGGAGACAGCCTGGGTTCCTTGACTGGCTCTGTCAAACAAATCCTGAAAGATCACAGGTCAACCATTTTTCTCTGTATATACACTATTTCATCCCTTAGTGTCCCTTCAATTTGAAATGGATGGATCCCAGATCCATAATTTTTAGCACAAGTTCTCAACCCTATTACTGATCAGCAGCTCTTCCTCAAGGGGAAAAAATACTACACCACCACTTTTGTTGTTACCATGTTCATAAGCACCATAGAACCCAAGGTGTGCATCTGAGATGTGTGCTCCTCTCAAAACTCTCACACAGGAGTGCTAGAACAATTTTTGAGACAATGTCAGCTGAATTGCTTTTCAACCACTGTGCTGCTTTTCTGCAACTGTTCTGAGTATCCTAGGACATTATACAGTTATGACTCTGGGACCATAGCAGTAGTCTATGGGTGAGGAAAATGTCAGAGTTAGCAGTTACTTCATACCACTGTATTTCCTGTACAGATTTTCCCCTAAAATCTGACACATGGTAAAGATTTTTTTTTTTTTTTTAATTAGAAATGGAATTAAATTTCTGGTATGGCCTCAATATCATGAAATTCATCAGCAGGTTCATGTCTAACTACTTTCTATTTTTTTATTTTAATATTGGCCCTTGAAAATTTCCAAAGAAGCCCATGACCTCTGACAGCAACCCTGGAGAAGTGACAATACTCAGTGGCTCAGAGAAGCAGAAAACACTCATTCAAAAGTCCTGATATAAACTAATATTTTCTAAAACATTAAGAGAGATTACTCTAATAAAAACATTTTTTGAGGGACTTGTTTCTCAAAGGGCTCAATAGAAAAACATGAACATGACTTTCTGCTCACTGCAATGGGACAGAGAGAGTTTAAGCCTTTTTTGTCCCCTTTCTGGGCCAGCTATTAAACAGAGGACAGATGCTCTCTATTTACCCCTCTCCCTTCCCACAAAGGGAAAATAAAGAGAATAAGAAAGAAAGACTTACGGGTTGGAAGCTAAACTACACAGCTTTAACAAAAACAATAATAATGAAAACAACAAAATATGTACAAATATATATAAAACTAATATTGCTTCACCCCCTCAATAAATGTCACCACTGAGGCTGCAGGACGGATGCTGGGAAAATCCCTCACTGGACTCCTGAACTCAGCAGAAGATGGAAACTGGATCCAGGGATGCATGGATCCAGGAGTGTGTGGATCAAAACCAGAAGACAGGATGGAGTCCTCCCAGGACTCCAGCCATGGATGAAGAGAGCTTGACTCTTGTGATTCCTCAGCTTTATACTGCGTATGACATGTATGGCATAGGATACTTCATTTGGTCAATTTTGAGTCTTCTGTCCAGTCAGCTTCTCCCCACAGGAGGGTCACAGGTGTGACCCCTTTCCTCTTTTCTGTTTCTAGAGCATGAGAAGTTTAACAGAAGCAAGTAGTGGCCTCGTCGTGCATACCATTCTCCAGAGAGAACTGTAACATTGAGCATTATCAGTCCTAGAGGGAGACAGTGACTGGAAAACATGCTGTTAAATTCAGCAACTGCAGTGACTTAGAAGAGACTTAACTGAGAAGTAAAATTACTAAAAATAAAATTGGTTCTGTCCTGGTTCAAACCAGGACATCAAGGACATAGGGGACAACGATAAAACTGCTAAACACAGGGATTTTTTGCATTGACCCCAGAAGGTGAGTATCCTTATAAAGTCACAGTCCATGACTTGTCACTGACACCTTTCTTAACAGAAAAATGGCAACATGGTTATAGCATATCCTATGCTGTTCCTCTTCCTCTTATCTCAACAAGAAGACAGATTGTACTCTTAAAATGATCTAAAAATCAGGAAACAAGGACAGCAGGCTTATCTTGTTTAGTATTCATGGAGGATGGATTAAGCAAGTCTCAATGCAAAATAGTTGATGCCTCCTAAAAGAGTATGAAAGGTCTATCCAAAAAACAGTTTGTGTAAGAAACTATAAGACAAATCCAAGAGATACTATGAAAACTCAGCAGTGAGCACCCACTGTCCTCTGTGTCATACATAACTGATCTTAGTGAAAGCATCTGGGCACACTCATCTTGGTGCTGGTGACTGGATGTGAAAGTGTCAGTGCATAGTTTTAACCTACTTTGAGAGTATTTAGATAAAAGTCCCTTCCTCTTCCATAAGGTCTTGCACTGAGCTTTGTTACTTACATCTCCTACAGTACGTATTATTGGAAAAGTTCAGGCTAATATGGTGTAGGCTTCAGGAAGACCCAAGGAGAATATTAGTGGGACATGTCAAGTCACTTTGGGACAGGAAAACAACAGAAATGTCAGGGATAATTGGTAACCAGTTCCCTCCTTGGCTCCCTGCTTTGTAATTACCAGACAAACAAGTTTGGGAAACTGTTGTCATTCTGGGACAGAACTATTTTCAAGCTAGAATGAAATGAGTATTCAGAAGATAAAGGTCAAGCTTTCACAATTGTACATCAATCCTGAGGGGATGGAGAAGTACATCCATTCGATTCACAGATCCCAGATGAAAATTCAAGTCATGGTGATATATTTAGCTGGCTAAAAAGGGCACTCCCTGGGATGCAGCTGAGATGAGAACTCTTCTGACTTCATGGAGGCTGCAGCTTAAAATATCACAGGAGAAAGAAACTGAAATCAACAAAGCAGCATTAACCAAGAAAACACTAATGAGAGCTCATCTGCAAACAAAAAACCACAACTTGTGGCAACAGTGTCAACCCCAAGCCCTAGAAAACAGGATTGAAATAAAATCCACAGGATGATAGTATTTTTTAGGAGAGCTTTGGTAGAAGGACTTTCTTGGTTTAGTTAAGCTATTCTGTTTTCCTTTGGTTTTGTCAAGTCTTCATTCAAATTATCTTTGCTCAAGTTTTAAGAGAGTTCAAGGAATATTAAACTAAAAAAAAATCCCAAACAACTACAAAAAAACAAACGCAACTTCTGCTTTTCAAAACAAGTTTTTGGTTAAAAGAAGTGGTAATTTAATTTTTTGAAACCTTTTTTTATATAAAAAAAATCATTTCATACATTTCTATCAAACCACCTGAAAACTAAAGACTTCAGCACAAAAATTTTACAGAAAAAAACCTGATGTTTTAAAAAGTTATTACTCATTTCTACTTCCAGTTTCTAGAAGAAAAATTATTTTCAACCACAAAATAAAGCTTCCTTCACAAAATGTTTCTCTTAATCTTACGAAGTGTTGCTTTGATCACAAAGAAGTCTAAAATCCTTTTGTTTTTGTAAAGGAATTCCATGGAGCAAAAAATAAGAGTTTAATATTTTTTTCCTAGGAAAGATTGCTAAAATACAATGGTAGGACTCTTGTAAACTTCTGAGACTAGATTAGCTTTTTGAGAGGGAAAAAAATAGGAACATAGTGTTCTTCCTTTTAAAATAAAGGCTTCCAAAGCAAAGTCACGGACCCTGACATAAAGTCAGTAACCCAATTCTCAACAGACTTTAGGGAAGATAAAAATGCCTTCTACCAGTTCAACAGTAAGAGGGCCCTTGAGATTTACCTGGAAAGTAGTTCTGTCTTCTGACAGGATATTTCAACATTGCTTGGCTCTTATTAGAAATTCCAAAATTCAGATGCTTAATAACTAAACAACCTTTTCCACATGATTATCAAATTGTGCACAGAACTGTGATTGAGTTATTGCTTGATGACACTACAATTTCATGTGGGCCTCATTTTAGGCTGATTACTTGCATTACTTAATTATAAGGTACATCACTGCTTGAACTGATTTACTGTTTTGATTACTGCATCATGTGATTGCCTGGTTCACAAAAGCAATTGTGCTCAAACAAAATCTCTACCAGAAGCACGGAGAACTCAACTCCTGCAGTGAACAAACTGTGTCTTCCCTTGTGTGTTTTGGCAGTGGATTTTTTCCTTACTCTTTTAATTTTTAAGCTTTGTGCTTCTTAGACAAGTATGAAATAGCACAGTGATTATTTGCTCTGGATTGATTGTGTGAACTCATCGTTCATGGTGCATAAAGCAGCATAGGTGAAAGATAATCTCTGATTTCAACTGACATGTCTGACATTCTTGTCAGTGTGTCAGGAACGGCTGATAGATGACAGTACTTACAGATTGTCATGTTATCACCCTTCCTCGTAGGAATTTGCAGTGATATTTCCACCAGTCCGTTCCTGCACCCAGATAAGAAGAGTTAATGTACAAAAAAGGAATTAACACAAAGCCTCCAAACACAGGTTTCCCTTATCCAAATCTGTAATGAAAATGTGTTAATTTTTTAATTTAAAACAAGGAAAAATTATCATCACCCTATGGACAATCAGCTTCCTATAGGAATGATTATCATAGCATCATAGAATCATAAAACATGCCAAGTTGGAAGGGACCCTCCAGGATCATCAAGCCCAACTCCTGTCCCTGTGCAGGACACCCCAGGAGTCACACCATGTGCCTGAGAGCATCATCCAAATGCTTCTTGAACTCAGGCAGGGTTGGTGCTGTGACCACTGTCCTGGGGATCCTGGTCCAGTGCTCAACCACCCTCTGGGTGAAAAACCTTTTCCTGATGTCTAACCTAAACCTCCCCTGATTCAGCTCCCTGATGTGACCCTGAGTCCTCTCATTGGTCACAGGAGTGAGGAGATTGGTGCCTGCCCCTTCTCTTCCCCTTGTGAGGAAACCATAGACTGCAATGAGGTCACCCCTCCACTTTCTCTTCTCCAGGCTGAACAATCCAAGTGACCTCAGCCGCTCATAAGTCATCCCTTCTAGACCTTTTACCATCCTTGTAGCCCTCTTGTGGACGTGCTTCAGTAGTTTGATGTCCTTTTTGAACTGCAGAGCCCAAAACTGCACACAGTACTCAAGGTGATTCTCTTTTCTTCTTCCCTTGATAAAGACTTTCAGTGCCTCAGGCAAGGAGTTACTGTGATTCATCTTTAATCTTTTTATTTTTTTTTTACAATAAAGAAACCAAGAAAGATGAATATTTCATGTGGGGGAAAGGCAGGTAGAGGTAAGCCAGTTCTTCAGTCTCAAACACTTACCTGAGAAATTGCTGCTTCTTTTTTATTTTTTCTGAGGAGAAAGTATCCAGATTGTCCAAACTAGAGGAATCTGACTTTTGAGGGCTTTGAAGGGAGGTTGGAGCATAGTTTGGAAGTAATTTGGCCTGAGAAAACTGAAGATGAAGTTACAACTAAGGACGTATGTGATGTTGCACACGTTGGCTGTGATGGACAGATTTCTGCACTGTCACATCAAAGGTATAATCTGATCATAGAATCATAGAATCATAGAATCATTATGGTTGGAAGGGACCTCCAGGGTCATCAAGTCCAACTTCTATCCCGTCATATTCCTAGCCATTAGACCATTAAACCATGGCCTCAAGTGCCTCATCAACCCATTTTTTGAACACCCTCAGGGACGGTAACTCCACCACCACTATTCCAGTGCCCAACCACCCTCTCAGTAAAGAACTTCTTCCCAATCTCCAACCTAAACTTCCCCTGATGGAACTTGAGGCCATTTCCTCTTGTCCTGTAATCTGCAATTCGGGAGAAGAGACCAACACCAGCCTCACTACAACCTCCCTTTAGGTAGTTGTAGAGGGCAGTAAGGTCTCCTCTCAGTCTCCTCTTCTCCAGGCTAAATAACCCCAGTTCCCTCAGCCGGTCTCCATAAGGCTTGTTTTCCAGACCTCTCACCAGCCTCGTTGCCCTTCTCTGGACTCGCTCCAGCACCTCAATGTCCTTCCCATCCTGCGGTGCCCAGAACTGGACGCAGTACTCAAGGTGCGGTCTCACGAGTGCCGAGTACAGGGGCACGATCACCTCCCTACTCCTGCTGGTCACACCGTTTCTGATACAGGCCAGGATGCCGTTGGCCTTCTTGGCCACCTGGGCACACTGCTGGCTCATGTTCAGCCGGCTGTCAACCAACACCCCCAGGTCCTTTTCCGCCAGGCTGCTTTCCAGCCACTCTTCCCCAAGCCTGTAGCGCTGCATGGGGTTGTTGTGGCCGAAGTGCATGACCCGGCACTTACCCTTGTTAAACCTCATGCAATTGGCCTCAGCCCATCGCTCCAGCCTGTCCAAATCCCGCTGCAGAGCCTCCCTACCCTCAGGCAGATGGACACTCCCACTCAATTTCGTGTCATCTGCAAATTTATTGAGGGTGCATTCGATCCCCTCATCCAGGTCATTGATAAAGACATTAAACAAGACTGGCCCCAAGACCGAGCCCTGAGGGACACCGCTCGTGACCGGTCTCCATCTGGATTTAACTCCATTCACCACCACTCTCTGGGCTCGGCCATCCAGCCAGTTTTTAACCCAGCGAAGAGTCCACCTGTCTAGACCATGAGCCGCCAGCTTCTGCAGCAGAATGCTGTGGGAAACACTGTCAAATGCCTTCCTGAAATCCAGGAAGACAACATCCACCGCTTTTCCCTCATCCACTAGGCGGGTCACCTGATCATAGAAGGAGATCAGGTTGGTTAAACAGGACTTGCCCTTCGTGAACCCATGCTGGGTGGGCCTGATCCCCCTGTTGTCCTGCACTTGCCAGTTCTAATCTTAGAACTAGATCTTGACCTTTATTAGGGAAGGAAGCCACAGCAGGGAAAGGAGAGAATTAATCACTGAATCTTTTGATGTTACTGAAATGGAAATGCATTAAACTGCATGCAGTAATAATCCTCAGGAAACCACCTGTCTCCCACATTCAGGACTGCTTCATCTATTTGATTTGCCAGCCACATTTCAACCAGAACTCACAACTGCAGCATCCAAGGAGTAACAACACCAAAAAAATAATGCCAGTGGACAGGGTAATAGGGATTCAAACAATACATGCTACAATCAGAGCTTTGATTAGTGAATCCTCTTTTCAGTTGGCCATCCATCCAAAAAGTGGTGGGTGGCATATTCTCAGCATGGATTATTTCTGGCACAGGCACAACTCTGAATATTTGTCAGGTAAAGCTATCTACTGTAGGTTTTCCAGCTAGACTGCTAGTCCTGACTCTATGGTGAGACCACACCAGGCATCCATAGGTAAGAAATAGCAGTGCATTTATGTGTCACAGGGAAAACTGTCCCTGTTGAATTTGGGAGACCTTGCTGCAAGGCATACATTAAAGCATGTGCAGTAATCTGTTAATTTTTTCACAATTAAAGTAAAAAATATAAACACGTGATGAGGGTAATGTTAAAGCGTAGAAGACCTGTCTATATCTTAAAGAAAATTCTGTTCTTGGACTCTCGATATGTGAACTGAGTTCCTTGCTGCCAGTGCTGGTGTAATGGTTTGGGGTGGAATGGAATTAAATTTCTTCATAACAGCTTGCATGGTGCAATTTTTTTCATTTCTGACCAAAAAAATGTTGATAACATAGGGATGTTTAGCTATATCTGAACAACGCTTACATAGTGCCAAGACCTTCTATGTTTCTCACACTACACCAAGTGAGACTAGGGGTGCTGATTAGGGGTGCACAAGAACCTGGGAGGTGACATGGCTGGGGCAGCTGACCACAGCTGACCAAAGGGGTATCCTATACCATATGTGATCACACTCAGCAATAAAAACTGGGAAAAAGAAGGAGGAAGGTGTGGTTTGTTGGAGTGATGGCATTTCTCTTCCCAAGTAATTGTTACATGTAATGGAGCCCGGCTCTCCTGGAGATGGCTGAACACCTGCCTTCCAAGGGGAAATAGTGAATTCTTTATTTTGCTTTGTTTGTGTACACAGCTTTTGCTTTACCTGTTAAAAATTTTCTCAC
Source organism: Aegotheles bennettii (assembly GCA_013398125.1). Lineage (NCBI taxonomy): Eukaryota > Metazoa > Chordata > Aves > Caprimulgiformes > Aegothelidae > Aegotheles > Aegotheles bennettii. Next base: position 68,708 of record VZRW01013465.1, on the reverse strand, counting down.
ATTTACTCTTCTGATTGTCTTTTACATCCCACTTAGGGGGAAGCAAACAATTGTCTGTGTGGCACTCAGTTGTTTACTGGGACCAACCAATTACAACTGGTCTTGTAAATGTGAACAAATTACCTAACCCTGATGTTGTGAGGTGCATGACTGACTGTTGTTTTTGCAACACACAATGCCATTTGTGTAGGCTATCTATCACCTGCATAAATGGAGGTAGTCTTATGCTGGAGGTTTGTTTCAGGTTCAGGGCCAGTGCATCTCCACATCTGCAAATTAATGTGCTGCTGCTGCATTCCTCCCCTTAGTCTGTATTCTCTGTTTCAGTGGAAAAATCTTGTGTAGTCAAAGGAAAGTTGTCAGGTGCCAGATGACACAGGATCCCACAGGTTCTGACACGGTTGGCCACAAGAAGCAAACTGTGGTGTCTTTTGCCCTGTACTAAGAGCTATAGTCATGAGATTCAGAGATACAGACATGCAGGCTAAAGACATTTGCCATGCACACAGCTCTCGGAAACTTCACTAAACTTTGCTGGTACCTCTCATCTTTCCTGCTGGATCCTGTGTCCAGGACAATGAGCTACTTTTGCAAAGGTGCTCAAGTGAGTCCTGATTAATGACCGCATTGAAAAAAGCTTCTCCTCATGTATGATGGTCACAGATCTATTGATGCTATTTAATTATTCCTCTATTCATCCATGCAAGAGTCAGGTCAAATATTGCCAGGTACTCTGGCACATAAGGAAAGATGGAATGACCAGAAACACTGTCTTATTTAAGAACTTTGTTAGTAACCTCTCCTCCAGACACACAAAAATTTTCAGCATTTGTGTTCAGACAAAATTCCTGAAAAGTGTTTTTGGGGAAAGAGATGGTGTTGCCAACTTACTGTTTCTTTCACAAAGCCTCTCTTCTTGGCATAATGTGACCGAGAAGACTGAAAGATGGGATGTCTCTGTACACTGTTACTCTTAACATGGCAGTGGGAAGCATGAGACCCATGTTTGATTCACCAAGACTGAAAAGAAATCAGACTATATGCTTACAAAATGTTCCTGACTAGGGCAAAGACTTGTGAGGGGTGCAGAGCTGAAATTCCCTTTGTTTCTAACCCTTTCAAAACTTCAGTAGATCCTGATTCTGTTTGATTTGCCCTTTCTTGCAACACAGTCTCCTCTACATTCATAGCTCCCACTCCCACCAAATCCCTCCTGATAAAGAATTTGGAGCAGGTAGAGTACTGAGATTACACATTTTATCCTTCAAGGACTCTACAAGGAAGATAACATTTGCTTCCATCTTCAAACAGATAAACAAATATCAAAGAACATCACATAGCTGTCCAGATGGGGTCAGCTAAGACCATGTCTAGGAAAGCATACTCCAGTCAGTTAATTTTGTATTTATTGGCTCTGGAGGATAGGTAAAGCGAAAGGCCAAATCCTTGCAATTTTTTGATACTGCACTTTCTGTATGAGTAATTCCACTGGGAAGCTTTAGTATCCAATTAATTATAGTTGAAGAGGATTTTTTTAATGAAAATCTCACCTTTTACAAAACAAACAAAAAATGTTTGAGAATTTTTCCACTCTTTAAAAGCTTGTTATATCTAAAAAGAACCATTTATTATAAAAATGGAGCAGGCAAAGAATAAATATATGAAGCTTTGATCACTGCCAAATTACTCAGGGTTTTGTAAAGCTGACCTTTCCCCTCAATTTGAGTTTCCCAAAGTCTGTACTAAAGCAAGGTTTTGGTATCTGTGAACTTAAAAGCTAATTAAAATGAAATTACTTGAAGAAGTGAAGACATCTGGCTTTGCCAAATGAAATGACAAGTAAGGTTTTAACACAGAAGAAAAACGATGTCCCATGACTCATCTCCATTTGCTTTACAATTTTTTACTTTTCTTATTTTTTTATTATTTTCTTTTAAGGCTCACTTAACAGTATTCTCTGTAAGTATATCTCAATAAACCTCCTTGGGGTAATTCCCATGACGTTCAACTACATACTGTAAGGGTACGTGGAAGAAGAGTGTCTGATCCTTTGGGGATATCTGGTCAAAAAAGCCCTAAATGAGAGTATATAGAGACAGAAACCTGACTGACAAGTGATAAGGAATGTCATGCTAAAACCAGACCTGGTCAGTCACACTAATTGCTAAGGATATGTGGAGTGTGAGAATGTTTATTTCATCAGCTGTGACAATAAGGAAAGGGAGGAAGACCCTCAGAGCTGTATCATCTGAGCAATTAACTATACTGAAGAATAATCAGAAAGAAACCTGGTCAGTCACACCAGCTGATGGGCTATCCAGGCAATCCTGGAACTTTGCAAAGGATAAGGATGCAAACCTGAGGGGCCAGGATATTGGAGGGGTTGAGTGGGACTGTGCCAGCCTAGGAGGCCATGTGCAGGGGCAGAGGAGGCAGGGAGGAGCAAAGAGGTGAGGCAGACAGGCCAGGGTATGAAAGGGGCTGGTTGCCTGCAAGTTGTGGCCAGTCAGTTTGCTTGTCCAGCTGAGCCTGGCCAGATCCCCCCAGTCTGTCCTGTCTGTTCCTAACCACCTTTCTGCATATTCTCACTCTCTGTCCCACACGTGTGAGTGCTGCAGAGACTCAATGCCAGCTGCTGGGGGACCAGCGTGAGAAGAGGGGGTGTCAGCTGCTA
>VZRW01013465.1:54298-65781 GCA_013398125.1 Aegotheles bennettii | reverse complement strand
GGTGTGGGGTGGGCAGTGGGACCGTGATGGTATTTGGGATATCCACGAGCATGTGTGTCCTTGTGAACCTGGAGAGTGTCAGGTATGTGCTGCACTGGTGACCTTCTGTCCCTGCCAGCCCACAAGAAGGAGGGGACTTGGCTGACTGTCCTTGTGTTCTTGTGAGTCCCATATGTGGGTGCTGTTGAAGGCAGTGTCTTGTCTGTGGCAGTGCACATGACCAGCCATGTCAGTGTCCTCCGTGCCTCTCTGTGTCTCTGTGGGAATCTGCATGTCTGTGTCTCTGGTAAATGTTCAGCTTCACTACTGGTTGAACCTGCAAACAGACAAGCAGGAGTCATGTCCCTCAACTTGTACAGAAATCTCAGTTTCCCAGGCATTGGAATGGGTTCCAATAAGGCCTTGGGCATGGAGGGTCCTGGACCAGAGCAACTAGAAGACACAGACACTCATAATATCCCCTAATATCTGGTCGAGTTAGCAGGATCATTCTTAATATCCCTTAACACATACTGGAAAATAAAACATACAATCTATTTTATCTTTATACTTAATATTGATTGACAGCTTTGTGTCAGGAAGCAATAAGGAGGCTGCTCTTCAAAGTTAAATGAGCTGGGAGCAGAGCACAATATCAAGGTAGGCATGAGCAGGTACCTCACCAACAAGGAGCCAGGATGCAGAGCAGCAAGTCCAGGTCAGGATCTGGGCCAGGGAAATCGCTGTTGATCAGATACAGGCCAATGATTAACAGCATTTCTGTAGTGATGAGGGAGGTCTGAACTCAAACCAGGAAGCCAAGTCTGTGTAAGGGTCAGGACTGAGGAAGTGTGACACCAGGCACAGATGTGGCTGCTGCAGTTATGTTGTAGGGGGCAGGCAGGGGACAGCAGTAAAACTTCAGTTTAAAAGTAGTGTCTCTGTTTAGAACGGCCAGGGCAAGCCACAACTCAGAGACAGAGTTTGCTTCTGCCACTCCCCTCCACCCTCTCGGGAAATGGAAGGGGAATAAGGAATAAAGGCTTAACAGTTGGAAATTAAAACTATAACAGATTTAATGGAACAGGGAGGGGGAGTAACTGGTGAAAAAAAAAAGAATATGCATATACAAATATATACAACCCGAAAAGTCCTCCACTGCAAAAGCCGATGGGGAAAAAGAGTCCAAAGCCCCCCCAGCACCCGATGCAGTCGGATCCCGCAGAGCACGTGGCCAGCTGGTAACAAAAGGCAGGGCCTTTCCTTCCTCTGGACATCTCCACGTGGTGATGAGAAGCGAGCAGAAAGAGAGGGGGAACTTCCTGTCCCCCTGGCTTTATAGAGCTTGGCAGGGAATGGGAGGGAATACCGACACCCCAGACCCCTTCTCACAAAGAGTCCTAAACTCCACCCCTCCCTCTCTGGGTCCTTGCAGCAGAGCCGTAAGATTTTGCCTGTCCCCTCAAACTATAACAAGTAGTTCCCAAGGTAAAGAGGGGCAAGCCTTTGTTTCTAGCTTTCCTTGCAATGGCTTCTATCAGTGAAGCTTTGTTTAGATTCAGTCAGCTACTCTCTTCAAGTTGCCCAGCTAAATGAAGGGGATGTGCTCACATTGTGTTGAGTGACTCAGGCTTAGCCAGGCTTTGAGACTTAAATTGTGCTGATATGCTGTATTGAACATTGTCAGACAAATCTTGGAGAAGAGGAGAGGACACCCTTCACACCTTGGAGACAAGGCTTACAAGGGCTTTGAAGAATTTCTTCCTTGCATTATCAAAGATATCTCTACCCCAATCATCTGAGAATTTAAAGATCAGACCTAGTTTTGAGCCAGGCAAAAAATTAAGAGCTGGGTTGACAATACATTAAAAATTGGACACTGTGGTGCATTTACCTTTGCATTTATGTTTGTCAGAATACTCTTCTCTGTAGCATGTCCGTCCTTGCTCACCAGCACTGGTGACCCACCAGCATGTTGTTAGCCCTGCTTCTTCCAGACTTTCTTCCAAGGGGTAGGAAAGCATTCAACAAGTGCTTGAGTATTATAGTATTTGACTAGCTCCAGAGCACAAGCCACAGGGAGAAACCACATCTCTAATCCCTGCACCAAAATCTGGATGTGCTTTTTCTCAACATGGTAGAGAGAGAGTATAACAAGGGCACAGAGTTGAACAAGGACTGGCATAGGTTTCTTGGACCAGACAATTCAAGGAGGCAAGGCATAGAAGTACCCTTTCAAGGCCATCCATATGGCTAGTAGCAGAAACAGGAGTTAACCTACTTCTTTTATAGGTTGACCACCTGTACCAGCTGATTTTTTAAACCTTTAAGGGTCCCCTCTCAACTACAGGACAAGCCTGGCTACCTCTACAGAGTACCTGGCTTTGTCTTTGCCTCCTTTGCCTACAAAGGACATGAAAATTCTTAGGTCAGAAGATGGAAATCATGATAGATGTCCCATAGGCAGCCCACAGGTCTTCAGATCTGTCCTTCAGTCCCAAAAGACCTTTCCCACATCCCTCCCAGCCCAAAAATTCTTGCAGACAAGAAGTAGAGAAAAGAAACTGAGTGTATTAAAACACATTCTTCTCCCCATCTCCATTGTCTTTGACTATGGATTTTATATGAGTTTAGATTCTCCAAGGAATGCAGCTCTACTAGTTTCTTCCCTTCCACTGAGTGTAAATGACAGTCTTAGTGTGGGAGAGAAATTCCACTTCACTCTAAAGACAGGTGGGACTCAAAGAAGATCTAAGGCTAATTAATAAGCTCTTTATATTCACCAGATAAAAGATTTGAAAATCCCAAAGCAGTTCAAAAGGAAAAAAGAAAGTCCTAGTTGCTTTTCAGAGTCAGGTCCTGCCAACTGACTCTGTGGCAAGGGCTGAAATTTCCTGCTGGTCTTTTGTTTCTGCACCTGGATAGTGCTGAGACAGCAAGGCACAGAGCACATCAATTAATTGTTGGTTAGCTACCAACTCAGAAATCTCCTTATTAAGAAAGCCTTCTGGGCAGTGCTAAATGAGGTTGCAGGAGACAGACTAAGCCTAGCAATGCTGTTGCAGAACTTGCTGACCTTCATCTCTTCCTCCAGCTGGTGATGAAAACAGATGTGATCAGATATAGGCTGTACATTAGAGAGGCTGCAATTAGTCAATTCTCATTTGTGTGGGGAATTCACATTAATCTGAAATAATTATATTATTTCTCTTCTGAGACTGACAGGAGCAAGAAATGGGGTGCTTGAGGATGCTCTAGGGCTTCATCTGGTCTTGCTAGATCAATCCAGACAGGTAAAGCACAGACATGTTTTGCAATCTTTTCTTTCTGAAGTGCCAGACTGAGCCCTGCTCCATACCTTTCACATAACACTACCCAAAAACAGATGGACTTCACTTTACGGACAAATATATTAGTAGATTTGAAAAATCCAAAAGCCTGGAAGGCATAAACTTAGTAACAGAAACGAGCAAAGAAATAATTTTTGTATGTGTACAATAGTTTCAACTGCAGCTCAACACCTTGGTTAACAAGCCTTCCAAATGTCACCATGAAGATGTTAACTTCTGCATTTTATCATTAGAAAATAGGCACTTTCCACCAGTCTTGTGCCCAGAAAAGGGAGTGCATATTCAGTGTTTCTTTCTTTGTAGCAAAGAGTCTCCATTCAGCTACACAAAAACGTGTGAGTGCTCAACTCTAACTCAGTGAAAGAGCTGAAGGAGAAGGTCACCATACTGCACAGCATCAGACAAGATGAGAAAGACAGGAGCCAGATCATGTCTAAGACACTGCAGCTTCTAGAGCCCGAACCTTCAGCTGTAACAGAGGGGCAGGAAGAACCTTTGCCCTTGAAGTAAAGGCAAAAATTGTCATGATGGAGGCTGGAAGCTGGTGAGTATTCACATTAGGAGGAAGGTCCTGCCCCACCTAAAGACTTACATTTACAGAATACATTTACTGTTCTCATTGCTGATGAGGAGCTAGGAGTGATGCCAAATGGATTATTTCTTGCAGTTGCATCTGAGCCACTCAGGTCCTCTAGAAAGAAACAGTGAGTTATAGTGGTAGGAGACTCTACTGCAGGGGATGAAGGCCTCCAATCTAATTTGCCATCAAGGGAGGTTTGTTTCTTGCTGGACACTCAAATTCAAAATGATGTGTAGAAGCTATTAAGGCTTACCCAGCTACTACCTGTAACTACTCTTCTATGTAGACACTGTTGGAGGTGACCTGAGAAGTGGCTACATGGCTCTGGGGACAGTGATCAAGGGCATGAGGAGCCAGGTGATACTCTGCTCAATCCTGCTGGTGTGGGACAAGGGCATGAGGAGGACTGGATGGAATTTACAGATCAACAGTTCATTGCTCAGGTTGTGTAGGCAGTAGGATTTCAGTGTCTATGGCCTTAGAACCCTCTTTGAAGATTGACAGCTGCTTGGAAGTGGCAGGACCCACCTGACAACATGGGGCAAAAGGATCTTTGCCAACAAGCTTGCCAACCTGATAAGGAGAGGTTTAAACTAGGAATGGTGGTGTCATAGAGAGACACCTCTCTCTTGTTATTCCTCAAGTAACAAGTGAAGGAGTTATGGATGAGGTAGGGAAGACAAGGGCCCAAGGTGACTGGAACAGAAGGCAACAAAACAAAAGTGAAATGCAATTGCTTCAAGCACAGGCATATAAAGAAGGAACTGTCTGCAGGAGAGCCTTATGGGAAAAGCTCTCATACCTTCTCTGGGGAATCAGCATACTTGAGTGTCTCTCTGAAATATCTCTACATCTGTGAAGAATGGGGAACAAACAGGACGAATTAGAAGTCTGTGTGCAGTTACAGGGCTATGACCTCTTTGGGATTATGGGGATATAGTGTGATAATTCACATGACTGGAGTGCTGTGATGGATGGACATAGGCTTTTCATCAAGGACAGGCCAGAAAGGTAGGGAGGGTGAGCTGTCCTTTATGTGAGAGAGCAGTCCGAATGCATGAAGCCCTGCCTGGGAATTGGTCAGGATCAAGCCAAGAGCTCATGGCTCTCAATTAGTGGGCAGAATAACATGTATGAATTTGTAGTGGATGTCTGCTTTAGACCTCTTAATCAAGAAAATTAGGCTTTCTGCAGACAACTGGAAGAAGCCTCTCATTCACAAGACCTGGTCCTCATGGAGAACTTTAACCATTCTGACACCTGCTAGAAGGAGACACAGCAGAGCACAAACCTAAGAGATTGCTAGAGCACAGTGATGACAACTTCCTAAGACGGTTGTTTGAGGAATCAGCAAAGAAAGGTGTTCTGCTAAACCAGATGCTTATGAAAAAGGACAAACTAGTTGTGGATGTGAAAGCTGGGGGCAATCCTGACTGGAGTAACCATGAGATAGTGGAGTTCAGGAGTCTAAGAGAAGGGAGCAAAGCAAAAACTAAGGCCACAGCCATGGAGTTCAGGAGGGCAGACTTTAATCTCTTCAGATATCTGCTTGGAAGAAACCCGGAGGATACAGCCCTGGAGAGAAGAGGGACCCATGACAACTGGTTGATACCAAGTATCCACCCTGAAACTCTAAAACAACTGTCCTGAAAAGTGCAGGCAGCATCCTGAAAAATGAAGGCAGCATGAGGCCCATATGGATAAGTAAGGAGCCCAGGAGTGAACTCAGACATAAAAAAGAAGTATACAAGATGTGGAAGTGAGTTCATGTGACTCAGAAGGAGTATAGAGATGCTGTCTGATTGTGCAGAAATGTGGTTAGGAAAGCCAAAACCCACCTAGCATTGAATCTGGTGAGGGATGTGAAGGGCAACAGGAAGGCCTTCTACAAGTACATCAACACAAAAAGAAAGACTAGGGAAAACATGTCTCCTCCTCCAAATAGAGCAGCGACCATGGTGACAAAGTACATGGAAAATGGGGAGGTGTTCAAAGCCTTCTTTGCCCTAGTCCTGGTCTGGAGCAAGGAAGACTTACACTGAGTGGAGGAGAATCAGATTAAGGACAAGTTAAGCTGGGTATGCAAGTCCATGAAGCCTGACAGGAGGCATCCACAAGTGCTGTGGGAGCTGAACCAATTCCACTGCAAGGCTACTCTTCATTATCTTGGAAAGGTCATGGTGAAAGGGCAACGTTCCTGAGGACTGGAAGAAAACACAGTGTCACTCCCATCTTCAAAAAGGGAAAGAAGTAGGATCCAGATGGTCACAAGAGGTTCCTTCAACCTAAACGCTTCCATGATTCTCCAATGAGCGCAACAGCTTCAGAGTGACTGGAAGCAGAGGCCATACAAACACCAGAAGGACTCAAAACTTTATGTGGAATGTAATGTGCAACAGCTCAGGAAACCCTCCTTTATCACTTCCAAATTTATTGCAATGTTAATATTGTGTAACAAACACTTGATGAGAATCACCTCTGACATTTGCTACAGTTCCTTAGAGTTCTTAAAGGGTCCCTGGTGAAAATACACATTTTCATCAGATGAAATAATTTTCATCAGATAAAACATTTAAAAATAAACATTTTCATCTGAAGAAACATCACTAGAAACCTCAGAAAATATTATTCCCCTTTAAGCAGTGGACTTTTCTACAAGTCTGAAGAAACTTTTAAAGCTCAGTTGTTCATTAATTCTTTATCTGGTTTGCTATCCAAGATCTCTAAATCTGGATTGATAAGGCTTTACATATAGGAGCTTGGAACCTTTTGTTGTAAGGTTTTTTGAAAAACCACATTTGCATTGTGATAATAGTTCCAGCTAGCCAAAGAAGATACAATAATCCTATCAGTTCTGCTGGAAGAAAGCCAGCAAGAATAAACATAGTCCTTCCTCATCTCCACAGATTCCATTTTTCATTGGACAAATGGGATAGAAGAAAAAATGTTATTCTGATGTCCACAAATTCCCTTTACCAAACATTCCTTTAAAGAAAGGGATTTAAACCTTAAAAACAAAACAAACAAAAAAGAAAACAAATAAACAAACAAAAATTATCATGACTCTGCAGAAAGCAGGACTTTGGTGTCCTCACCAAACACTGGGTGGAGACTGCCCAGGTTGCTGGAAACCTTGGTGGTGCTGAGGTCTTGGCAGCCTGATAGGTTGAGGCAAAGTGCACATAACCTCAGATGCACAAGAATTATACATATCTTGTGGTCTTTCCACCACTAGCAATGACTGGTTCATGGTTCTTATACTATATGTTACTTTATACTATCTATATTAAGTATTATATCTTATATGTATATATTTTAATGTATATAATATAGGAAAAACTAATATATATATACAGGGTATAATATACTATACAAAATATATGTGTGTGATGTCCTATAAGGAACAAATTAATACTGAACCTTTTATACACGTACATGTTAACTATATTTTTAACTCTGGAGCAAGTGCTTGCTCAGCACAGCTGGATCACTCTAAAAGCCAATACAATCAGCTTCTCTTTGAAGCTTTCCATTTTCACATATAAACTAGCTGACAGCCTGCTGAGAAGAAAGCTGATCTGTATGTACTTGCCCACCTATTAAGGATATTAAAGAATGAAAACACCTAAAATATTAAGATGAAATATGTACCATCTACTTCCTTTAAATCTGTGTTGGTGACAGCCTAAATTAATTTAAATTGAACAAGAAAGAAAAAGACAAACTTAAATATTAACTATGACAAACTCAAGTACAAGTAGTTCTAAGTTCTAACCCACAGCAAGCAATCTCATTTCTCTTCCCTCCATCATACATTAGCACAACTTAAAGGAAGGAAAAGGACACATAAATAATATCATCTCTTTGAAGACATCTGAATGCCATAGAATATTACATAGACTCAGACTCAGGCAATGCTAATGAGGTACAGTTTCATTTTAACCATTTCTAAGATGCCTGTTTTTCAAGCAAAACATTTTTCCCACTCAAATCAGGGTTTAACAAAAAGTTCAGACAAAGGAGAAATGAAATCCAAACCTATATTTCTCCTTGAAAAGTCATTCAAGATGTTTTGATTAATTTAATGACAAATTCCATACCAGGATCTCAGTTGCCCTGTAATCGGGCATTCAAGTGACCCAGAAGTATTAATTGTGCCAAATCAAGCTCAGACAAAATAGAGAGGAAAACATAAAAGAACCAGATATTGGTTTCACCATACCTAAATGCCACAGTTGTTGACTGTGCTAAAAGATTAGCTATTACACTTCCAAAGCAGGAACAGGATATTAATTTTTATGTGCACATATATTTTCAAAGATAACAGATGTTTTGGTAAAGATGTCTTAGAAATTGTGTCTCAGGATAACTGTAAAGGTGGAGATTCTAAGCAATCAAATGCTTTTTTTTTACCCTTAACTTTTTTTTTTTCTAAGAAAAGGTTTAATTCCAGAGAATGGGTTGTATGTGAAGGAGAAATAGAGAGAAAGGTAACAAAATATTTCAAGATTCAGTGAGTGCAAAAAGCTTGCCTATTCATTTGCACTTGATGAAAGTGAGAACATCACTCCTAAGCCAGCCTTGTCTACATACTTTTGTCTTCTGAGTCAAAAGGTTCTCCAGCTAAATGGTGACCACACACACTTAATCTGGGGCTTTCAGCTGCAGCTGAGGTGATCAGTTTCATCTTGGGAAACATTAGTAGAGGTAACTAGGCACCAAGTGGGATGTGATGATTCCAGATGTCCAAGTATCATAAAACCTCTGTCAGGCTTATTAACAAGCCATGAGCACATATCCACTAATGGAAAATAGTTGTGCCTTGTCTGTACATCCTGAGACAGAAGGCAAATTTCCTGGATCAGGTATTTATTGGAGTTCATTCATTCAGGTCTTGCTAAAATCTGAAAAAATGGGCTTTATAACAGGAAAGCTGACAAGGTCCTAATTAGAACAGCAGGGACATGTACTGCAGCAATAAATTACATCCTTGCTCCATTTCAAAGACAGGAGGAGATACAGCTTTGCCTGTTATAAAAATGTCTGCATTTGCTGTCAGTGTCTGAGTATTGCTTGATGGTGACCACTGCAAAACAGCACCCACATCACCTACGATATAGCAAGTGACTGTCACGGGCAAAACAGACTCTGCTTGGAGAATTCAATTTAATTTATTGCTGATTAAAAATAGAGTAGAATGGTGAGGGGAATAAAAGAACAAAACTAAAATATCTTCCACCTATTTCACCCCTTCTCATGTTCAACTTCTCTCCTTCACACTGAATTCTTCAACCTCGTTCTCTTGCCAATGGCCCAGGGGAATGGGGGCTATGGTCAGTCCATAACAATTCCTCTCTGATGCTCCTTCTTACATACATTTTACCCCTGCTTCAGTATGGGGTCCCTCCCCACAAGCTACAGTCCTTCATGAACTGCTCCTATGTGGATTCCTCATGGGCTGCAGCTCCTGCCAAGAGTCTGCTCTGGCATCAGCTCTTTGAGGGCTGGAACTTCCTTCAGGACATCTCTATCTGCTGGGTTCTCCACAGGCTGCAGTGTGGATATCTGTTCCACCTTGGTCCTCCATAACTACAGAGGAACCTCTACTCCAGTGCCTGAAGCACATCCTACCCTTCCTCATTCTCTTACTTTGGTGTCTACAGGGCTGTTTCTTTTATGTTTTTCTCACTCTTCACTCTCACAGCTGCTGTGCAGCATATTTTGCCCTTTCTTAACTACATTCCCAGAGATGTCACTGACCTAGAGCCACACACTGACCTGAGCCACACACCTCAGCTGTGTGGCTCAGCTGTGATCTGCAATGGGTCCAGCACAGTGCAGCCCCAGGGTCTTCTCACAGGTGCTACCCCTGCAGCCCCTCCCATCCCTTCACTACCAAAACCTGGACAGGTAATCCCAACACAAATTTCTAACACTTCCTTCCCCTCACACTAAACTAGCACAGGAGAAATCATAACTAACTCACTTTTATTCAATCCCTTGCCACAAAATCTTTGTGGGAAGTAGCAGTGTTAGAATGGGAGGGGACTAATGATCATATTATTTCATCTTAGGGAAAAAGATTTCTGAAGAAATGTCTTCTTTTCTTATCTCACTTCTTAACAACATGAATAAATGTTTATAAAACACTTTTCTGGGAGAATTTATTTATTTCTCTCAGCAAAAGTCAGAAAGAAGATCACCTTTCAGAGGTCTTCCAAAAAAAGGTGGTTTCTTTAAAAAGCCAGTAAAGTATATCTCTGTAGATATATTTCACTAAAAAAGCTTTAGATATTATTGATTCTGTGGACACCATTGTCTTTCTGTATGCAGCAGAGAATGAGTCAGAATTGCATATTAAAGAAGGATCTCAGTATAGTACACAGGGCCTATTCTGCTCCAGTTTGCTGGCTGGACAATGTGGGGAGATGTAACATAGCTGTAATATATTATTTCCAAAAAAAGATGGAATGGCAAGAGAAGACATATAAATGAGTCATATTTGTGTCTCAGGAACACAAGTTAAGGTCCCTTACTATTTCCACAAGCATAATCATACTGTAAGTACCCTGCATCTTGCCTAAGACTATCATCTGTGTGCTGCTAAATTAGCTCTGTGGGGCATAATCACTCCTACCTTTCTGTAACACTGTATTGAAATCCACTGGGGCAAACCATCTTATGCCAAATTGTTTGCTCTCCTACTAATGAGCCAGACTTTTCAAAGCATAGGTGTGCATGAATTAACAAAATCAGGACAATGTTCCTTCATGTCCGTATCTATTTCATAAACAAACAGAAATTACTACAATGAAACCTTTTCTAGCTAACAGTATTTGTATAAAGAAATTATCTGTATGATTTTTTTCTTCATTGCACTTCAAAGTTAGCAGCAAACTCAGGATTCTTTCATTTCTTGAGGCTGGGGAGTTAGGAGTAGGGCTTTATGCAGCTGATGGCTTGTTCAGGATACTGACATCACCATCCACAGTTTCACCTTCAGTCAAATGCCGAAGTGGGTTGAGTAACCTTCGAGGCCGTGGGAGTGTGGCTCAGACACAGCAGATGACATTTTATGAACAGTTTATGCCAGTCAGTATGAAACAAGCCACAGGCAAGGATTTTAATAGCTTCCATCTCTCTCCATGTAACTTCTAGTGGAAGAGACTCGCTCCTTTGGCTGGACGAGACCAGGTTCTACCTTCCACATTCAAAAAGGGAGTTTGTTCTCTCTACAGATTTTCAAGGCTGAAATATCTGAACAGCTTGCTGTTAGGAAAGGGTCTTCACTGAGAGAGTGGTCGGTCACTGGAACAGGGTCCCTAGGGAAGTGGTCATGGCACCAAGTCTGTCAGAGTTCAAGGACCATTTGGACAAAGCTCTTACTCATATGGTTTAATTTTAGGTAGTCCTGTAAGGAGCAGGGAGTTGCACTTGAGAATACATATGGGTCTCTTCCAACTTGAGATATTCTGTGATTCTATGAGCCAGGCCACAAATTCCACTTCTTCCTATCTGAGACACTTGTTGTATTTGTAAAATCCTGTCTCGGTTTGACGGATTGCAAAGCGGAG
>VZRW01013465.1:6071-49239 GCA_013398125.1 Aegotheles bennettii | reverse complement strand
GGATGGCATCCAGAGGGACCTGGACAGGCTTGAGAGGTGGGCCTGTGCAAACCACATGAAATTCAACAAAGCCAAGTGCAAGGTCCTGCACATGGGTCAGGGCAATCCCATGCACAAATACAGGCTGGGTGGAGAATGGATTGAGAGCAGCCCCAAGGAGAAGGACTAGAGGGTGTTGGTAGATGAAAAATTAAATATGAGCTGGCAATGTGCAGTTCACAGCCCGGAAAGCTGACCATGTCCTGGACTGCACAAAAAGAAAGATGACCAGCAGGTTGAGGGAGCTGATTCTCCCACTCTGCTCAGCCCTGCTCTCATGAGATCCTGCCTGGAGTATTGTGTCCAGTTCTGGACTCTCCAGCANGTCCAGTTCTGGACTCTCCAATACAAGAAGGACATGAACTGTTGGAGAGAGTCCAGAGGAGGGCCATGAAGATGATCAGAGGGCTGGAGCACCTCTCCTGTGAAGAGAGGCTGAAAGAGTTGGGATTGTTCAGCTTGGAGAATAGAAGGCTCCCGGGCAGCCTTCCAGTACCTCAAGGGGGCCTACAGGAAAGGTAGAGAGGGACTTTTTACAAGGGCAGGTAGTGACAGGACAAGGGAGAATGGTTTTAAGCTGAAAGAAGGTAGATTTAGCCTGGATATTAGGACGAAATTCTTTCCTGTGAGAGTGGTGAGACACTGGAACAGCCCTAAGAAATTGTGGCTCCCTCTCCCTGGAAGTGCTCAAGGCCAGGTGGGATGGTGCTTGGGTGGGGCTGATCTAGTGGGAGATGTCCCTGCCCATGGCAGGAGGATTAGAACTAGATCATCTTTAAGGTCTCTTCCAACCCAAATTATTCTATGATTCTCGGTTCAAATGTGAAATACAAAAGTAGTCTCAAAAGTTTTCTTTTCTACTTGCATGCTCTGACTTAGAAAGTGTTTTTAAGAGTTGAATGAAGTGATTACTCTGGTCCTCTGAATGGTTTTCTTAGAAATTTCAAACACGATGCCCATGTATTTTCAGTCTACAGGGTCATGAATAGAGGAAATTTTGAGAATTGCAGCTTTTCCCAGGTACTTAGAATCCATGCCAAAAACTGGTCTCACTATCAGCTCTGTAGAGACACTGTGCTCAACAGGTTTTGGCAAAAGCAACCGGTAGAGGCACTTTGTCTCCCATTAGTAACACTCCCATTTCCTTTTTGAAAGAAGGCTAGCAGGCTGTTCAAAAACAACCCTGCACTGCCCAGACCACTGCTTTGTTGCCCTTTTGGAGAAACAGGTTGCTGTCTGGCAACAATGAGTCTCAGCCTTTCCTGCACAGGCCCCTTTTTCTGTCTCTGTTGCTGATCCCTAGGATCTCTACAAGCTATTTCTCCCCAGGTCTAGCATAAGGACAACACTCCAATTTGCTCTCCTCCCTCTCAGGGCACCATGAGTGTTCATGCAAAGGCTGCACCAAGAGAGACATGTCCTTCTTCACCCTCTCTCAATGCTGAAGCTCTTCCACCAGTGGACTACATCTTTCAACAGCTGACTGTCACCAAGACAGAGGCTCTGGCAAACCAGCATAGTTATATAATCTAATCACTTTATGTTTTGGAGAATTCTAAGGTAGACAGAATGCAGAGCAGACAATTACTTTGATAGACAAACACAGGGGAGGGAGGCCCAGGCTTCTAGCAATACCATATCTACACAATAGATAAGCATGTATATGGAAAGGGCTCTGAAGACCAGTCAGGGCTGTGCATTGGATAGCAGGATGTGATTACAAAGTTGTCAAACCAATTACAATGTCATTACACTAAATATGCTTTTTTGATAATGTACAACTAATTAATCCAAATTAGAATATTAATTAAATTTGTAAGACTAATACCCCTTTGCTTTCATATTCAACATATGTGGCTGGAACTTTCACTGGAGCTTAAATGTTTTCATTTAAGAGCCTGGAGGGGCTATGCAAATCTTAGCTTATACTTTTGTGACTTAGAAACATTAATAGAAATAGATCTCCAGAATGTGGTTAATCTTCTGCTTGTGTGAAACTAGTAGTAACTGTGACTATTAAAAACCAGGTTACAGCATAATTAGACACTGTCTTTGTTATGGCTTGAGGCAGCACAGGCGAAATTTTATGGTATTAGTGTGAGGACCCAAAGTGGTGATCATCAGAATCAGGTTTTGTACATACTTGTATATTTTGTTCCTCTTCCCGCCTGTTACCCTCCCTTCACAATTTCATTAAACCTGTTCTAGTTTTAACCTCCAGCCTTCAAGTGCCTCTTTCTTATTCCCCTTTTATCTTCGCCCAGGAGGGTGGAAGGGTGTAACAGAGAGGAATTTTGTTCTCTGGATTTTGGCTCGCCCTGACCATTTAAACTGAGACAATCTTGTAGAGTAAAAACAGAAATTTATACCATGTTTTTGTGCCACTTCCTCTGTGTGACACCAAGTTCCATCACCTTTGAAGTACAACAGAAAACAGACACCCTTATAAACCATGGTTCAGATACAGTCACAAACAATCACTTTCCAAGTCCATCTAGATGAAGAGAAGTTGATTTAGGTTTGAACCGGAAAAACAGCATATGAGGAACAGTATCACAACCTTCCAAAATGCCTAAAATATCAGAGTTGTGCATTTGCAGTCTTGTTCAACCACTGCAGAGGAAAGACAAGCCAAAGAAGTTCTGGTTTGGATAGAATTATCTTCACTTTTCCCATCACTCTCTTTTGCTCGTGGGCTGTACAAGGCTGTGAAGAGGAACCCATGGAGCACACTGGCATGGGGATCTCTGGTAGTTCTTTGAGAGAGTGGCAGATGTGCATCCAACTTGTAATGGAAACCCAGCTTTCCATAGATCTGGGCTGAGTATCTGCTGAACAGCAAGGCAACTCTGACAGCCAGCCTCTCCTGGGCACTTGCTTTGTTTTCCTACAGAGGCACTGCTCTTTTCTTCTAAAGAATGATTTTCTCAATCCTGCTTATTAAAAGAAACAAAACACAGAAAATTTCCTTAAATTGCAGGCTTTTACAGCCCTTAAAAAATCTTACCTTGTGATATTGTTTTTCTGTGGTTCATACTTGCTCCTCAGAGAAGTCTTTCCTTCTTTTGCCTTTTTCTGACAACACTTTCATTCTTGGGATGGTAGGCTAGTCTTAGCTGGACTTGCATCTGGCAGCTTATTTCTGTTATCAGTGCAGCAAGGATCAGAAGCTGGCTGGTGACCTTTTCTGTATTGTAATAGGAAACATTTGTCCAGCTTTTGTGAGAGCACAGAGGGGAAAGGTAGTTACTCTTTAAAATTTTGGCTGTACATTTTTCTCAAAAGAGGCAAGGGAATGATGATATGGTTCTCCTTCAGGACAAGAAATCAGGACAAGAAATGGACACCAGTTCTTATGGTCTCTTTTAGGTTCATTTTCCAGCACCTGGAAGTTTTATAGAGATGAAGCCAAATAAGATTTTCAGTTGAAAGACCTTTCCAGTGAAGATGTGAATTGGTTGAAGCTCAAATTTTTTGGTACATGAACTATCAGTGCTTAGATTTCCCCCCACAATAGATCAATAGATAGTTCCCTCGATGGGAAGACACCCACTAGAATGAATGTTTCGTTCTCTTGTTTGGCAAGAGAGATGGGAAGCCTGCCAGAGAAAATGAGTTGGTTATACCAGTCTCACAAGTTTCCAGCTGTCACAGATTCTAAGTTCCTTTTTACACCCCAGCAGCAGCATTTTTGATGTCTCACAGGTTAATTCTAACTCAGCTTAAGTATCCAACTTCCCAAGAAGTTTAATTATGTTTATCATGAGATGCCATAAAACAAAATTCCCTGAAAGGATAGAGTCTTTAATTATGATCATGTTTGCTTTGACAGCACATTTGTGAATTGTATGTAACCTAATTATTGTTTTGACTACTGGTAAGGAGGATTAAACCATTTTTCTACACGAGTGAATTAAAGCTGCCCCAAAGCTATTAGATTCTGGTTATTTATTTTGTAACTAAGTAGATCACTTGGCAAGACTAAGCTTCTAACATTAATCAAATTGTCTTCTTGCCCTATTATAATTAACATGAAATATATACCCTTAATACTCTCCTGATTAGCCCACAAAGCTCAGGCACAGCATGGAGTGAATAAATGCAACAAAGCTTTCTATCCTCTTTTACACCTGATTGCTTCATAAACCTGCCACACTGTTTGGTTTATGCAATTGTCTGAGTGCTCCTCTGGAAGATCAGGATAGGTCTCTGATCAGGATGAGAGAAGCTGCTGCTGAACTCATTCAGGATCCTAAAAATGAGGAGTTTGCTCAAGTTTGACTGGGGGATGGAACACTGTCTGAAGAATTCTAAAAATACATTGCATTATTGGAACTTGGGCCAGCACTATATTTACCATCAGAAAGTTTCTCTTAATGTCTTCTAGAATTATGCTCTGGCTTTTTAAATCTATTTCTAGTTCTTCATCCCCACAGAAGGTAGAAAAAAGCTTATACCTTTACTCACTGTACCAATCTCTTTATCTAAAGAATAGATAATGACCATACCTCTACACCATAACCTGGAGATGAGCAGCCTCTGACCTAGCTGGTAGCATGTTCTCAGCTTTGAAGACCTACCTGAGACACAGCCTATCCACACTTCTTGGATCCCTGCAGAGGTATTAATCTAAAGGAAATTCAGGAGGGAGACTGTAAGTATGAAAACTAGAGAACATGCACCACTGCAAACATTATTTTAGAGCAAGACACCATCAAAATACTTTGAAAATAGTGAGACAGTTATGCGTGTCAAACTACAGTTTACCTGTTTTGGATGTCTACATTTTATTTGAGTTAACATCATTGAAAATGTGATGTTCTCTGACTGCTCATGTTTCAGGTAAGGAAAACAAATTCCTCCTAGACATTGCAAGGTCTCTCAATGAATTAGAGGAAAAGAGGAGTCACCAAGGTCAAGTCAGTTTATTGCCTGCATCATGGCCACTTCTATGAAGAAAAAATGGCAGGTTATTACCTTAAGTGACTGCCTTCTGAGAGGAACAGGGGGCCTGATCTGTCAACCAGAGCTGCCTTTCAGGGAAGTTTGCTGACTCCCTGAGACTTGAGTTAAAGATGTTACCAGGAAATATCCTAGCCTGATACAGTCTGCAGGTTGTTATCTGCTATTGCTTTGTCATGTGGGTAAAAACGAAGTCAGACTGAGAAGTTCAATGGTGATCAAATGGGCCTTGGTGAGATTGCTACAAGGATTGGGAATGCAGGTAGGATTCTCCTCTATCCTCCCAATTTTAGGGAAGAAACAGACAAAAGGAAAAGGCAGACCCAGAGTGCTAATAGCTGGCTCTGAGACTGGTGTGACCAGCAGAATTTTGATTTTTTTGATCATGGGATCATCCGTACAACACCAGGCCTGCTGGACCTGACAGGGTGCATGTTTCTCAATGGGGGAGGCATATTTTTGTTCACAAGGTAATAGGTCGGATTGAAGGACCTTTAGATTAGGTTCAAGGGAGGAAAGGAATAAAATCAGGCTTAATAGTAAAAAGCTATGGGATGCCATGACAATGTTTGAGGGATGGTGTACTAGTGACGGCTTTCACTCTGCTCCGCAATATACTGAGTATGTGGGGGCACTTTTAAAATGTTTGTCCATTAATGCATACAGTATGAGGAATAAACAAGGGGAACTAGAAGCTTTGGCTCAGAGCCAGAGTTAGAACATCATTGGTATAAGTGAGAATTAGTGGGAAAATTCTGCGACTGGACTGCTGTGGTGGATGGTTATAGGCTCTTCATGATAGACCAGCAGGGGCGCTCAGTGTAAAGGAGGGGTTAGACTGTACAGCACTTGTAGTTGGGGATGACCTGGTTGAGAGCATCTGGGTAAAGAATAAGGGAAAAACTAATAAAGTAGATGTTACTGTGGGAGTCTACCATGTATCACCCAGCTAGGATGGTGGCATCAATGTATTATTATTCTATTATGAAGTAAGGGAAATCTGTAGATCAGTTGCCCCTGTCCTTATGGGCAACTTCAACTTCCCAGTTGTTAACTGGGACTAACATACAGCAGACACAAACAGGTCCAGGAATTTCCTGAATAACACTGAAGATAACTTTTTGATACAGGTACTTAGGGAGCTGATTAGGAAAGATGCCCTCCTAAGTCTGTTGCTTGTGAATAGAGATGGTCTCCCGGGCGATGTGATGATTAGTGTCTGTCTTGGCCATAGTGATCATTAAATGGGTAAGTTTAAAGTCTTTGGTGGTATGAGAAGCTGCTTGGCCGAAAGGGACTTGGGGGTGCTGGTTAGTAGCCAGCTAGATAAGAGCAGTGTGCTCAGGTGGCAGAGAAGGCCAAGGGCATCTTAGCTTGTATCAAGACCAGTGTGGCCAGTAGGACTAGGGAAGTGATTGTTCTGCTGTACTCGGCACTGGGGAGGCCGCACCTGGAGCACTGNGAATGGCTGAAGGAGCTGGGTTTATTTAACCTGGAGAAGAAGAGGCTTAAGGGAGACTTCATCGCTCTCTACAACTACTTGAAAGGGGGTTGTAGTGAGGTGGAGGTTGGTCTCTTCTACCAAGCCTACAGTGAGAGGACAAGGGGAAATGGTCTTAAGTTGCAACAGGGCAGATTCAGATTGGATATTAGAAAAAAATCTTTTCACCATTAGGGTGATCAACCATTGGTACAAGTTGCTTAGGGAGGTGGTGGAGTGGCCATCCCTGGAGGCATTCAAGAAGCACCTGGATGAGGCATTGAGTGATATGGCTCAGTGTTTTAGGGGCTATTCTGGTGGTGCTGGGTAGACAGTTGGACTGGATGATCTTTAAGGTCTCTTCCAGCCACAACAATTCTGTGATTCTTTGATTCTGAGAAAAACTGTCAGCAGAGCCACTATGCTGGATTTTGGAAGAGCAGACTTTAGGTTAGTAAGTTCCCTTGGGAATTAGCTTTCCCAGGGCCCAAAGATGTTAGTCACTTTTAAAGAATCACCTTTTAAGAACACAGGAGAAGGCAATTCCCATGTGTCAAAAGTCAAGCAAGTGGGTTAGGAGGCCAGCTTGGCTGAAAAGAAATCTCCTTCTGGAATTTAGGAGGAAACAAATGAAAAGATGTCAGGAAAAAAAGGAAGAAAAGTCAGGCTACACAGCAGGACTACTAAGATGCCAGTACTGTGGTGGATAACAAAAAGGGTTTTTTTAAGTATGTTAACAGCAAAGAGGGGACTAAAGAAAATACTGGTCCGTTACATGATAAGGTTGGTCATCTCACAAATAGAGATGAAAATAAAGCAGAGGCATTTATTGTCTTCTTCACCTCTGTCTTTAACACCAGCAACGGGCCCTGTGATCTCAGGAAGCCTGGGTGGAGGACAACAGCTGTGGGAGTAATATGCTTCCAGTCAACTTTGAACTTGTACAGGATTTGCTGCTTCAACTGAACACACACAAGTCTATGGGGCTTGTTGGAATTCATCCTAGGGTACTAAAAGAGTTGGCCGATGTTGTTGCAAGACCTTTCTTAGTTATTTATCAGTGATCTAGGGAATCTGAAGAGGTCCCAGTGGATTGAAAGCTAGCAGATGTTATTCCCATTTTCTCTTCAGTCTTACTTCAGAGCCTGGTAAAATTATGGAGAATATTCTGGGAGCTATCGAAAAACACTTCAAAGAAAATGCAGTCATCAGTCAAAACCAAGTTGGGTTCATGAAGGGAAAGTCATGTCTCACTAAATTAAGAAAAGCCAGTGGATGTATGGGGGTGTTTTATTTTAGCAAAACTTTTGATGCTATCACTCACAGTATCCCTCTGGACAAAATGCCCCACATACAGCTGGACATGTGCACAGTATGATGCATGAATAATTGGCTGAAATGTTAGGCACAAAGTGTTCTAGTAAATGGGGTAACATCTGGCTGGTGACCAGCCACTACTAATGTTTCCCGAGGCTCAGTTTTAGAGTCAGTTCTCTTCAATGTTTTTATCAATGACCTGGGCACAGAAGTTGAGTGTACATTAAACAAGTTTACCAATGATACTAAGTTAGGAAGAGTTGTTGATTCCCTCGAGTGTAGAGAAGCCTTATAGAGAGATTTTGATAGATTAGAGTGCTGGGAATCACCAACCATACGAATTTTAACAAGGACAGATGCCCAGTTCTGCTCCTGCGATTGTGTAATCCTGGATGTATGTACAGATTTGGAGACTAGAGGCTAGAGTGCAGCTCTGCAGGAAGGGATCTAGGGATTTTGGTTGATGGTTATGTCAATATGAGTCAACAATGTGCCCTGGAGGCCAAAAGGGCATTAAGGGGTGCGTTAATCACGCTATAGTTAACTGGCCAAAAGTAGTGTTTGTCCTATGATACTCAGATTCATGCAGCCTCACCTTGAGTTCTGTGTGCAGTTTTGGGCTTGACAATATAAAGGGGATATAAAAATATTAAAATGTATCCAAAGAAGGGCAACATAGATGGTGAAAGGACTAGAGGGCACTACTTTTGAGAAGCAGCTGAGGATAGTACTTTTTTTCAGCTTAAGGAAGAGGAGACTGATATGTGACCTCATTGCTGTCTACAACTTCTTCATGAGGGGGAGCAGAGATGAAGGTGCTGATCTTTTCATTCTGGTGCCCAGTGAGGGCACAGTGTGACACAGAGGTGACAGTATGTGAGGGAATGGCGTCAAGCTGCATCAGGGGAAGTTCAAATTGGATATTAGGAAAAGATTCTTTACTGACACAGTGGTCAAACACTGGAACAAGCTCCCTAGGGAAGTGGTCATGACCAAGCCTGTCAGTGTTCAAGAACTGTTTGGAAAATGCTCTTAAATATATGGTTTAGCTTTTTAGTTTCCCGGTGTGGAGTCGGGAATTGGACTCAATGATCCTTTTGAGTCCCTTACACTTAAGGCTAGTCTACTATTCTATGGTAATTTAGGTGAAAGAGATTTTCCCCCATTGTCAGCTGGATGCATTTCTGTAGGATTCATGTAAGAAACACATCATCAGGCTATCCCACCTTCTTACCCTCATAGTCCCTCAGGTTTTGCCAGGGCAGACACTGTGAGCCTGATTTGTAGAGCTCCAATTTGGTAGTCAACCACCGCTGCACTTTGCAACAGTACTGTTGTCATGCTAATCTGGACATTGGACCTCCGACTTTGCTGGATCCGAGCAATCCTGTTTCTTGTGTGAGGGAAAACTGCCAGACCAGCATCCAACCTGCAGCATCAGATGGCTCCCATAGTCTTCCAGTCCCAGAGGAAGATGTCCTGCTCTATCCAAAGTGTTTCTTCTGTAACTTTTCATGCGGTCCAGAGGAGAGCAGTTTCTTGAGCTTGGACAGCTACCTCCCCTTTGCCTGACACAGCAGTTTCTGACACATACCTGTGTCCACGGAGGTGTCTGAGAAAACAATTTCAGAGTCTTCCTCCAAACCAAGGAAGGAAGAAATGGGACTATCTGAGCATGTTTGCTGGAGTTGGCACAAGAGATATTTGCTCCATAGCAGAGATCATAGGGTCATAAAACCATAGAACCATAGAATGGTACGGTTGGAAGGGATCTTTAAAGATCATCAAGTCCATCCCCCCTGCCATGGGTAGGGACATCTTTCACTAGATAAAGTTATTCAAAGCCCTTTCCAACCTCATCTTGAACACTTACAATGATGAGGAATCCAAATTTCTATGGGTCACCTGATCCAGCATCTCACCAGTATCACAGTAAAAATGTCTTCTTTATATCTTATCTAATACTATCCTCTTTAAGTTTAAAATTGTTACCCCTTGCCTTATCACTACATGTCCTGGTAAAATGCCTCTCTTCATCCTTCTTATAAGCCCCTTTCATATATTAAAAGATAACAATAAGGTCTTCCCAAAGCTTTTTCTTCTCCAAGCTGAACGAATCCAACTCTCTCAGTCTTTCTTCATGGGAGACNTTTCTTCACGGGAGAGGTCTTCCATGCCTTTGATCATTTTCATGGCCCTCCTCTGGACCCCCTCTAAGAGTTTCAAGTCTTTCTTATATTGAGGACCTCAGAACTGGACACAGTACTCCAGGTGGGTTCTCACAAGAGCAGAGCAGATGAGGAGAATCCTCTCCCTCAACTTGCTGGGCATGTTTCTTTTTAGGCAGTCCAGGACATGGTTGGCTTAATGGGCTGCAGGCTCACATTGCCAGCACATATCTAATTTTTTACCTACCAATAACCCCAAGTCCTTCTCCACAGGACTGCTCTCAATCCCTTCATCCACCAGTCTATTGATAAGGGGAACTGACCCCAGTCAGGTGCGAGACCTTGCACTTGGCCTTGTTAAACCTTATGAGGTTCACATGGGCCCACTTCACAAGCCTGTCATGGTCTCTCTGGATGGCTTCTCTTCCCTCAATTGTGTCAACTGCACCACTCAGCTTGGTGTCATGACAAACTTGCTGAAAGGATGTTCAGTCCTACTATCTGTGTCACTAATAAAAATAAAGAAACCTATCAATTCCAGTACAGACCCCTGAGGGACACCACTTGTTACTGATCTCCATTTGGACAATAGAGGGTTGTCCAAATGAGATGGCAGAGGTGTTTAAATTGAGAGGTGTCCAGAAGAGATGTCAGAGGTGTTTAAAACTCCTAAGTACCACTTCTTTTAGATTTTCCAAAAAGTAACAGCTTTCAAACTACAGAACACATGATGTGATGAATCTGTTCCAAGTAGAAGGCTGAGAGTGGGGAAAACAGCTATGTGGGATGGTATGTATGTTTGTAACTGTCCATCTGCAGGTGAACATATGAGCTCATGGTGGGAACTCAGGAGAACAAATGCTTGGCAGCAGAAGAACTTGTCCTGAAATTTCACAATCTGTCACTTCCAGACTGACAAGGCAAGACAGGAGTGTTTGTAGATTACTCTGCTCACTCTCTTCTGCATAGTCAGTCAAGGGAGGAATGTCAGAAAAAGAGGAAAAGAACAAGACAGATACAGAAACAACTACATTTTTTCTAAACCATTTTGTCCAGAGTTGAGAAAAATGAGAGCCATTGGTCTCTAAATCATCTCAAGAGCCTAATTTCCAAAGAAGCAGCAGCTAATAACAGCTCAGAAAATATAGCTAGCTGAGGAAAATGGAACAAAGAGAGATTCAAAGGAGTATTCCTAAGGACTGTATATGTTTACTTTCTACTGGCTCCTTTGTCTGGGATTACTAAAAAAAGTGAGGTAGATAGGGCATTGTCAAATCCTGGATAAGAATCCACTATGTAGCTAAAAGATTGTCCCCGGGAAGAAAGCAGTATTTATCTTCTAAGAAGTGTCAAACAGTAAGTTTCTAAGTTTCTAAGAGTCTGTAAATTTTAAAACACAAATTTTGTTTATTATAAGCAAGGAAAAATCAATTTATTTTTGTTTCCTCATAGCTTTTTGAAATATATATAAATCTAAATGTTGCTATGTCTGTATGAGCAGAAGTCAAACTTGTTAAAAGCTTGGACCAATAGAGAGAGAATTCACAAGTTAGGGCTATTAGTATAGAGGGATTCATACAGGAACATATTGCTTACTGGTATCTCCAGCTGCCACTGAAATATTAAGTATTCTCTTGTCCTTGATATTTTCTTGTCAGAACATCCTGAGACTGCCTTCATTACTGGAAGCATTTGTTCCTCCATACCATAGGTCAAATTCTATCCTAAGAAAAACCATTACATCCCACTTAAGCTGTGGGGGAGAGAACAGATGTTACTGAGGTCAGGGCAGCCCACATTTAACATTGTAGCAGACAGATTAAAAGCATTGCCAGCTTATTCCACAACATTGGCAAGGTGACTAGAAGCAGGCTAAGGACTAGCACAGCTCTAAAAGAAGGCAGCTCATGAGAAAGTACTATTCTAGAAATTAGGAGCAACTAAGTTCCTCTTGCAGGTAAACTTAGAGGGAAGTCAGCTCTGGGAACAGGTGATAAGCAATGTAATTTCTTATTTAGAAAGCAGAAAAAAACACCTCAACTTTAAACTGACAGGTAGTTTGTGGTGTTAGAGTACATTATGGATCCCCACATGAGCGGCATTAAGATGGAGTTAAAGGGCAAAGTACATATTGATAAAATAAATTGCACAGATGTAATTCCCCAGAAATTAGCATCAGAAACACAGGAAAGATAGTATTGCACTTAAAATGAAATCTTATTACATGTAAATGGAGTTAAAGTGTTCAAAGAACCTTAACTCTGCCTTATAGTGACACTACGAGGGAGAAAAGAGAAAGGGAAAAAAAGCACTAAATGACATGCACCTTCAATTTCCCTTGCAAAATCTACAATATTAAATGTGTTTGTCATAAACATATGGGTTTTTCTTTCCATACAGCAAGAGGGGATAAACAATTTCCAGCTTTTCATTGCTGCTAGATTTCAGACCTGACCTTTTATCTACTTTGGGGAACAGCTTATAAAATCTGCAAATCTACACTGAAATAACTCTTCTTCCCAGAGCTGGCTCATAATACTTGGCTCATGGGCTCTCAGCACGAAGACATCTGCATTTCTAGACTTAGTGACAATACTTCTAAGTCATGTGATTTTCAACAAGCACAAGAAATTGCAAACGAGCAGCTAGTGGTGTCCCTGAAGAGACTGAAAAGTATGGTACTGGAGACAAGGAAACAGTCTAGGAATATGAGCATGCCATAATGAAGGCAGAATCACAATCAGCTCTCCGCAGCTTTGCAGCACAGGGTTACTGTTTGAGATTTTCTGGAGTCAAATAGCTGAGGGTCTGAAATGAAGGACCAGTGTCAGCTCAGCTCTTTGTTAATGACCAAGTTGTTCTTTTGAAGGACAGTGACTTGTGATATCCATCTGAATCAGGAGAGAGAGAGTCAGATTTTTTATTAAACTATGAAAAGTGGCCAACAGAAGAAGCCAGATTAAAAAAGCAACTTTTGGTGCCAAGAAGAAGGGGAAGGATACAAATCTTGCTAAATGCTATAAATGCCTGAGTATCTAGAGTTGTTGCTTTAGAGATTGCAAGCATTTTGGTTCATATCTGCCAGCTAACAAGGATTCCTCACAACACTGCTTATGACAAAGCTTCAATCTTTTAGTACAGAGAAGTTATGACAATACAGATTACCTCAGTTTGCAAGACATTTCACATACAAAGAGCAGATGAAATGGTGGAATGAAGTTCACAAGTGGACTGTTCTCCAATCAACTCTCCAGTGAGGTTATGAAAGTGGGAGGTTGCTGTGGGACATTGGAAAGATGGCTTCTTTTTCAGCACACCGCCTCCTACAGTTCCACTACCCCTTACAAAAAAAGTCTCAGCAGGTTAATAATGTTCAATGGACTCCAAGGTTCTCCCTTCCTTAGGTAATGATTTGAACAGTATCACCTCTCCCTGGATGCATCCAGCTGCCAATAGTCTCAAATAATGTAAGGCCTGTCCTTGGTAGACCTCCTGCAAAAATGAGATGCTGGTAAAAGCCAGGGTATGGCCAATAAGTCACCCAGCAGTTTGCGCACTTCCTGCCTGGCTAACTCAGACTTTGAAAGATGTTATGAGAACAGAAGCACAAGCCATTGGACTTTTAGAGTCATGGAGACATTTTTATTGCCACCATGAAATCTAAAAGAATTTCTACCAAGCAAATTCAGTCTGTATCTGATTTTAATCACAGTTGTCACATTCTGTTTTCATTTGTCCCAAACTACTTCTTCCCTCCTAGCCAAACAGCTAGAGCACATAAGGTTCACTCCTCTCCATGATCTGAGGTGTTTCAGACACTTTTCACCTATCAAAGCATCCTGACATGCCAGGATGCGTCAGTGAGAGGCAAGGAAAAGCATTGAGATCTCAAATTTTCACGTGGGACTTGTTTCAGTGTGTCATCCAACAACTGGCCTTGGAGATACCTTGAAGAGAAGGTGATAGGTGGTGCCTTTAGGAAGCTGGGAGCAGCTAGATCTCCCACAGAGATAAGATTTCAAGATGCACAAGCTTACAACTGCTTGCTTATGTGAGTGTTCTCCAAATCAGGATGATGGTTGATGTGAAGTACACAATGTATCCACACACCCTTCAAGCAACCTTCAAGCAATTCTGGGTGCTAGGACCTGATCACTTGGACATATTGCCTCTAAATGTATTGGAGAATTTGGTCTTCATCTTTCTGAACAGTGGTTCTCACCTGCAGATGAGGTTAATAGCACTCCATCTTTTGGGGAGGACTAAATTCATTAGTTCAAGGAAGAAAATATGGTAGAATAGCTCAGGTAAAACTCTCCCTAAATCAAAGACAAAGCAAGTGCAAGAACCTTAACCTCAAAAAACAGGTAAGTATAAGTGAAGATTTGAGCAACAGTCTCACAAAGAAGTGCAATAAACACAATGGATAAAAGATGTGGGCACCATTTGTTAAACAATACTGCTGTCTTATTTTATCTGTCTCAGTAGAGAAAAGGACTAATCAAAATCAAAGATGAGTTTTAAGGAAAAAAAAAAAAAGAAAACTCCAGTTGGCAGCTGCCTCTGTTTCCAAGACTAGGCCTTTCTTGGCTAAATATGAGGACTTCTCATGTGCATTCATTGACCTTATCAAACTGTCTAGATGAAGGGAAAAGAATATGATGACTAGCTACTGAATATGCTGAAAGAGGAGTGAGAGTAAATTGTGTGTGATCTGAAATGGTTTTAAAACATTTTGCGTTTCTAATTTCATTTTAATTTAACACATCAGAAATACAATTTGTTCTGCAAGCTGTGGTTTCTGTAATATCAATTAGCCAGCCTCAGGGCGTGTTTGATTACCGAGAGATGGGCATAACCTTTGAAAGATGGGAAGGTTTTTGTCTGCTTCTTGTACCTCTTCTGTGGTAGAATTATCTCTCTACAAGAGTGTCTTTTGCTATTAGTGCTATTTATTAGTATTTTTGCAGAGTTCAGCACTGAGAGTTCATGTAGGGAAAGTCACAGGCACAAATAAATTTAGGTGAAAATAGAATATTAATTTTATTCTTAGTGCCTCAACACAATAAAATTAATAGTGTACTAGAGATCACACAGATAACCAAGAGCTCTGGTTGAGAAAAAGTATTTGGCTATTACCAGTGCAGTCACCAAGGTGGCAATTCCATCAGCAACTGGAATTTGCACCTGACCCATCATGGAAAAACATTCTTACTTTTCCGGTGGTGGGAGACTCTCTTAAATCTTGAATCATTCTCATCAAAATGGCCACTGCTGAAAAAGGAGAGGAGGAGAATTCTCTTCAGTTTGTGCTATAAGCTTTGGAGGAGGAGTGGGAGACAAACAGATTTTGGGTATACACACCCTTTCTCAGGTCTGAAGGAGAATCAGTAAAATTGGAAGCAGAGCCACAAGCTGAACTTCTAAATGACAAGTGAAAGCTTTTTGCAGAAGTGTCCATGGAGTTCATCTCACACAAGCCCTTCAAATTACAATCCTGATAGCAAAAACCCCAAGGTTAACTGTCCACAAAAGCACACAGGCTTCATAGTGGTACCAGTGTCATGTCACAGACTTTTTCCTCATTACCCACTTTCATAGAACCTCTCAGTATTGGACAGACCTTTCCATAAGGTTTGGGTCTTGAACATTTCATTGTTTATCTGGAGTCCCTAGCACAGGCAACGGAGTACTGTGCTGGGGTCCTGGACAAAAAAAACAAGATCTGATGAAGCTTGTGAAGTTTTCTGTTTCTATAAGGTTTTGTTCTCTCAGGACACACACAGTTTCTCAAAGCCTAGAAGCAGAGCACTTTATTTAGTAAATATGTACATCTATGTTCTGTCATCCAGAAACCTTTCTCAAATAAATAGTGTCCATTTCAAAGACTGTTGAATTTCTTCTGTCCCACCTAGTGCTACGCAGATCATCTGTTTGTGCTTACTGTTACATCAGGTAAAGGTGACCATTGCTTCTTATTTACATTCCAGAGGTCTCTGTATCTTCCCTCAGTGGAAATTACTTGATCCTTTAGAAAAACTCCCCATCAAAGTGAGATATCCAAAGACTGAACCAGCAATGTAACGGCTTCTTGGAGGAAAAAGTAATTTTTCTAGTCAGCAAATTAGCATCCAGAAAGGTTGGCTTCCCACCCAACCTAGTCCTCAATTCCATACACTCAAACAACCCCAGTTCTGTGCACAACCTGTTCCTTTGACAAAACATTGCAGATGACAGCCTTCTTTTGTCCTTCTTTATTTGGCTACATTTCATGTAAATTGTCCTGAAGGAGACACTGCTCTGAAAGCCATACAACAGGAGAATATAGTACCAGGAGTCACAGGCATTGCTTGCTCAAAACCAGGATAGTGGGATTTCCTTTGAAAACAGGGCTTTTCTTTCATTTTAAGGCATTTTGAGTAAACCTGGCAAGGCAACTAAGAAACAGCATCTGGCCCCAGAATGCTACTCTCCCCCTCAGTTAATAAGTAGTTGACTTCCAAAGTGCAAGCAGGATTTCCACCTGGTTTTGCTCTAATCACTGCCAGGAATCTCAACTCCAGCAAGCATTCACATTTCCCAGCTACTAGCTCGCACGATTTCTGAGAGTATCAGTTGACTGGTCCATGTGATGCACAGTGGCTGCCTTCACGCACAAATTGAATTAAGACAGATCTCAAGGAAGCATGGTATGTCATGAAAACTTAAACATGCTGGGCCTGGGCTATATCCCAGATGTTCCTCTGAGATGCTGAGATCAGACTGACGTGAACATTCTCTCTGGAAAAAGAAGAGAAGCCAAAATTTGGACTCTGTCTTGGGAGTTAAAACCTGGAATTAAAGTCATCTATACCTTGTCTCCCCCAGGCCTGGCAGACCCACAAAACTAGTATTGTTTTCTCACATCATTTCCACATTCATATGGACTTGCAGCCAGCTAGCATCAGGAGAGCTGAAAATGAGCAAATAATTAATTAAAGGCAGCAAATTAAAATCCACCTGTCTCCTGTGAAATTTGATCACTGAATATTGATAAAAGATGTGCACAAAGCTACTTAAGACTGCACTTCTAGCTGCAAGAGTTATTTTCTCCCATCACGTGGAACGTAGAGAAGGTTTAGATTTTATATAAATGTTGATTGCTATATTTAAATCTTTACTAATTCATAACCCTCTCCTCTCTTAAGAGAATCCCAGTCAGGATGGGAAGACTAATTTGAGAAAATAAATTTATAGTATTATACATGCATATCTTTTCTTATTTTTCAACAGAAGTGGGGAGAAAGAGTAAACATTTTGATGAAGCAATTTCTGACAGGAGAATTTTTTCTTGTCCACTGTATTTTTTACTGTCCACTGAGAGAGGAGAATTCAGGAAAGGGTTGACATGAAACATTTCACCTAATTATCATCTTTATTTAGCATACTGCCAGACACATCCAATTCATTTGATTTCAGAGACATTTGAAAGGCCTAGCAAAAATCAGGGAATACATGTAAGAGAAACATAAATGCAAACTCAGAAATAATAAACTTGTGCTTACAGTCTGAGGTACCATGGCTGACATTAATGCTGTGCCAGAGGCAGTGAAGACAGAAACAAATATGGTCCAACCTGTTCAATCTGGTATGGTAAAAACCAAAAGATGTATCATGTGCCTTGTTATCCTAGGATCTGTACAAATGTTACCATGAATTTAATGTCGTAGAAAAAGACACATCTCACAAAAAGTTATCGTACCAGTGGAAAAGCATCCATGTTTTCATAGATTTTTTTACAGCCAGCACACACACCCCACTTCTGTGTCTCCTACATCCCTAGATGGGGTTAGGTAGTCAATAATGTAAATACCAGAGGCACAGCTGAGCATCTTTTGTAATGCAGTCTCAGAGCAGTGTTTTTCATTGCTTATCAAGACATCCTTGTTAAGAGGTGATGTGTTTAGTCAGAACCAAATTCAAGGATAGTTATTTTAAATATTTAAATCATTTATGGTGCTATTTTTCCTTCATGTCTGAGCTTTCTCTTGAGATTAATGGTTTTTAAGAGGTTAAAAAAATTGTTCTTTAAGGAGAGAAGATGAGAAGGAATAGTCCCAACAGAACTAAGAAGCTTACCTAAGCGTATCTGTAGAAACTAGGTCCCATATATAAGGGCCCAACGTGAAAGCTGCTGAAGTTAGTGGAAATATTGCACTGAAGCTCTTCAAGCAACCCACAAGTAGGAACCTATTTACCTGAGGTTAGTTGCATCAAGTTGGACATAAAGAACTTGGCTTAAGATACAAGAAGAAAATAGAATATGATTTTTATGGCATAATTATCCTTCATAAGGCCGTTATTGTTTCAGATGCACAGAAAAGATACTCATCCCAAAATACAGAAAGCTCAATCCAGAAACAAAGCCCTTAAGGTTTACCATTTGTGTGACTAGCTAGACCAAAGACATTGAAATTTTCTAACCTATCAACAGGATGCAAATTCAATTTTTCCAATAGAATGACCACTTTTGCTAAACTCCAAGATAATTTTTCTGCTGACATAGAAAAAAAATCAGTTATTAAAAGAGATAGAGCAGGTTCCTGATAGCTACCTGGAGATGGAAGGCTATAAAGAAATTAAAAGAAAGGATATTGACTGCCAATACGTGGACTCACCAGAGAGAGAATAAATTTCCATTACCTAGAATGGTGCCTTCAAGATGCTTTGCTGATAGACAGTTCTGATACCTACTATGGTTGCTGGTTGGCTTGGTCTGGAGGCACATAACAGAAATGAAAAGCATTGTTTCGCAGAGAATAGAAAGGAGTATGGGCTGAGTTCACCTCTTGAAAATAAGACAACTTTTGTTTATTTTTTCTTCTTCAGTTAGAATCATTTGTGAATGTCCTAGGCAAAAGGATGCTTTTCAACAGAACCCAGTCTGGAAAGCTGTTAAATTTGGAATGCTGGACTGGTCAGCCTCACCTCCATCCCTGGAAAGGTGATGGAACAACTTGTTCTTGGCACTATCTCTAGGCACATCAAGGATGAGGGGGTCATTAAGAGTAGTCAACATGGCTTTACCAAGGGTAAGTCATGTTTGACCAACCTTATAGCCTTCTATGAGGCAATAACTAGGTGGATAGATGATGGTAGAGCGGTAGATGTGGTTTATCTTGATTTCAGCAAAGCATTTGACACTGTCTCCCACAGCATCCTCGTAGATAAGCTGATAAAGTATGGGTTTGGGGATCAGGTAGTGAGGTGGATCAAGAACTGGTTAAAGGGAAGAAGTCAGAGAGCTGTAGTCAATGGGACAGAATCTAGTTGGAGGTCTGTGACTAGTGGAGTGCCTCAGGGGTCGGTACTGGGACCGGTGTTGTTCAATATCTTCATCAACGACCTGGATGAGGGTACAGAATGTATCCTCAGCAAGTTTGCTGATGACACTAAACTGGGAGGAGTGGCTGACACACCAGAAGGTTGTGCTGCCATTCAAAGAGACCTTGATAGGCTGGAGAGTTGGGCGGGGAGAAACTTAATGAAATTCAACAAGGGCAAGTGCAGAGTTTTGCATCTGGGGAAGAACAACACCATGCACCAGTACAGGCTGGGGGCTGACCTGCTGGAGAGCAGTGTAGGAGAAAGGGACCTGGGGGTCCTGGTGGACAGGAGGATGACCATGAGCCAGCAATGTGCCCTTGTGGCCAAGAAGGCAAATGGCATCCTGGGGTGCATTAGAAAGGGGGTGGTTAGTAGGTCAAGAGAGGTTCTCCTCCCCCTCTATTCTGCCCTGGTGAGGCCACATCTGGAGTATTGTGTCCAGTTCTGGGCCCCACAGTTCAAGAAGGACATGGAACTGCTTGAGAGAGTCCAGCGCAGAGCCACAAAGATGATTAAGGGAGTGGAACATCACCCTTATGAGGAAAGGCTGAGGGAGCTGGGTCTCTTTAGCTTGGAGAAAAGGAGACTGAGGGGTGACCTCATCCATGTTTACAAATATGCAAAGGGTGAGGGTCAGGACAATGGAGCAAAGCTTTTTACAGTGACGACCAATGATAGGACAAGGGGCAATGGATGCAAACTGGAGCATAGGAGTTTCCATGTGAATATCAGGAAAAACTTTTTCACTGTGCGAGTGCCAGAGCACTGGAACAGGCTGCCTGGAGAGGCTGTGGAGTCTCCTTCACTGGAGACATTCAAACCCCGCCTGGATGCGTTCCTGTGTGATGTACTGTAGGTGAACCTGCTCCGGCAGGGGGGTTGGGCTAGATGATCCTTCGAGGTCCCTTCCAACCCTAGAATTCTGTGATTCTGTGATTCTTATTCAGATGACTTGGAGGTGTAGCTTATTTCTAGATCCTGTTGCCTGGATTTACTTTGAATGTGTCTGGCAACTCAGATGACTGGCTGTGACCCACACCACAATGTGAAAGTGCAGATAGACATTGTATAGCATAGCATCTGTCAACTTGATTTGTAATACTGGCAACAGGCTGATAACGTGTTCAATTAGTCGTACGCATCAGCACAGGTTCTGACAACCTGTTGCCTCCTTCAAGGCGGTTAGTTATGGTACGTCAACTCTATGCGATAGAGTTGACAATGCCCCTAATTGTGACTAGAGCTGGGATTCCCATGCGGTGCAGTGCTTGGGTCCTGGAAGGAGCAATGCACTGCTTGCAATCCTGGAGCTGGACAGGCCTCAACCTACTGCATCTCTGAAGACAAATACATGTGAGCCACTCTTGTCACCATGCTTTCACCTGGTGTACTTAGGCTAGAAAAAGAACTGCTACCTTAATGATGATATTAACCCTTCACTTACTGTTGTTTGACTTAAATGGCCCTGAATAGTAACTGCCTGGGGAGTTAAGGTGAATGTATTTTTAATATGAATGCAAAAAAATGGCCAGTAATATGTGTTGGAAAAGGTATTACAAACAACATTTATCTGCTTTTCTGAGTAGCAGCCCTGCCTTTAGTGCTCCAGACTTAATGGTAGAAGACTTATGGCTCAGGAGGACAGTACAGACACATAATTCAGGAAGGGACAAAATTTCTTAGTTTCAGTCATGCAGCTTCCTGTTCAGTATGGCTCAAGGTAGATTGAACTCTAGTAATATCATTAGTGGCATTGCTGCTGGCTTATGTACCCTGTGCTCTATCCCACTCCAGCCCCCATTGATTTGTCTGATTGGCCATATGTTGAGCTGTGATTCTAGTCACCAGAACACCAGTACATCAGCAGAGTAAATCTAGGTGGCCCCCAAAATCCCATATTTTTTTAACCAGGTCAATAGTTAATTCTGAAGTCCTACAGTGAGCATTATCCTACAACATGTCTACATAAGCTCATACAGTGTGACAGAACTGAAGCACTATTAATTATTTAGACAGTCAGACACAAGCTGTAACTCATCAGTAGACCTACATAAGAATAACTTTATTTCCATTCCTGTTTCTCATCCTTCTGTCAAGAATTTGTCCAGTATAAATATTTATGGCTGAGTTAATTTCCTGAAAACAAGCCTTTGTAGTGGAAATGGTGACAGAACTGTAACTCTAATGATGTAAGAGCATCACTGTAATATTCTTTCAAATTGAAATCTAAAAAACTGACTGTAAAAAAATGTAATAATCACTGTTTCTTATTTTCCCAACCAAGTAGCTTGTACTCCTAGGTAGATTTTAAATGCAGTCATCACATAAGGATTACAGACAGCTTTTGTTAAGTGCACATTTAGAAGAAAAGCTTTGAGAACTTGGTGTCATGAAGTCAGGGAAAAAATGTTGGTTTATAATTTCATGAGTACTACAGTTTCTTCATCACTTATAATTCTTTGACTTTCCTGGCTTTTGTCCACAACTTCAGGAGACTTTCTTGATCTACTAGCTATGGGCATGGCATCGTCATCTTCTATCAAAATTCTGGCCTGGCAGAGACAAGCACAGCTACAAGAATCAACCCAACCAGACCACAGCAGCTGATATTTCTTTTTTTTCCGAGGCATGGTACCATGGATGTGATTTATTTGAAACTTTCCCTAATAAACAGTTTTTCAGTTTCAAAGACACATCAAAATTCAGCAGGAGAAGAGGCTCATACCTTCATCCTAAGAGAGGTGAATTCACCTTCTGGAGTCTCACAAACAATTCTGGAGAGCACTTGCCTTTTCTAGACATCTGAAGTTCCCTCACAGTTTGAGGACACATAAACATGTATCAGGAGCTGCTGACTTAACAGAAATATCTGTGTCCAGGTGGCCTGCTCTTCTGCAGTTAGTCACCTTCATTCATAAGTCACTCTGCTCCCACAAGAGGGATCATGGCCCTCCATTCTTGTATCCTTCTCAGCATCATAGGTCTCAGTATACTCACACCTAACAATTCACCCCACATGTGCCTCCTCCTAACAGCACACACAGCACACATACACACAAAACCCATTTTTTGCATACTTCTTTCTGGGGCAAAAGAATAAGGTCCCTTCATGAAGCAGTAGATTGGTAGATATGGTCGGCATTAGAGATTTTATAACATATATTGAGGACATGACTGTCTTAAGAGACAGATCTTCCAATCACTTTGACAAGGGAGTAATTAAACCTTCCCATTGAAGTCAATTTAAGTAGGAACCTGTAATCAAGGTTCAATTTTCATGAAATTTAACATTTTCCACCATTCACAAATTACTGTGATACAGAAATATTGAAAAGAGGGACAGGACCATTGTCACTGGCTTTCTCCCACACTGAAATAATGACAGGGTTGGCTTTACCCAAGACATTATTCCGAAAGATATATATGCTCTCCAGCAAGACTTTCATCATCTTTTCACCACTCCAATCGAGTACTCCTCTACTTTTGCTGTAGAATATTTTTCTCTGATCTAGATTTCTCTTGTTGCAACTTAATATATTCTTCATAACTTTTAGGAAAACACAGTATTTCAAATGAAATTCCTACCTGTGATTTTCAGCAAGCTATCTTGGCTAAAAACACCAGGGAATGATAGAGAACTTTGGATCTAAGACCATTAGTTATTCCTTTTGGGGTCAGGTATAATGGACTAGAAGCTTTTCAATCAGAAAGCAAGGCATAATGATGTAAATAAGTGTCAGCCTGTTTTTTTACATTTGTTCACTTCTGAAATAGGGGTTTGGTGGGTTTTTTCGAACAATTTTAATTTAATTGTTAGTAATCAGAAAGCCATGGCACTTACATAACATATATAGAGAAAGCCTTAATTTTATTTAGTACAAATGCATCATACATAATTTTCCTAACATAAATCAGATTTTTAGTTATGCCACTATGTCACATTGCATTTGAACAGAAATTAATTAGAAGTCTGCCAAGCAGCTTTTTAAAATCTGCTTTTATTTATACTGTCTGCCCTAAGTCCACTGAATTTGCAAAGGACAAAAAGTTAATCAGAACAGGTTTTGTGTCCTGAAATTGATTTTTTTAAATGAAATAAACACAACTAATAAGCAAAATGGTTCAAGTGCCCAGTTGCAATCACCATGGCTTTCAAGATCTCAGTTCAGTTCCCACTTAAATTATACAAGAAAAAATACATTCTCCTGCTGTTTCTCTAACTACAACAAGTTTCCTCAGGTCCCAATAAACCAGTCACTGAAATGAATTTGGTAAATAAAGGAAAACCACATGGCCATTCTTGCTGCAGTATGTATATGGATGTCAGGCTAAGTCTACCTTCCTACAACAATATGGCCAGGTTTTCCACCAGAGCCTTTCACAGGCAACATTTAGCCAGTGTTTTGTCCCTAAAAATGCACAATAGATGTAAAACTTTATAGCAAACACTAGCAAAGGTAGTTATCTACAGAGTTAATTATATGATTTTATTTTCAGCGAATGAGTTTTCTGTACACATGTTCATGTATATTTTCCTTTAGATTTCTAAGAAAAATTACATTCACTTGGAGTTACAAAACAATATAGTAGCTTGAGGAAGCCAACAGAGACATATTCTCTTCAGGCAGGAATACCTGTCTTTCTCTGAAGACACAAAGATAACACAGAGCAGCAGACTTTTAGAAGTCACAGCCATTCACAAGTAGATGAGGTGTCCAAAAAGACTGCACAGTGACAGATCATTTTTCTGGTATGTTTGTTTTTCTCTGTAGTTGTTACATCATGAAATCATGATGCCTTTTTGGAAACCTTCAAGTACCAGAATCAGAATCAGAATCCACAGTCACTACACAATTCTCATCTTGGTTCTTGTGTTTTCCTGTGGACATTTTCCAGTGGAATCTTTTCTCATTCCACTAATACCACCTACACGTCTCTTTCAGGACATCTCAATGTTTAGCCATGAAAAGCACAGCTGCTTTTGGTTTCCAAGTGACCTCGTAAGAGCCATTAGCTAGTCACGCTAGGGAGGACATAAGAGAGCAACTGAACAGCCTTAGAGTTTCTTCATGCAGAAGGCCAAAAATAGATACACTTCTTTTTCTAAATAGCTGCACTTCCAAACTTGTTAATATGACTATATTTCAGGAAAATGTCACCTTCAGTTGCAAGACCTCTCTATATCCTACCACCCTTTAACAACTCAGAGAAGGACCTAGCTCCAGAAAAGTCTAAGGCTTGGGTGCATAAGACTTACTGGATGTCCTGTCAGCTTCATGCCTACCACACAAATCTGGGTATGAACCATGTGTCTCCCTGTGCAGAAATGGAACTGTTGCCCAGCTGTGCAAAGTTTGCCAGGTCTGCTGCAGTGCAAGATTGCCTGTCACAGCAGCATCAAAGCAGGATGCATCGCAATGCCATAAGCCTTTCAGCTCTGGTGATACCACTCACAGGGCAAGCTCAGGTTCACTGAGTTCTCTAGGTCTGTGCCACACCTTTACATTTCTTCTTGCAAATGTCCTGAGAGGTGGTAGGCTACAGAGAAGAAACCTTTGTCAACACAGGGCATATAAGTTGTAGAAAATCCAGGCCTGTTACTGCTGTCCACACTTAGATCATTCTAAGACACTTGTTAATGAGCAGCGTAGAACAAAACCTTCTTCTCCCTCAATGCAGCCAATGTGTAAGCATCAGCTCACACTTCATCACCATCTCAGGTATATCCAGCATAAAAAACCTGGCCTGTAAACAAGCCTAACCTCAAATACAAAAGGTTATATGGCCCAGAATAATCCACGTGCATGTTGCTACAAGACACAGTTTGCCATTTAGAATCAGCTCTCCCTAATATTTAGGATATAGTATCTCTTCAAAGACACAAACATCCAGTGTCTGTGATAGATAATGTAAAAACCTTCAGAACAATCAGACATACAGTCAACTGTACAAGGAAGTGGGAAACCAGAGGATATCCTGGAAACAGAAACTGGTCTCCCAAATCAGGCCTGCTCTTGGGTTTCTACTCAAAGACAAAATGTACGTGCATATGAACACGCACACACACACACACATAGGTTCAGAAACACATACAGGATTACATGACGGGAAAGATAAAGATGAAAATGCAGGGCCTTGCATTTGCAGGGCAAATGCAGGGTCCTGCACCTGGGGAGGAACAACCCTATGCTCCAGTACAGGCTGGGGGCTGACCTGCTGGAAAGCAGCGCTGCAGAGTGGGACCTGGGGGTCCTGGTGGACAGCAAACTGTCCATGAGCCAGCAGTGCGCCCTTGTGGCCAAGATGCCAATGGACTCCTGGGGTGTATTAGAAAAAGCCTCACCAGCAGGTCGAGTGAGGTGATCCTGCCCCTCTACTCAGCCCTCGTGAGGCCACATTTGGAGTCCTGTGTGCAGTTCTGGGCTCCACGGTACAAGAGAGACCTGGAGCTCCTGAGGCAGGTCCACAGGAGAGCCACTAAGNCTCATTAACATGTATAAATACCTAAAGGGTGAGTGTCAAGGGGATGGAGCCAGGTTCTTCTTGATAGTGCAGGGAGGTTGGACCAGATGACCCACTGTGGTACCTTCCAACCTTACCAATTCTGCAATTCTGTGATTCTGTAAAAAGATAGATAGATAGATAGATAGATAGATAGATAGATAGATAGATAGATAGATAGACAGACATAAAGATACACAAGGGTAACACATCACACACAAATTTCTTAGTCTTTGTAGAAGACACTACATGAAAATCTACAGGGTTTCATAGTTTGAGAGAATTGCCTTGAGCTTTCCTTTGCAATTCTCCTGGATTCCAAGTATACAGGGATTTGTCTTCTCAAGGAAGGTGGGAAGGGAGACAAAGTGCCACATAATCCTTTAAGAACCAATATACCTTTCCCACAATGTAGATGAAGACAATTCAGCAGACATTTCAAAAATTTTCTGCTTACTGTAATGCTGGAGGATTGATGCATTAAAATACATGGGAATCTTTTCTGGGCAATCCTGAATTCTAGATTGCACTCTATAAGAAAGAAAAAGGAAACATCAAGATATTGAACTACAAATTCTGGTTAGTTTCCACATGAGTCAGAGATTTTCTGAAACAGTGACTTTCCCCATAAATAGAAAATTCTGGTCTCATTCTACTACTGACAAGAATTGTAGCAGATTCAAATTATCACAGAGAGCCACACATAGCAAGTGTTGAATTTCTGTGAAATAAACACCAACTCCCTATGATATGATTAGTAATCAGTGCACCAGAGAGTGACTTTACAGTTGAAAAGATAGAATGAAGAATCTCAAAGGTATTTTTTAACTGCAAGCACAATCTTCAATACAGACATGATGAATAAATGAGTGCTTTAAAAAAAAAAAACAACAATTGACAGAAGGAATTTATTTTTCTGAAGATGCCTTCTTATAAATTTCAGAAAGGTAAAGTTATGCTTTCTTCTTTGATTTTGGTCAAAGATGTGTCAGCTTTTGACTTTCAAATCCTGAAAAACACTTTATAAGGGATTTAGGAAGAATAAACATCTTGCGGGTTGTATTTAACATGCAGGCCAGCTCTGATAGGGGTTTTCTTTGTACTTTGTTGTCTGTGTTGGCTGACATTTATGTCAAGTAGCAATTTGCAAGTTCTCTCAGGACTGTGAGAAATTCAGTGCTAGTGAATGCTTTCTAAAAGTTTTTTATTTTTCATTTTCTTCTTTAGAAACATGATGAAGGTTTCTGTGTTGACAAGCCTGTCTTTACACTAGGTCACAGTTCTTCTGGAAGCACTAATAATTATCAGTACACTGGAAGCCCAGCACATTTTATGTATTATGCACTCTGATTATGATCTTTTAATATTTCTTGTTGGAGAATTAGAATGCATTTGAGCTTTTAAAATTACAACTCTTTAATAAAAACCATACACACTGCAGATACTCAGTATTTTTTCCATCACAGTGAAAAAAACTCCACATAATTACACAGAAAACACTATTTTCCTATCAAGTCTCTGTCAAAAAAAAAAATTAACATATTTTCTCTATATGGAGTCGTTCCAAGCAACATGCAAATGTTCTGGCTTGATTCAGCAAGCTGAAATTTTCTTGTCTGAGTTTGTTCTGTTCACTCTGTTACTTTATATTTGAGTATGGTAATTCTTCAGACCTTTAGTTTGCTTGCAGCTTGTGACTCTGCCCTGTCTCTCTTTCAGATTCTGACCTGGGTGCCCTGCCTTGTCGTCACTCTGAGAAAAGGTTCTTACTTATCTTGAGAAACTTTATTTGCAAAATTACTGAAACTGGTGTTTATTCAACATTGCTCAGAGAGGAGTCTGGCAGTATGAGTACTACGTTTAGTCTCTGTTCAAATAAAATCAAAATATTTCAGCAGTTTTAAATGAAATGCTGAGAATCTCCTCTTTAATCCCATCACTCTCATTTGCTCTAGAATGATATTTCACAACATTGACATTTCCCACAGGGTGGAGTTTTACAGAAAAATGTAGGCTGGGAGAGACTTCTAGAAGTTCCTAGTACTGCCCCTGTGCTCAAAACAGGGTCTACTAGTTCAGCTTGCCAAGAGTCTTCTCCAGTGAAAGATTGCATATCTGCTAGAATGTATATGTGTCCCCATCTCTCTTGCTCCTCCTCTAGGGCT
Organism: Aegotheles bennettii; assembly: GCA_013398125.1. Lineage (NCBI taxonomy): Eukaryota > Metazoa > Chordata > Aves > Caprimulgiformes > Aegothelidae > Aegotheles > Aegotheles bennettii. Next base: position 21,241 of record VZRW01013465.1, on the reverse strand, counting down.
GCCAAGCAGCTGCACTCCAGCTTGTGGGGTGTTCAATGCAGTGTGATCCATGGGCAGCAGCCCTGGGTATGTACAGGGACCACATGGCAGCTTTTCCACTGGTGTAAGCATGCCTGGACTGTATGGGGCAGCCTGGGCTCACCTAAAGCTTAAGCACCTGCCTTCCCTATAGCGTAGAGGGGAACTGTGGTAGGAGAATCAAGCTGCCAGGAAAGGGAAATGCATGTAACTCATGTGAGTTACCATGAGTAACCTAAGTGCCGGACGGGGCTGCGCATAATCATTTGAGGGCTTTTAAGTTATTATTTTGGAGATTAGGAATTGTTCATTAACATTTAATGGTTTATCTGTTGTAATACTGATCATAGAATCACAGACTCACAGAACAGTTGAAGTTGGAAGGCACCTCTGGAGGACATGTGGTCCAAATCCCTGCTCAAACAAGGCCACCTGGAGCTTGTCTCCCAGGAGCTTGTCCAGACACCTTTTGAAGATCTCCAAGGAGACAGAACTCACAACCTCTTTGGGTGACCTACGCTAATGCTTTTTCAACCTCACAGAGAAAAAATGTTTCCTGATGTTTAGGAGGAACCTCCCATGTTTCAGTTTATGCCCACTGCCTCTAGTCCTGTCACAGAGCTTCACCTTCTTTGTAGACTCCCTTCAGGTCCCTATGGACGTTTATGAGATCCCCTTCCAGCCTTCTCTTCTCCAAGCTGAACAGTCCCAGCTCTCTCAGCCTTTCCTCACATGAGAAATACTCCAGTTTCTTAATAATCTCAGTGGCCCTTTGTTGTACTCTCCCCAGTATATCCATATCTCCCTTGCACTGGGAAGCCCAGAACCGGACCCAGCACACATGGTGTGGCCTTGCCAGTGCTGAGAAGAGGGGAAGTATCCCCTCCCTCAATCCACTGGCAACACTTCTCCTGATGCAGCCCAGAATACTGTTAGACTTCCTTGCTGCAAGAACACATTGCTGGCTAATGTTCAACTTGGTTTCCACCAGGACTCCCAGGTTCTTTTCTGCAAAGCTACTTGCTAGCTCAGTTGACCCCAGCACGAACTGGTGCCTGGAGTTGTTCCTTTCCCAGGTGTAGGACTTTACACTTCCCCTGGCTGAACTGTGTGAGGTTTCTGCTAGCTCATTTCTCCAGCCTGTTGACACCTTTCTGGATGTCAGCACAACCTTCTGGTATATCAGCCACTCCTTCTGGTTCCATGTCACTTGCAAACTTGCTGAGAGTTCAGATCATTAATGTTGGACAGGATCAGACACAGTATTGATTCCTGGGGTACACCCCTAGTTACTAGCTTCAAACTAGACTTCTTGTCACTAGTCACCACCCTCTGGGCATGGTGACTTACAGGAGGCAGTGTCAGAAGCCTTACTGAACTCCAGGTAGACGATGTCCACTGTTCTTTCCTCATTTACCAAACCATTTCATCACAGAAGTTTATCAACTTTGTCAAGCATGACTTCCCATTGGTGAATCCATATTGAGTGCTCCTGATTAATTTCTTGTCCTTCATACTGAAAAGCATTTCCAAGACTAGTTACTCCAACACCTTCCAAGGGACTGAGGTGAGACTGAAGCAGCCTGTAGTTCCCTAAGCCATCCTTCTTGCCCTTCTTGAAGATAGGAGTGACGTTTGTTTTCCTCCAGTCCTTGGGCACTTCTCCCACTCACCATGATCAATCAAAGATCACCAAAAGTGGCCTTGCAGTGATGTCAGTGTCATGGCCTAGACAGTTGCTCTATCACCCAACCAGACGTGGGAGGGGGAATCAGGAAAAGGAAAGGAGACCCGTGGGTTGAAGTGAAAACAGATTTAATAGAATAATAGTAATGATCTAATATTACTCCCAATGGCAATACAAGATACAAAGTTATACTCAGCTCCAGTCATGAGCTGAGAGCTTCTAGCAGTGAGGGCTGAGTGCCAACACTGCGAGCACAACAGCTCCAGCAGCTATTTCAGCAAAAGGAGGAGCAGTCTCAGGCATGAGACAACTGGCAGGGCGGGCAGGAAGGCAACCCTCTCTGGAAGACAACCATGGTAGAAGCCCCCCCGGAACCTTGCAACTTCTCAATTTATAGTGAGGGTGACATTTCTGGTATGGAACACTTTGGTTGGTCAGGCTGGGCCAACTGCCCTGGGCTTTGCCCCTCCTGGTCCACTGCACTTGCATGCCTCAAAACTACCCTTGGCCTTGGTCACTACACAGAGCAACTTATCTCTCTTGTTCTCACAGAACTGGACTTTGCAGTTTCATAAAACTACAGTTTCTCTGAACAGAAAAATTGTTTTAGAATTCCATCCAGGAAAATCAGGACAGTCAGCTTCCTCAATACTTGTGGGTACATTCCATCAGGATGGACTGATGACTGACTTCTGTATGTTCAGTTTGCCTAAGTATTCCCTGAAGAGCTCTCCTTCACATCCTCATTCCTGGGCTGAACAAGGGCTCTTCTACCCTTCTGTCTTCAGACACCTCACCAAGCCCATTTTCATCTCAGTTCTCTCCACTGACTTGCCATGAGAATTATGAAACCTCTTCATACTTTTCTACTGTTTTCCAGCTAGATTCTACTAATGGAGATCTCTGTCCATATACCTGGAGTTTTTACCAACTTCCCATGTTACATGAGTACAAATTGAAGTCCTGAAACTGCTGAAAGAGTGTATAACACTCCTGAGTACTTCTGTATCTGCTCATTATTTTTGCCACTCCCCAAGAAGTGGAGCACTCAACGTTTCTTGTCTCAGAGAGGCAATTTTATTCTTAATAAGACTGAAGGCTTAAAGTGTATTTTACTCTGTCAAAATGAGGGTTATAATAGACATTTGCACCAAATGGGAAGAAAGACAAAAGAAAGCAAAAAAAGAACATACAAATTATAAAGAAGACATTTAAACTGTTTAAATGCCTTACCCTAAGCTTATTCCTGTATCATCTTGCTACCATTAGACAGGCTTCCATCCTGCCTCCTGGAGCAGAAGTGGTAAAAATCACAAAGCTTTCCCTGTTCACTCTTTGCCAGACCATAATAACCCTTCTTATTTTCAATTCCTTGCAGTTTTAACTTTATGATGCTGCTGACAGTTGTGGGATGTCACATTGCAAACCATATAATTTTACTTTTTCCTTTTTTTCCTTGTTAAAATTTCTTCATTAGTTCACTCACAATATCTTCATAATTATTTTTCTTCCCCACTTATAGCTGTTTGCTGCATTGTCTGGTAAGGATCTCTGAAGACAGAGTATCAAAACATGATTTATGACAAAGAAACAAAACTTACCTTCTAAAATGACCTGATTTAACTTGAAGGCATTTTGTGAGCATTCTTTAAAGAGCTGTCACAACAGAAACCATAGTGAACTCAGCAAAGGAGTATTTTCAAATTGTCATACCTTCTCCTGCTTTGTATTTTCTGTATGTGTTGGTAGTGTTCTTGTAAAGGTGGAGAGCTAGAAGCTGAACCATGGAAATAATCACAAAAAACAGTGTTTGCAGGTGCTGACTGTTTCTCCATAAGTACAAGTTAAACTGTCCAGGATGTAAAAAGCTGGTAACCAAGTCTGATAATGGTACTGAACTAGTTGAACAAGAAGTTCTGCAAATTGTTGAGTATAGGTGTAAGCTCAATGTTAAAAGGACCAGCTCTGATACAAAGAACATGGTCAGATCTTTGAAATCAAGGCCTTCATTATAGACTGAGTACATCACATAAGTCAGCCAGTGCTGCCTTGTTTATTACAGTTTTTTTCTGACTAAAAAAGATAGGCTCTCAGAGCTGTCAAAAGAGTTAGAAACAGGCATAATTTTCCTGCCTTAGCTTTCATGTTTTTTCTCCAAAATGTCAGTGGCACTTGACATTTGGCAGATATTTAATCTGCTAATGTGTACATGCCAAAAGAAATGAATTTTTGAGTGGGAGGGAGAACTTAAGCTGGAAATCATGCTTTGTGGAAAATACTGCTTGAAGGCTTCAGCAAAAATCTGGGAAACTGCACAAAAAGAATACAAAGTGAAGGAGAACAGCAACTACAAAAGTAGTGCTTGTCTTCATAATTAAACTAAAATATTTGTTGTCCTAAATCCAATGATCCACCTCTGTAATGAAGAACTCAAAGCAATAGAGACTTTCATGGGGCCAAGCTGGGGGTAGAGTGACATCACTGACCTCAGAGCTAGGAATCTGATCCAGTATAGCAAGGATTAAGTAAGCAGGAAATCAGAGTTTTAAAAAATGTGGTACAGTCTTTTCCCCTGGCACAAGACAGGATGGGGTAGCAATACAGTTAGAACAAATCTATGCAGTTATTCCATGATGACCACAAGCAATCTAGGTCAAAAAAAACTTCATCAAAACCAACTGCAGGACAATGTCAAAGATCCTTCAGACCAGGCATCACTTTAAAAACATGTTGAGTCTTTTCCTATGAATGCTAAGCTCTTATGAGTCACTCTCAGAAAGATGGTATGGGGAATGGACAAAGTTCAAAAGACAAGAAAACTGTTTATCACATTGCCTAGAGATACTGTTCAAAGTCTAGTGGGAAATACCCTTGAAATTATTTTTATTCCTATGCAAAGTCTCAATCTTTTGAAATCACAAAGGAAAATATTCCTCAGTTTTAATTAAGTCAATTATTTCCTTCACCTTTCCTCATAAATGACTTCACACAGTTTAGAACAGTTTAGAACCTAAACAGACTGCTCTTATGCAGTCCCTCAGATCAGCTAAGCCACTAGCTTGGCAAGGCAAAAAGGGCAACAGCACAATTTGAGCGAGGGCTACTGTGCTCTATTTGCTTTTTGTAACAGCTGCACATACAAGTACCATTAGAACAAATTTGCATAATATGTATGCTCTCTCTTCTAAGGACAAAACAAAGGCAGAAGCAGTAGCAGCCAACAGACATGAACAATTTACAAATTAACTGCTCAGAGTGACCGACAGTCTGGGACCTTTAGTGTAGAACCAGAGGTGTTTGTTCTCTTAAAGTCAAGGAGACCTTATTTTTATTATCCAGATCATGAAGTAATCTAAGTTAAAAGAGGAAAGGATATGAAATCCTATGTAAAATCTAGAGTTTCCTCATCAAAAATAACTAATACTATTTCATTAAGAAGACTGACAGTTTAGAGGGAAAATAGTAACCCTTGCCTAAAATAGTAACCCTTCCCTAACTCAGCAATAGTCCTGGCAGCAGCATAACTGAAAGTATGATGAAAGCAAAAAGGACTCCTAAAGACATGCTGCTGTTTAGCAGAGTTCATAGGTTGCTTGTGCTTGTGAGAAGTAGTAATGCAGATCTTTCCCTGAACAACCAGATTGGGATCCCAGATTGCATTTAGCAGTTGGAGAGAAAACAGGAAGAACCGTGGTGGCAGGTTGACCTTGGTTGAACTCCAGGTGCCCACCAAAGCCATTCCATCACTCCCCTCCTCAGCTGGACAGGGGAACAGAAAAAACACAATGAAAGACTCCTGGGTTAAGATAAGGACAGGGAGGGATCACTCCCCAATTGCCATCACAGGCAAAGCAGACTCAGCTGGAGGAAATGAGTTCAATTTATTACTAATCAAATCAGAGTAGGGTAATGAGAAATAAATCCTAAATCTTAAAACACCTTCACGCCACCCCTCACTTCTTCCTGGGCTCAACTTTACCCTCTACTTCCTCCTCCACAGTGATGCAGCTGGACAGGGAGTGGGGATTGTGGTCAGCTCATCACACATTGTCTCTACCACTCCTTGCTACTCGGGGGGATGACTCCTCACACTCTTCCCCTGCTCCAGCATGGTGTCCCTCTCACGGGAGACAGTCCTCCACAAACTTCTCCAACACAAGTCCTTCCCATGGGCTGCACTTCATCACTAACTGCTCCAGCATTAGTCCCTTCCACAGGGTCCAATCCTTCAGGAACACACTGCTCCATTGTGGGGGGTCACAAGTCCTGCCAGCAAACCTGCCAGCATGGGCTCCTCTCTCCACAGGTCCACAGGTCCTGTCAGGTACATGCTCCAGCTTGGGCTTCTCACTGGCTCACCCTCATTTGGGCATCCACCTACTCTGGCATGGGGTTCTCCATGGGCTTCAGGCAGATATCTGCTCCACCATGGACCTCCATAGGCTTCAGAGGGAGAGTCTGCTTCACTATGGTCTTCACCACAGGCTACAGGGGAATCTCTGAACCGCTGATCCAGTGCCTGGACCACCTCCTCGCTCTCCTTCCTCACTGCCCTTGGTGTCTGCAGATTTTTTGCTCTCACATCTTCTCACTTCTCTCTCCAGCTGCAATTATGCCATTTCACACCCCCCATACGACACACACACACACACACACACACCCTTTCTTGAATATGTTATAAATATGTTATCACAGAGGCACTACCACCATCGCTGGTGGGCTCAGCCTTGGCCAGTGGTGAGTCCATCTTGGAGGCAGCTGGCGTTGGCTTTATCAGGCATGGCGGGAGCTTCTCACAGAAGCCACCCCTGTATCCCCCTGCTACCAAAATTTTGCCATGCAAATCTAATACAAACTGTGAAGCAGGTTCATGGTGACAGATTCAATCTGTTGTACAGTTTGGCAAGTGGTAAAACAGCTTCATCATACACCAGCTATTTTCCCATGTGCAGAGTTTTCTGGAGGTGACTAGATTACTTTTTTGCCTTCTTCTCCTAATTCAGTTCAGACTTTCTTATTTTTGTCTGGTCTCTCTGCACCAGAATTATTACTGGTCAATCCTTTCCATTAACCCTTGTAAGCTAGTGCTTCCAGTTTTGAAGCACCTTGGTGCACCTCTTGGTTAACACAAGACTGGATCTAACCCATAAAGAGATAACTTTGCAGGTGTAGCTGAAAAGTGAATTAATTATATTTGCCCCAAATCCGTTTCACTCTGATCCTGGTGGCCTGCTTTCTGCTCCCAGCTTTCTCTTTTGCATAGCTGACTATACTTTCTCCTCCTACTCCTATCTTTTTGCCTCATATGATGATCCTCAGATGCTCTCTTGCTTTTTTTTTTTCCTTCCACCTGCACACTCAGCATATATGGTTTTTAAATACCTCTGATTAGAAAAGCCAAAAGAGAGGCTCAACACCTCACCTCTGGATGTTCCTACACAGAATACACACTTTTCCCTAACCCAGTTCAGTCATATGCTGCTAGCAAATCACCTCTCCTGTAAAGCAGAAGGGTAGGAAAGCAGTGACAGTCAGTAGAGTGTCCTCTCAATAAAGATGTAATTACAAACTTTGAAGGACAAGCTAAGGGATACAGAGAAGAGGAAGAAGGCTGCAGCTTGGCAGGACATTTTCCAGCCAAATTGTTTTCAATACAGAAATGTCCAGATTACCAGAAGCAAAAATATGATGTGCAGACATGTGATTTCAGGGAGAGGGATAAATTATCTTGAATGGGAATCTGGAAAAAGTCTCTCAGTGCAATATGCTCATTTTGACCATTTTGAAACTAAGAATCTAACATTTCTAACGGGGACATTTTTACAGCAGAACCTTCTGCAACATTTCTGAAAGGTCAAAACTCAAACTTAATTCACTTTTTTTTCAGTGGTATCTATATTGCTGGGTGGGAAAGGAAGATACTGTCATGAAAAGCATTAGTTGCTTATGGCGAATTGAACATTAAGAACAATCCATAGAAGACCCACAGACAGGTTTCAAAGGCCAGAAATCAGGAACATCACAAGAAGCTGCTAGAAAAAAGACATGACAGGAGCGAAACAGTGTCTACCAGCCTTCCTGCTCTTGTTACAGGATGTCCTGTGGTAGTCATTTGCCTGTGGCAGGCCAGACGGAATGTGCATAACAGCATCTGAAGGACCATGGGAAATGCACCATTACACAGATTGAGTCCTCTGTTCTGGAGTGAGAGGAGACTAGTTGGTGTATACAAACTAGGGCTGCCAGCCCCTAGAGGCAGGCATCTCTTATTTAGAGGCATAGTCTAAATCTCCTTTAGAAAAGCAGAGCCGCCTTTTTATGGAAAATATAGACAGAACAGTTGGAAATGCCTATACAAGATTGTCTCTAAGACACTGAAAACTTGGAATAAATTGTTTTTCATGACAGACAGGTGTCCTATTGAAGAAGTGATTGGGAGTAGCAGTAGCTAAAGTAATACGTCTGATGTGTTGGGTTTTTGACTGTATTACATAAAAGGGAAGAGAAAAGAAGCTATCAGAATAAAAAAGAAACATTTCACTTGTTCGAAAGTATTGATAAATCAGAGGAAACATGCATTTGGGTGTTTAAAGAAGTGCTAGTCATCCCACGTATGAGTACCTCAGAATTTATGATTTGGGGTTTCTTTGTTTTAATGTTGTGCAGAACTCACCAGTAGAAAAGGACATGGCTAAATTCACTGTCTCACATTTTCCAGCCCAGCTGGCAACTCTGGATACTCAAGTGACTTATCAGTGAAATGCACAGGTTTTTTGATTCAACACTATGGACTCCTGAGCCTTTACATGGCTGAATGACTCATTGCTCACACACAGCTGTGGTTTAGACTCATGATGGGACACCAGGAGGAAATCAGCCTGTATGCTGGGTATATAACTTCTCTATGTTACATGGCATGTTTCTTTCCAGTAGGGTATCCAAGTCAGTTTTGGAGTTCCAGCCCTGGCTCAGACCTTGGCCAACTATTTACACCACATGAAAATCAGGCAGATCTGAAGGATCCTTGAAAACTATGAATGGAAGGGCACTCTGGGTCCCAGAGAGGATAAAAGACTTGTGTCCTGATCAGGACAGACAGATAGGTGCCTCTGTGACACTAAAGTCTGCAGAGAAAAGAATGCAATTCTTACCAAGGCCTAGATGTCTGCATGAAGGAGTCTGCTTTGTTCAGTTTAGAGGAAGAACTAAAAAACAAGGTATTCCCGAGGCTGTATGCTGACATAAGCACCTTGTATCAGGTGCCATTGCTCATCTTTACAGCTGCAGTCAGCTGCCATACAGTAAGAGGTATCCTCCATATCTCTCTCCCTTGCCTCTCTTCCCTGCTTTCCTCTTTTTCCTCCTCCTCATTGTCTTTGCACGTAATTTTTATGCTTTGCCCCAGTTCTTGCCCAAACTTCATGTATTCCCCAACCACGTAATTTTTAGCCTTAACCATCCAGCACCAGACAAGGAAGAGGCTGAAGAAGCTTACACTTTTGCTGCATATTGGATCCAAATCACAGCTCCTCAAAGGTGTTCTACATTTTTTTCCATCCAGAACTACAGCAAGAAAAATCTGAGAGCTGATTATTTCCTGGAGCACTAAATATTCTCGCTACCTGTTTCTCCAAAAGGTAAGACATCTCCAATTTTTTCCTATTATCCTCTCCCTTTGTGGAAACTTCATCTTGCCAAAGATCTCATTATGCCGTAAGTTATTTTGGGTTGACAGAAGTGCAGTAGACTTACTGCTTCTGTTAAATTCCACTCAATCTAATTAGTCTCTCCATATAGTTCTTTCTAGTATTTCTGATTGCATCTGAAAGTTTATGTTTTGAAAACCTTTACATGGAACAGAAGGGAAATTTTCACTATTTTACCTTAAGGCCATGGGTTTAATTAAACTTGTCAGATATTGAAGTTGTTATTTAAACAATATTTTCCTCCTTCATTTAGAGATGTATTACCAATTGCCAGTCTTTAAATGCCTGAACTTCTCAATAATTTTTACAACACAGAAATCCATCTGTCTGTGACAAGGAGCCACCCATAATCTTAGAGAAGTTTCAGAAATAAGTCCTCTTGCTGGAGTTGGCTGGGAAATAAATGAGGTTTGTTTTGACTGTCTTTACATTGTGATGTGTATTGAGTGCAGGTGTCCAGCTTCTCACAGCAGGATGCTGAGGGGTGGTCACTGCGAGGAGGGCCCCAGGGTGCCCTATGCTGGGCTCTGATGCTTCCAACTGGTTCCAACAGAGCAACTGCTAAACACAGGGAAAAAGAGTGAAGGCAAGAAAGGGAAAGAGGGGAGGAAAATTGTTTTCCTTAAGCTGGTAAATGCTTGCTTCTTTTTTTTTGTTTTGTTTCCAATTGTTCAAATTAATAATTTCATAATTATATATTGTTTAAAAATATATATAATAGTAATTTTTCTAATTACATATCAGTATATATACATATATCGTACAATGTATGTAATTTAATATGTATATATAAGAAATTATATCATTTTATAAAATATAAACACGTCATTCATATTTTTCTATAAAGAGATATAATTGTATGCATATAATAAGTAAACAATCAAATATAACAAAGGAATAAATAAATATTTTTAAATTGGCAATAAATCAGGCTAGTTTCCCCAAGTCGAGTTGGTTTTCCCCACAAGGGTAACTGGTAAACAGTCTGACTGTCTTTACTTCAGCTCATGAGCTTTCTCACTTCTGTTCTTCTTATTGTCTCCCCTCTTCCTATTGGTGTAGTGAGAGTGAGCAAGTGGTTGGGGTGGGAGTTTTGTTACAGCACCAATCCACTACACAATTAAAATTAGTAATAGTCACCCCTTGAGCTGCCTCAAGAAAAATATGTGGCTTAAAGGACTGAAACTTAACTAGTGTCTGCTGTGTTTTAACTTTTAAAATGGACTTTTCTTGTGGAATTTTGAACAGTTATAATTTTCTCCCATCTAGCTCCCTCTCTTTAGGTCCTGTAATATCCGAGGGGTAATATGAAATCCACTTTCTTTAGACCAAGAGGATGTATTTTCTCTCATTAGTTGGATGTATCAAGGGAAAAACCTAATATTTTGTCTGCTTTACATACAGTGTGAAGTCCAATGGGCTTTACCTACAGTTGTTTTGGGGATGTCAACAGCAGATCACTCTTTTTGAAAGCAGAATATTACTGAAAATACATTCTACTCAGAGGACGATCAAGCACTCCTGAGAAGTTCCTTTCAGCTCGAATTTGGTCAGAAATAGTCATACTATTTTCTCTAATAATTTTTGTAAACAGAGGTTGGTTCTGTGCACATCTGTCTATCAAATCTTCCTCCTGCCTTTGCATTTTGGAGACAGTCAGTCCACTTCAGTTGAATCTGTGAGTGATGCGATAGCCTGAAAGATGTATACTACCCAAAGTTTTTATGAAAATACATGCCTTACAGAGAACACCAGCATTTAGTAGATAAATGTTGATCCCATAGTAAGAAACTTCAGGACAACCGAACAAATAAAACAGAGCTGATCAAAAAAGTGGCAGCTGAACTTCAGTGCAAGCTCACCTCTAGGGAAAGATAATCCAGACCCAGACCCATGATTCTCCATGGCTGAGAAAGACCACCTCTGGGTTCCCATAGGCACTGATATTCCATGAAAAAGAGCCCTGTTAATACTTGCATGTCTCTTGGAGACAGTGGTGACAGTATTTGCAGTCAGCAAGATCCTGTGCCAGACAGGTCTCACAGGCATAAGAAACACCACAACTAAGTGGGCTGGTGTGGCATTGTCTCTGCCTGGAGGTTGCAAGTCACTATGAAAGCATCAGGAAGAGATCTCTGAGCAAAAAAAAAGCAGGGTTATCTCCTTCCTTGGCCAACATTCATCCACTTTCCACAGCATGGTGAAGCCCTCCCTGCTTTCTATGGGTCTTATTTCCCATGAACTGAAGGTGGCTTATGTATGAAACCCAGAGATTTCTGAATAAAATGGTAAAGAGCAGGAGCAGGGAGATTATCTCCATTGAAAATATTCACAAAAAATATTTATTGGCTGGTCCTCATTCAGTCTTAGGAAAACTAACCACATACTTTAAGTTTCAGATACTAATTTGGCCTTAAAATCATCACCAAGATGAAGGTGAAGGGTGACTAGGATCCAATTGTCTGGATGATAGTCCACATGTCTTTACAGACCAGTAATAGGAACTGTGAGGTGGTGCTTCCAGTCTGAATGTAGAGTGTTGTCTACATTTCCATACAGCCAGGTAAACACCATGTTGTCTCAGTAGTTGTAACCAGTGGTCCCAAGATGCTTAACCAGAGTGGTCCTTCTCCATCAGTAGCTGAACACTTTGATCATAGGATTCTGGGGCTTTATCTGAAGTGGATTTTCTTTGAGATTAATTTAAGCAGTTAGTCTTACTCTCCTTCACCTGAGTTATTTTTCTCTTTATTATTGCCTGTATCAACTAAGTACTTCAATGTAGTGAAATCATGGGCTCTATTGTTGAGGACACAGTCTAGAAAACAAGGCTGTTCTATCTGAGACAATCCCACATTCTGCACTTGAATAAAAACTTTTCCACACTGATCCTAGGGATGTGTTGTAGCCAGCACTTCAAATAATTCAAAAGTTTGACACTAGAAGGTTAATTTATTATAGGAGACACAGGGAGGGAACATACTTCTGCCCCAACTCATCCTGGGGTTCTGCTTAGGAATTTTGGCATAGTTGGCCTCTGACAACAGTTGACCACTTTTGTGCTGTGTACAGTCCAATAAATGCACCTGAGCTACCATATCATTCTTTGTATCTTCTATGCCTGGATAGTGTGACATGATCTTATTTCGTGCTGAATTTTGCAGCCATTGTGGGGTTCACGACAATACACCCATTGTTCTTTGCAAGAGTATAGGTGCCTGAGTATCTCCATAATACCTACTTGATTTTGACATTCTGGGTACCATTAACATGTGTGGAGGAGGTGCTTATGGCAACCTGGATTTCTGTGTAGGTGGAGCCCTCACCTTAATTCACAGTGAATATTGGAAACATTGTTGGTATTACAGCTCCTGGTGAGAAGTTTTCTTGTGTCAGATATATTTCAGGCTCCACCTCCTACAAGATGCATCAACCTTACAATATTTAATGTTCCTTTCTCTGATCTAGATCCTAGAGTCACACGGATGTATGAAACTATCTACTTCCATTTGGCAAAGCCTAATTATAGCCCTGAGAGTTCTGGGGTCGGGGACAGAACAGCACAGGAATGCATGCTTCATAAAGAATACCTATGGCAATAATATTTTCTCTCTCTTTTTAAAAAATAAGTACATAATTTTCTTGGTTTTGAATTATGACCTGTGATTTTCTGGTGACCTTGTTTATGATTTGGAAGCAACTGGGATCAGTGCTGTTGTGTGGTCCATCATATCAGTGTTACACCCTGCTCATCAAACTGGCCTATGCCTGAAACCATACCAGCCCATAAGTGTCTTATTAAAGAAACCAATGAAATACCTCTCTTGACCACATGAAATCCCTGTCAATATATATTAGTAACTGTTGAAAGCACCATCCTCACCACCTCTTAGTACCTACATACTAATTTCAAGACATATTTTATATTTGGTCTTTGTTTTATTTTATTTCATATCCTCCTACAAGCAGAACATGTCACAGATCTTCCTTCCAATCTTGCTTGCCATTATCTTCACAGATAGAAAATCCCTTCTTCCTTGTCCCATAAGACTTCTGCTGTAATATTTTTCTGTCACTACCAAAACTCATTAGAAACCATCTGCTGACATGCAGGAAGGTGTGTTTTATTGGCCATGCTATAGTGAGCCCCACATAGAAACTGATTTTCATTGCCAATGCCTTTACTTTAAGTCCTCCCACTTAAAGATATGAAGCACATGGACACTTCTGAAAGCAGAACATAATATCTGGTAAAGAATCATGTGTCCTGCTTTTCTCCCAGGTAATGCAGGAGAGCAGGTGTTTTAATATTGCTACATATCTGTGTAACAGATGGACTTTTGCAGAACTGTGACCATGCAAATAAACAAACATGATTAATTATGAAGGGATATGTAAGTATGAAGTAGGTCATAAGAATGCTATCCAGGACACAGCCAGGGAAAGCATGGACTATAGCACATTCCTCTTCCAACAGAAATTACTTTGATGGATCCCATCACAGACCCCAGTCCTCTCAATCTAGAGGCAAAAGTCCACCTAGCCCTACTACACTATTCAGCTGATTGGTGTTACCACCTCTCCCAGCCAAGACAAGAGAGCAAATGTACTGCTTTTCAGTACCAGCACCAAGTAAAACTCAGTCCAACTTTCTCCTCACTAGGTCTGATCCACAGCAATGTGTTTGAACATCAATAGCTTCTCCAGTAATCCCTTGATCAATCTGCATGCTCATTCTTCATCCTGTAACTCCCACAGGCCTTTCTCCTCTTTTCTGAACTACTTTGATCAGGGAAGCAGGGGGTTGAATACAAGAAGGAGAGGAGACTGGACACTGTGTGTGTCCCCATGCTCAAGTCAGAGGTATTGTTACAGAGGTATCTGTAACAGCTTCATCCCTGGCACTTGATGGTATACTTATTTCCAACTTTCCTAGTGTCTTATTCAATGCTACCTCATGGTGAGGGAAACACTTGGCATCTAAGCACTGGATTTTATTACTTTGCTCTCAATTCATAAGGTATCCATAAAGTTCTAGCCACCAGGCAAAACAAGTTTGCATTAGTGTGTGTTAAGACAGGCACAGGATAACGAGAAGAGGGACCATTCACTTGCAGTGAGAGTTTCAATCTCTCACACTGCTGTGGCCTTTCTGTATCTATGATTTCACACCCAGCAAAGATTTTTCTCCCCAGCTCAGATATCATTCTATCATGTCATTTCTGTATGTGAAAGACTTTTCTCTGCAACACCATTTCATGTCCTAACAACTTTTCTCCGTGTTGTGTTGAAGAATTTAATTAGAAAGTTTTTTGCTTCTCTTCTCCCTTTCTTGCTAGTTCTCCACTCTTCCATAAGTCATCCAGCCAGATGGAGTAATAATAATTCTTACAAAAATGATGTTATGTTTACAAGAAGGAGACACCAACAAAGTCACAAGAAATGGCATAAAATAAGTCATATTCACTCCTTCCTCAATTTTGGTGGCTGCATCCACACTCACTAAACATCAGCTCAAGCCCCAGACCACTCTACAGTGCCTGCCAAAGAGTGCCTTCATCTAGGGAAAACAAAAAGCTAACGTAGATGAAAGCTAATACTGCAGTCTAGATGAAGCAAGAGCATGAAAGCACAGAATCAGCCAAGACTGAATTGCAGCTGAAAAGCCTTTGAGAGACGAGAGCTTGAAGGTTTTGCAGGCAACTTTTAAATTATCTTAGCTCACGCCTAAATCAAAGATTGCAACAGGCCTTTCACAA
>VZRW01013464.1:174023-341757 GCA_013398125.1 Aegotheles bennettii | reverse complement strand
AGTTCAAATAGTGTTTGGATGATAGTCTCAGGCACACGGTGTGACTCCTGGGGTGTCCTGCACAGGGAGTTGATGATCCTGGAGAGTCCCTTCCAACTTCACATGTTCTATGATTCTAAGAAAGACATTGAGGTGCTAGAGCATGTCCAGAGAAGGGCAACAAGGCTGGTGAAGGGTCTGGAGAACAAACCTTATGAGGAGCAGCTGAGAGAACTGGGGATGTTTAGTGTGATAAAAGGAGGCTGAGGGAGGACCGTATCACTCTCTACAACTGCCTGAAACATGATTGTAGTGAGGTGGGTGTCGGTCTCTTCTCACAAGTAACAAAAGGAAGTGGCCTTAAGTCAAGCCAGGGAAGGTTTAGATTAGATATTGGGAAAAATTTATTTACTGATAGAGTTGTCAATCACTGGAACAGGCTGCCTAGGGAAGTGGTTGAATAGTCATCCCTGGATGTGTTCACAACTTGTATGGCTGTGGTACTCAGGGACATGGTTTAGCAGTGAGCTTGGTAGAGATAGGTTAGTAGAGATAGGTTAATGACTCGACTTGATGATCTTAAAGGTCTTTTCCAACCAAAACAATTCTATGATTCTATGGTTCTATGAACCATAACAGAATCACCAAAGGAAGAAAAGAGGTAGCTGAGTATCAGGAACATTGAAGTGTTGTAATGGGAGATGACTGCTTGCAACAATATTGTCCTGACCTCCAAGAACAGCAAAATTAGTTAATAAGCCTTCTGGAACCAAAATATGTAATATTTATTGATACACATTTTTACTCAGTGCAAACAATTTGAATTTTACTGCTGGTAATAGAAAAAGTATTATATTAATACAGACTTGCTCTTTCTTGGAGAACTCAAAAGCCCCTTGTGTGAAGGAGCTCTTGGCAAACAGTTTGTTAAAGATATTCCCTGCCTTGCAGAGCTTACAGTTGAAATTAATAAGGCAGACAAATGATGTGATGGGAATCATTCTGGCTTGTTCACAGTCAGTAGCAAAACAGGGGTAGATTTAAGTCTTCTGTTTCCCAGTCCAGTACCATTTCTTTTTGACAGTGTTTCTTCCATGAGGTAAATGTAGGAAATACAGTTCTTTGAAACATTAGTAGCAGGACTTGTTAACTTTAGCGCAGTGCTGCAATGAGACAGCATCTAAATCAGATTTAGCTTGCATTTGACTGGAGCATAGGCTCGAGGCTTGGAGCATAGGCTTCACAGGAATTTGAGTTTGACTGCATCCATCCTTCTAGGTGCTTATTTATACCTACATTTAAGAAACAAACAAACATGACTAGAAGTATTGTTAAACACTGGTGTGTGAACTGATGAGCAATACTGAAATTGAGTAAAAAGGAATGGCACAACTGGAGTAGCAATGTAGATGATCATCTCTACACAGGCAGGAGAAGAAATGTGATAGGGGAGAAATTGTGCTACAAGTAGTTAGTGTGCTGCAGTTTGACAGTGGTTTGGAAACAGTACGCTTTGTTGTGAAAGTCTTTCTGAATAGTAGACATTAGAGGTCAATCCAGAAGACACCTGGTTCTACTGAAATCACTTTCCAGTATTATTGTGTGAAAAGCTCAAGGGCAGAGAGAGCACCTAGTGACAATGGGTCCCAGTTTGTATCTCTCATGTTTCAACTATTTATGAAAATAGGGTATCATTAATACCATTATTCTCAGTGAACAACTTTTTTAGCAGAAAAAGATATTTGAACAATTGAACATTGCATTGTATTGAAGAAGAACCTTGTGTACCTAAATATATGGCAACTCTCTTACTCTCTAGACACAGCTCAGTACAATAGAACGTCCAGTTCTTGTATTTCCATACTTTTATTGGGTTTACATGGCAAGGTTTTGGTAGCAGGGCGGCTTCAGAGGTGGTTTCTGTGAGAAGCTGCTAGAAACTTCCCCCATGTCTGGTAGAGTCAATGTCAGCTGGCTCCAAGACGGATCTGCCACTGGCTAAGGCTGAGCGATGGTGGTAGCACCTCTGGGATAGCATAGTTAAGAAGGATGGCAGGGGAGGGAACGGAAACTGCGCAACAGCAACTGCAGCTGAAAAGAGGAGTGAGAACATGTGAGAGAAACAGCTCTGCAGACACCAAGGCCAGTGAAAAAGGAGGGGCAGGAGGTGCTCCAGGTGCCAGAGCAAAGATTCCCCTGCATGAAGACCATGGTGAGGCGGACTGTTCCCCTGCAGCTCATGGAGGTTACCAGTGAAGCAGATATCCACCTGCAGCCTGTGGAGGACCCCACACCAGAGCGGGTAGATGCCCAAAGGAGGCTGGGACCCTGTGGGAAGCCTGTGCTGGAGCAGGCTTCTGACAGGACCTGTGGCCTCATGGAGAGAGCAGGTTTGCTCATAGGACTTGTGACCCTGTGGGGGACCCATGCTGAAGCAGCCTGTTCCTGAAGGACTGCATCCCAGAGAGGGGACCCACACGGAGCAGTGCGTGAAAAACAGCAGCCTATGGAAAGGACTCACATTGGAGAAGTTTGTGGAGGACTGGTTTTCTCATTACCCTACTCTGATTTGTTTGTTAAGAAATTAATTTTCCCCAAGTAGAGTCTGTTTTGCCTGTGACGGTAATTGCTGAGTGATCTCCTTGTCCTTATCTTGACCCATGAGCCTTTCTTTATATTTTATCTCCCCTGGCCAGATGAGGAAGGGGAGCAATAGAGCTTTGGTGGGCTTAGGTGTCCAGCCAAGGTCAATTTGCCACACTGTCAGTTTACTGTAGGTACCATGTTGAGGGTCTGAATGTGCTCTCTGTTTATAAGAAACTTTGAAGCATAACGCAACCTTCTGATAGATACAATGTGTAGGGTCTGAATGTGCTTTCTGTTTATTAGAAACTTTGAAGGGCAACGCGATCTTCTCAGAAGATATGGGATAAGAGCTGAGACAATGTATACACATAAGAAGAAAGTTAGTCCACAATAACAAGATACATTAACCGCAAAGTTAGTAAATACTTTAGTGCTTACGCAAAACTAGATAACCAATAACAGCGCTATTGTCCTGTAACTGTATAAAGAAAGCCGATGCATGCTGAATAAACAGAAGCTTTTTACCCATCATATTGATGTGTGATTCTTCCCCACCTTCGGCCGCGGCAGTACCAGGTGATACAGTGTAAAATATGTCCCTAACCAGCAAACCCCCCATGTGCTCAACTTTAGTTATAAACCCATGAAGAGTAAGACTAGAGTTGGCCTTTTGACATATACCACAAGTAATGCCTTTTGTTACAACCTACAGTTTTGTATATAGGATACCAAATCACTCTTGGGAAAATCTTTGGTATTCCACAGTTTTGTGGGTTACAGAATACAGTCGAGCCAACATTTGCATATGTAAACACTGGAGAGATTTGCTCACAGACATCCTGACTGAATCAGTCATCCTATGTGAAATTCAAAAAAAGAAAATTATTTAATGTGTGTGTGTTTAAATGAGTATTTTGGGTCATTATTTGACCAACCTGTGGATCTTTTCTTACTTGTAAAGCTAGAAGCAATGTATATTGTACTTCCTCAAACCAGGGAAAGCTAGCTGAAGAATACTTAAGTATATTATAGTAATAAAGGAAATCTAGAGATGCTATCTGTGTTGCCAGGTAATATGGACTTGGCTAAATGAGTGGATAACGGTACTTCTCAGTCTTGCTTCTTCTCATGACTGCAGACTCACTGTATGTGACAACAGAGACTCTATGTGTTGAATAACTTTTTTCAGGACTTGTGATGAGCCTCATATTACATGCCTATAATGAATGTGGAAAATACCATCTAGCCATATTTAGTAGGAAATTAAGTCAGAGCCAGATCAGGTCTACAGATTATCCGTACCTGTTTAAGAGGTAACAAGGTTTAAGTGCATTAAGAAATTAGACCTTCAAGCCCAGTAACACATTTCCATTCTGCTTTTAAATGCATTCCTGTAATATTCTTTTTATGCTAAGTTTTTCCTGGAAGTAGGATACTATGAAAAAGATTTAATTATAGCTAAATAAAGGATGAATTATCTTCATGTTGTTGGTAACTCCATAAGGTGAATGGGCCATGTTTGGGGGGGCTGGAGAATTTAGGATGGCCTTGAACTTTTCTGGTACCTTCTGGATTCTTCTGACATTTTCTCATGTGTTTTAGTTGGTGTGCTGATGATTGAGGAGGAAGTGTGACAGGGTTTTCTTAGCAAACTTTCTGCAGTGTTCACTCTCTACAAATTTGTATTTAATTTCTAGAAGTATCTGGGGTTTTGTACCTAGATGAATTCTGTGTTCATGATTCCCTGAAATAGGGTTGCTGGTGCCAATATTCTTATAGGAGTCTTACTGACTAATATTTCTGAATCATGTGTTGCTATTTTAGAGTTATTTCCAAATTTCTAAATGTGAGTTTCTTTTGTTTTTCACTTAACTGACAGTTTTAGTAAGTTGGGAGCCTATTGAATTAATTTCCATTCTATCTATGGTTGTTACTACTTTCTTATATGTGAGAACACGTTCAGGTGGCAGATGATTTTTTTCTTTAACTTCATTTCTCTTAGGCAGTTAAAATTCACTACACTGAGGCCATTAAGTGAATTTTACAAAATCCACTTCTGAAAGAGCAGTTGCTTTGCGAGGGACTGATAGAGAAACTGCAATAGTATTTGTATGAAATAAAGTATGCTGATAAGAAACTCCTCTGGCAGACCACTGTAGTTCTTCTCAAGACGTATGTAATGTTTCAGAATGAATCATCTTGAAAATTGCACTAATATTAGATGTGCTTTTGTTTTCTATCTGAATACTTGCATTAGACAGGCACTCGTTGAATCTCTCTCCCTCACTATGAGTATAATCCAATTCATACGTTTACCATCCTGCCCATTTTTTGATTCAGATCCTGATTTAAGTTGCAGGAGGAAAAATGTGTAAGAAAAAACTTCAAAAAGCTGTAGTTGTTGGAGTGGTGGCAGTGAGTAATAACTTCTATGACTTTGTAAATCATGACAGTAAAAGAAAGCCCATGTCTTTCATTCATCACCTGTCTAAATTACTCTGGTGAAAAAGTGTTTAGCATACTGTACACCATTACCAAAAACTAGTTGAATTAAAGGGTAAGAGGGGTATTTCCTTCCTTCTTCCTCCCTCTTTCCTTCTTCCCCCAAAAGAAAAACATGGTATTATCTATTCTGGTAGACTACATTTATGAGGAAGAATTCATTGAGACTATGTGGTTTCTAATTCATAACTAAACCAGAACAATCACTGACAAACATTTGTATTGTGTTAAAAAACAAGCAGAAATAGGATTTATTTCACACTTTACGTGGTGAAAATACTGGATTAAGAAATGGGAAATTGGGACAGAGTATTTGGAATATTTTTTAACTTTGAGAATTTTGTATCTGGAAAAATAAAATCATAAAAGGAGAGATGGAAACTTCAGTGTTGGAAATATATTTTAAGATAGCAGGTTACATACTAAATATGCCTCCTCAATAGGAAGGTAGAATGTAGTCCCTTGCCATTATAATTTCTTTGCTTTAGTCTTAATTTTACTTAATTTTTTACAGCCCTGATAATCTGAAATGTCATCTGTAATGCATTTATATTTATAATTATGAAGGTCAAGCAGCTACTTAGTAAATAATTCTGGATTTTCTTCTTTTATTTTTGTTTTTCGAGCCTTCTCTCTCATTTTAATTGAAAATGTAGGAGGGAAACTGAAATATTTCATATCTGGTTACAGAGTTTTCATCACAAGAGAGCCTCCATACTGTAGGAGACACAGAATTATTCCTGTTAGGAGCAGCTTCAGTGGGAGGGAAAGAAGAAATCAAAAGAACAGAGTTGTTGCATTATGACAGCAAAGGCCCCATGAAAGGAAATAAAATTTGTCATCCTAAAAAAATAACAATGTGGGTTTAAAGAGAAAAAAGACAAGCATTTTAGGAGTTATTGAAGCAAAAGTAGGTATATAATCACGTATATATCATTTCACTGAAACAATCCTTGATAAATTTACAGTTCCCAGAAGCTTTCTTATGAACTCTAAAAGCCTGTTGAAGAAATTAATGTGGAGTGTTAAAAAAACCAAAACAAACAGTAATAAGAGGAACAACAGAATAATACTATTTTCTCTCCTCATTTAGACTAAATAAAGGAGCAAAAGTACCTGTCCCATAAATAATTTTCACTTTCTTCATATCCAGAGCAGGTTATTTCATTTTTTCAGATAAAACAATGGCTCCAATTATTTAGTGAAAGTGATGCCATTGAATTTCCACGAGCCAGCATTCTCCCTTTCATTCTCTCCCACTCTCATTTTCTCTCTCACTCATTCTCTCCCTCTTCTTCTTTGTCCCATTTTCACACACACACACACACACACACACACACATACACACACACACACACTCATACGCAAAGTCCTTACTGTTGTGGGGAAGATCCTCAGCTAGTGTGAAATGCTGTACCTTCCATTCATAGTACAGACATGACTCCTATTCCTGCTGAATCCAATCTCCAGTGCTGTTCCTGAATGAATTTTTTGCTCAGGGAGGTGGTGGAGTCACCATCCCTGGAGGTGTTCAAGATGTGTCTGGATGTGGCGCTGGTTGATATGGTTTAGTGGTGATGTTGGTAGGAGGTTGGACTGGATGATCTTGAAGGTCTCTTCCAACTTCAATGATTCTATGAATTGACCAGTGTTTTCCTCACTTGTACTGCTTTTTATATTATTTGTTTCCCACAGTTCAAGTCACTTTTCCTGCTTCCATTTCTGCCTTTCCCAATCAATTCCAGTTCTTTGAAATCCTATTTCCAGCCAACATCTGTTGACCACTGTGGTCTTAAACTAGTTTAGGAAACGGATTGTTCTTTTTAATCTTCCCCTTCCCTGCCTATGAAATAAAGAGGGGAAGAGAATGAGAAAACTCAGTTGCTCTGCATATCTGCTCTATCTGCCAACGAGCTGACATTTTCTTCTACTTATGGTTTCCGTCTCTATAGGATGATGTGCATTTGTACTAACTGTTGACCTCCTTGTTTTCTGATCTTGTACATAACCAAGAAGCTGTCAGATCTGCAGGAAGCTATAGAGCTACAAGATAATCTGCAGGTACTGGAGGGGACCTTGTGGGAGATCTGGGGGGAGATTATCTCATCTCAGACAGCTGTGTTTTGGGCAGGAAAACAGCCAGACCCTCTTTTGAGTTACTGGACTTCATGTGTATCTTCTTATCAGTTTGTCTACGTATCTGTGATAATATATAAAAGGTTGTCACTTTATCTAGGTAATTTTGAAAAGGTATATAAATGTTGGCAATTTTTTGATTAATGAGGTTACACTTGTCATAATAGACATGTACATGACACCACAGTTGCTAGTTTTATGGTAGACTTAATATAAAAAATGATACCAATAATGAAACATCTTTAAACTTCCAAAACATTACTAATGCAGTTTTTCTCTATTAACTATTTGGCATAAAACAGCATGATGGAAACATATAAAAGCTTTATTGTCATTTATTTTATACGTGAGATATACCAGAGCTCTGACTTCATGATTTGTTTCTTATGCAGCTCATCTCAAACTATCCTATAAAATACTTTTACTGTACTACCTTAGCATCTTTAACATATCAATCTAATCATTTGTATCTTTCACAGAATGCAACATATTGCGAGTGCAAAACAGGTATATGTATGCAAGTATGTTTAAGTACAGAATATAATAGCTATTTTCCTCTTCAACCAACATCATATAGCCTTTATTCCTGTATTATTTTCATTACCATAGACAGTGATTTGGGGTCTTTGTTTACCATTTATCTTATAACAGTGTGTTTATTACTATAGCTTAAGCACACATAATTTAAAGCACCTGAGCTTCAGGAAAGGAAGAATCAATCCAATTTTAAAATATCTTAATGTTTCTACTGTCAGAATTTTATAGCAAAAATGTCTCAATGGAAGTAATTGACAGTAAATTAAATGACCAATTGGATATATATAACTGGAAACCTTATTCTTTATGAAATTGTTCCCTTTTTCTTTATTAGTAGTGAGAACTGTAATGCCTTCCTCTTGAATGTACTAAGATGCTCAAATTTACAATGCTGGAATTTTTTGTTGTTTTTTTTTTCTGGGCAGAAAGTAGTAGTGAAAACTTTTGTAAGTTTTCTCAAAAAAATTTTATAAATTTTTATGCTGTCATAGGAAGATTTTCAATACATTTCATTATGACAAACACAGGAGGAAAGTGATTCAACAAAGCAGCTGAATAACAAGGGAAAGGACACATATAGAAATATATGCCATGATGATGTAAACATTTCAAGACTGAGTGTCAGAAGGCTGGAAGGATTGTGGGAATTTCAGATAAAAAGGATTCAAGTAGACTTGAAAGTTTTGATAGAGAAGATTGTGCTAAATTATATGGCATTTACTAAATATGAGGGAGATTAGGTAAGCAACTGAAGAAAAATCTATTATACATCAGGGTTCATGAAGCATCTGAGGTTGTCCTACCAGGCAGGAAAGCAAGAGGTAAGGTGAAGGTTAAGGTATATTAGAGATGACTGCAAAAGCAAGGAAACCCAAGAAATTGGATTGCAAAAGCATATGAATTGACATCAACCACTGGTAACACAACATTTAAAAATTTTCCAGTAAGTATTGAAATTGGAAATTTTCAATGTTTTAATATAATTTGCAAGGTAAGACTACTTGGAGAGAATATAAAAAACTACATTCAAGGCCGGACACCTAAACTAACAGAGATAAACATGTTACTGCCTTCAAAAGAGATGTAATTACATGCAGAAAACTACTACCATTTAGTAGTAGTTTTCTGTATGTCTTAGTAGTAAAACTAACTACCAAGTGTTAAACCATTTAGTGGGTCACCAGATCCAAATGATTTCTTAAGCCTATCATCAAATGAGATTAAAAAATTCTCCCTTTCAAAAATGGTGGGGTTTGTTTGTTGGTTTTGGTGGTTTTTTTTTAAATTAAAAAGACTAGAACTTTATAAGGTACTTTTTTAAAGAAGAGAAATAGAATCCAAACTGAAGAGCAGTAGTAATCCATGCAAGTGTATTGTCTGGGAAATTGTTTTAGGAAATAATCCAGCTCATTTATCTGACTTGAGCTAGGCTGTGAATGCATTACCTACAACAATAAATTGAAACAAAATATTAAAGTTAGACTTGTTCAGCACACTCAATATTACCATTTATAATGAAGGCAGATGCTGGGAATTGTTATCCTATAATCCAGCAAGGCAACTGAGGAATCATGCACTGCAGAATTGAATGACGTTCTAAATACATTATAGGAAACAGTGTCTGGAGAGGCTGAACCTGTAGCTGTTGATTTGGTGGGATATATTTTCAACCAGAAATGTTGGCCATGTAAGCACTATTCAGCCAGGTAAGCACTTAGCCTTATAAATTAGAGCTATGAGTTCTAATTCTGATTTCAGAGAGTGGAGAAACTGTATGCAGTAACACATAACCGTATTAGTACCTACACTGTATTCCTGCTGTGATTTGTGCGCTTGCTTTTCAGAGGACCATTCTGTAAATGCCATCCTTTATCACTGCAGAGGTAATAAAAGCAGCATCCTCAGAAGTGTTGGTTTCCCATGAAATTCATTGCTGATCTCATCTATTTAAGTGAATGCAAATGAAAGTTCTCTCTCCTGTTTCTCTGAAGGATTGATGTGTTTCTGACTGGTGAGCACTGCACAGTGTCAGTCTCCAGAAACAAATGGAGAAAGATTGACACAGAATGGGTTCATACCTCAAGTAGCCACAGAATTTAATCTCCTTGTGTCTCTGTGTGTATATGTGTCAGTCATAAAGTAGTCTGTGAATTACTTATCTCCTGACATAATTCAAATCTCTCAGAAATGTTATTTTTCTATTAAAAAGAAAAACTGCCTTTGCAAGGCCCCTGTGAGCTACAGAAAATACTGAAAAAAAAAATGCTATGGATGAATAAATAAAATATAGAACTGGAGGGAGAGTTCACTTTGTTCACATTTATGGAAACTTTTATATGTTCTGTTGTTTCACTGCATTAGGAGACATGCTGCTTCCATTGTAAGGTAATTTAGTGTGATGCATTGTGTATTTATAGTTAAAGCTAAAAATTGAACTTTTCTAGCAACAGAGAACATTAATAGCCCTGCAGGATATACACTAGCTCACAGTATGGACAATCTCTGCAGTTTGAAAATTGTACTGTAGTGGAGAATATCAGTCAACACTGGGGTTTCTAGTGCTGCTTACATGAGAGAAGTTGCATCAGGGTTTAGAAAAGAGGGGATCTGTGAGAGAAATAACCTTTCCTAAAATGAGATGAGGTTTGCTTTTGAAGCTTGTTTTGTCATTGCCTACTTTGAAATCTCTTTGTGGTAGCTTTGTTCAGTCCTTTTTAAAATGGCATTGGTGTGCTGGCATTTCAAAAGATGCATGCCTAGAACATCATGCAAGGTCTTATTGCTAAAGATCTGTATGTCACGTCCTATGGGGACTATGGGGACTATATGGGGACTATGGGGAAGAGGCTGAAATATGTATTTTAATGTCCATACAACTCATTAATCCTCGTAGTTTGGTAACTTCATGATGTTTTGAAGAAGACTACTTCCAATTTCTTTGGTAAAATGGAACTTAAAGGAATTAGTTATTTGTGTCAGGCTGATTAAGTTTCTTGTGTAAGTCAAGAAAGGCTTGTGACATGCACTTATATTTCTGATAGAAATTTATTTATACCAATTAATTTTTATCTTTTTTTCATTGTAATAATTACATCCATGGGATTTGATTGTATCAGGCTGTGTTTATTTCTAGCTTTTCATCCTGGAATGTGAACTGCAGGTATTGAGCTGCAAGAGGCACTACCACCTGTTGTTACGAGTCTGAATAATCACTTAGAGTGCAGTCTGCCTATATTGCTGCTGTTGTATTTGAGTCTACTCTGACACGGTCTATATTAGGGGTTCTTTCTTGTGTAGTCAAGTACATTGGCCATGTAAGAAAAAGTACTATATTATTTCTGGACACCTTGCTTATTCACTTCTCGTTCAGACATACTTTTTTTGTTGATCTCAAATGTGTTTACTGTAGTCAAGATTTCACCCACAGCAGAGTTCAGGTTGATGAACTGAGGTCTCATGGACCAGTCTTTTGGAGACTTCCTACCCTGGGGCTGAATGAGTATGAATCAAACTTGCATTCTTTTTTATCAAACTTCCACTTAGAATTGTGGGCTTTGATGTTTTTGTTTGTTCTATACTTTACCTCTTCTGCAATTTATTATACTTTTATGTGAGATAGGTCAAATGCTGCACATAAAGCGATGTTTGTGTTTTAAGCTGAATGTTCTGAGGAAGAACTGAGGTGCTATGTTCTTCCCTCCTACCTATAGCAGTCTTGCTTTTCAGTTCAGTGGGAAGATGTGTATTTTATCGTGCATTATGTCAGTGGATAATATTTTCAGCTGTTAGTTTTGAAGCAATAAAACAACAGCTGGGAAGCAAAAGCACATGTTAATGGCGACTACGTACAATAAGGTGCCTGCTTTAGGCAGTAAAACTGGTCAGATAATATTGCCAAAGGTTGAATCTTTGTATGCCCTTGACTTTCTGACTTACTACAGAGCTAATTACTGAAGTCCTCTGACAACTTAATTTTGATTAATCTGTATGATTAGGGTGTTTTGGAGGTTAAAAGAAATAGATCACAGAGTTAATAGAACTTCATGAAGAAGAAGCTTAAACTCATAGGGCCTCCTGATTCACTGTCGTATACAGCAGTCAATCACTGTATGAAAAATGTAATTTTTTGGTGGAGCCACTCAGCACTACGCACTGGAGCACTGCTGATTCACTGCTGATTTCCTGCTGTCTCTCAGGACTGTCCTACTGGTGCAGAACATGATAGCTCAGGATAGTCAGGAAACAGAGCAGGTTCGTGCAGTCGAATCTAGTTCATGCTATGTGAGTTTGGGAGCCAGAACACTCCACTAGATTTGCAGAATATACAAATTAGACATAAAGTGACAGTGTGTATAGTAATAAGGCTTCTTCCTATTTTTTACCCTAGTACAGGTATATAAGTCAGGGTTTTTGACTTGGGTAAGAAGTTCACTTGTTTTTATTCATTCTGCAGTAGAATTTTGGAGGGCATGAAAATAGATTTTTTTGGTTGAAAAGAAGATGCAGTCCAGCTGCTACTGTCATTTAGTCTATGGAATCTGACTGAAGTGATTCTGAAATAAAACCCCTCTGAAATGCTGATTTTGTGGATGTTGGGTCCTCACAATCAGTCGTTTGACTCTGCAGACTTGCTCTTTCTGGCCATCACTACTCACTGACACAGGCATAGCCGTTCCTCAGTGAGACCTGCTCACGTGAAGAAGGACTGGTTATCATCTTCAAAATTAACTTTCTCAAAAGTTTCTGGACAACTTTGAGGAAAGATGAGATTAATACAATATCTTCTATAGTAAAAGATAGTCTTCAGGACAGGTTCATCCTTTTGCTATATGTTACTAAAATTTGATCTTTCACTTGCATTCAAGACATGCATGTTGAGTCAACATTCACCAACTTGTAAAGCAAATTAAATGACAAATCAGTCTATACTTAAGAATGCAGTATCTCTATTTTCTCTCTCAGACTGTAATTTATTTGTGGTAGTTGTTAAATTCTGATACACTGAGAACTGCATATTTACTCTTTCCTGTGGTTATTATGTTGTGTTCTAAGACCCCACCAGAGAGTTGTGATTTAACCAGCATTAAATGAAACAGGCATTTTTACATCTGATGGTAGGATTTGTTTCCATATCTTTTGACTCTTCTGCCAGACACTGAAAATTAAGTAATCTATCTCTTAACAATAATTTGCTTTATGAATTGAAGTTCTGCAAACTTCCCTCACATTATAAAACTGGGAAAAACAGGGCTGCAAAATATGTAAGACGTAGTCTAATGTTCCAGGTGATGTCTGTTGTAGGGAGTGGTTTTATGACTGATTAATAGTTCAGTTAGTGATTTTAGAAAGATTTCCTAAATATATTATGTTGTATTATATTATACTATACTATATTATATAAATATACTTTAATCAACTCTGTAATGTACAAAACCTGCAGAAATTTTCTATGTGGATGTGACCTTCCTCAAAATAACAGCATGTTCTGTATTTCCAGTCTGCCCTAACTCAACAAACACTAAAGATTTCCACAAAGAAGTAACTGTGATTTTGTTACTTCTACAGTAAGAAAACGATCTGAAAATACGTTATTAAAAAGTGTGGCAGAAAAGCACATTGGCATAGTATTGTATGATAGTAATTTAATTGCAACTGTAGATGTGATTGGTTTCAGTTTCATATAATTATTATAAGTAGTAACTCTCTATAGTTTCCTGTAGAGGATGCCGTTCTTTCAAAATGATGTATATGTGTATCCAGACGGTATATAGAATGTAATTTTCTGAGCATTATAATGTGTGTAGTTCATTTGCATTTTCAGTTTTAAGGCAATTTAGCAAGTTTCATTGCCATGAGCAATTTTTACATCCTATATAGCCTGCACCTGTTGAATGTACAGTATGTATGACTTGCTAGTCTTTCTTGCTCTCAGTAGAAAGCTTGCCCCAAAGCCACTGTTTCATTTGCCCTGTTGTAACAACTTCGCTATTGCTCTTCAGGTTAGGAAACAGCAACCTTCATGTTAAAATACTAAAGTGCCTTTTTGGAAACAGCTGTAAAGTCCTGCTGATTCCTTTTCAAAATGTGTGGGTTTTTTAAATAAAATATCACCCAGTCACTGAAGACATCTGGCATTTTCTCTACTGGGTATTTCTCTGCAGAAATAAAAAATGTCATATTTTTTAAATCCTGCTGCCGCACTTGGGCAGTTAAGCACATCAAGGAAAGAAATATATACTTAGATATTAATTTATACCTGGATATAATTTTAAATCAGTAGAATTTAACAGGTAGCATACCCATTACTGCCATATGCTAAGTGGATAGTCTCCTTCCAGTATAATAAAGTGTTTTGGTTTTATTTGACTCACTTTTGAGATGGTTGAAACTAAACTATAAAGCCTTAGGAGCTTGAATAAGAAGATCCATGTGAGAATTTGACTTGCCTTATTTGGTAGGATTTTTTTTGGTAGATAAATGCTCAGATGGTATTATCAAAATTTGAATCCTTAGAGCAAAATACCATAGCTCAAGATCTGCTGGAAAGAGCAAACTAAGCTTTGAAGTGAAAGTGATAGGGAAAATGGAAGATAACTGAAATTTGTGCTCCTTTCTGTGATCTCATTCGGGTTCTTTTTCTTTGTTAAAACTAGGCAAAAAAAAAATTAAATAAATCCCATGCTGCAGCATTCTTAAGAAGTCACAGTGGATGTCTGCTTATATCAGTCACTTATGAGACATATAGTGATCACACTTAAAATATGACCTCTGCTATTTAAAAATAACTGAAGAAGGATTTTATTTTTATATTAATTTACAGAGAGCGTTGTTCTCTTTCTACAACATTAAAATCTAACCTAAATAACTTCTCTTCAGTGCTTGTTATGTTTTCAATCAATAGAAAAAACACCACAATCAAAAAAGGAACAAAGTAATTTTTCCCACTCCAAACACTGCCTTTTCTTTCGAAACAAACAGGGGCACACATGTGCATGCACTCTGCTTCACTGAAAAGAAATATTCTTCAGACTACAATCCTCAGGCCCATCAAGGTAAAACATGAGTTAAGTTTTTAGTAAGCTAGTCTTAGTTCTTTTACGCTCTTAGAAATTCCCCCACCAAGCTCTGCTCTCTGGAGCTCGTGTTGCTTCTTTTCTCTGGGCCCTCATTCCCCAGGCTTACATTAGCAGATGGTTTCATTCTCTCCTATCCCTCTCCCCACTTCAACCCAGCCAGTCCTAAAACATTTACTTGCTGTTCTTATGCCCTCCTTGTTCTCCTTGTCTCTACACTATGCAGATTTCTGGCAAATATTTTTCCAGTTTGTCACAATAAATATGTTTATGTTAATTATGAATTTACATACTTTTTGACTCAGCATAAACTATCCTTCATTAGACAATCATTAGAATGTATACATAAAAATGTATTTCTACATGCTAAATATCTTTCTGTAACAATGTTGGCTATTGTCTGTATGGCATAATGCTGTTATTTAGTCTGTGATTTCTAATATGAGGCATTAACACTGATTTATATCAATTACTTCTTAGTTACTAGCAAATGTCAGGGAATAGAAAGGTATTCCTTGGCTTTCCCCAGTAAAAAAAAAATTCTAATGCATGCAGAAATATTATTATACAAAGCATTTATAATTTCTGAATAAATTTTAAGCAAAAGGTCTCTTGACAGTATATCTGCTTATTTGCATAATGACTTTCCCTTTTCATGCAAGATTCTAGCATTACATATCAAATTCTGGAGTTTAACAGACACTGATATCTTGCAGGTGAGCACACACTGATGTATTTTACTGATTTCAAGGACTAGCACTCCTTGTTTATGACTCCAGTATGCAGTGTATGTCACTTGGCATCTTCACATGCTGGGAACACAAAGCAGCATCCTGCTTTTTCCAGATCAATTAGGACTTTCTGAGCAAACAAACAGCTTAATGATGTCTACAGCTACCAGCTGAGTATCCTGTGTTAGGTGGGGGGAAAGGCAACTGTGTCCTGTGCCCAAGGTACTAGAGGTATGAGCTGTTAGAAGATTGCCAATCCGTAAAACTTCTGTTTCAGAAACAGGGTGTGAAGGAACAACCACTGTAAAGTTACCACCATGTACTTTTCAGACTATTCTAACTTAAACTGTCTGGTTTTGTTCTCCATCTTTATTCTCCAGTTCAGAATAAAGGAATCCATCTTTTCTTTCCTTGGGCCAAAGAAAGCCAAGTTGCACATGATAAAGTTTGTGAGTTGCAGGAGTCCTGCCTGGATTTTAAGAATAAGCATTAGTAATGAAATGCTTTGTTTCTTCTTTCCCAATTGTCTCACATGAATTTAAACTTGAAAAGAAACACCAATTGCCTGCAAAACTGATCTTAAAAATCCACAGGGATTTTTTCCATGAAGAGTTATTCTAGGAGACAGGATGATATTCAAGCCACTCGTTGAGCCACCTATTTGTCAGTTTTGTCTATTATTAAGTTTCTTCTCAACTCTACAGTATTTGTTTTATTACATTAATATTTCTTCTGTAAATACTATTTCATTATTTTAGGATATTATTATATGTTTTGGTGAATTATGGAGATGGTATTTATTTTTGCTTTACTGAGTGGTTAAGTTCCCAGTAGTTGACTTTTTCTTGTTCTTTCATTAAGACAGTCATACCATTTCAATGTGCTTCCAAGCTGCTCTAGCATACAGCACAAATTCCATTCTCTATCACAATTATCTAATACTGATTCCATAATCTGTCAATTCCAATCTTTCTGTTCTATGTTATTGCATTGCTGGGCTTGTGATTACTGCCTTTTTTTTATTATAAGAGAGATGTGGATTTGATTCTTGTTCCTGTCTTGTTCCCTGAAGTAGTAAATCTCTGGAACCCTGCACGATTAGTGATCTTAACACTGGTGAGAAGAACAGAAGTCCTTTTCCTCACTCCCCACTGATGCTGTAGCTTCTTAGGAAGCCACATTATTGAAGATGGTGAAAATGGGATTCCATATTCACCATCTTCATGGAATAAAGTTTGTTTAGGATGCATATTGGTAAAAGCAGTCTATAATGTAAGGTCACTTCAGACATTCCATATGAAAGCTTTCCATGTGGCTAGAGATTGCAGAGTGATGGCAAACCTGCTGGGACTGTAGTCCTCCTTTATTAATGAGGAATCCCTTTTCTGCCTTTACTGCTCTTCCTTCCCATGCAAATTAGCTGGACCTATCATCTGTTGTCTGGGGCATTTCAGACAAAAATTGACTTATTAACTCTTACTTACCACTGGCATTTGCCTGCACTGTCCATGCAGGCTTTATGAAGAATTTCAACACACAGTTCACACCCCTTTTCTTTATTAACAAACTTGTTAAACTGCCAACTTTTGGGGATCAACTCTTGAATTGCTATCTAAAACAAAAATAATTCAATTAAATAGACCTCAATATGGTTATTCTGCCCAGCTTTCATTCATCAGCCATCCCCTTCCCTATCTCTTTCCAAGAATCTTTCTCATGAGAGCCTGCTTCATTGGCAGGTCCTCGTATGAGTAGCTCCTACAAAGGTGCTACACAACAGCTTCTGCAGAGAGAAGGAAAGGTGATTAGAGCCCCATTAAAAAAAATTAGTGTAATTTTTTGAAAATTTACGGATGGTGACCCTGTGCATCAGGAAAACCCCTTCCTGAGAAGGAAGATTGGTTTGTGCTTTGAAAGTGTGAAAGGCTCACTTCTGAAATGGGCAGCAGATACACTCTATCTTTTTGGCGTATGCTAAAGGTGTGGAATTCACTGAACCTCTCTTGGACCACTCTGTCAAAGTGGTGATTTGAATAAGAGATTTTTTAATTAATATAGATTTCTCTTCAGTGTTCAGCCTGAGTTATTTTGAACTACTGAATCATTAAAGGCAGGCTGGGATGTTGCTGTAAGAGTCACTTTCCAGGGCTCATGTCTGCCGCTTAGCCTTGACACCAACAGGGAGAGTCAGTTTTCCAGTTTAGTTTTCCTGTTAAAATTTTTTTTAATTCCTTAGAGATTTTGATAAACCTGTTTCTCAGGTACCTATTCTGCTAGTGCTCTACACATTTGTAAAGAAAGATGCAGTTTGAGTGATTATGCTGCTGCCAGCTGACCAAGACATTTTTGGTATCTAGATCCTTGACTCTTTATGTTAAAAGGTTAAAAGGCCGTCTTCTTCACTGGGCCTCTGCTTTTCTTTTACAGTTGTAGGAGCTGGAGGGCTTTAGGCACTAGACTGCTCTTGCCAGTCCCCAGTCAGGAAAGGCATGATTAATGGCAGGGACATTTCCACTAGGTAAATATAGATTTTCAGTGTAGTGTGTGTCTCTGTCAGTTGCCACCTTTCGTACAGCTTTGCTATTCTGCATTGCTTATCATGGTGGCAGCTTCTCCACCGCTTCTCACGAAGTATATTAACAGCTGTATCTAGATACCTCTTATACATGGAGAATTTATTCATTTTCCACCCTAAGATTCCTTAAGGCTTTGTTTGGAGTCTCCTCTTCTGTGCATTTCTTCTCTTCCCTCTGGTAATAAAAGACCCAGTCCTGTTGTGAGACATTAATCTAGTCCTTACGTCATAAATGTACCAGCCCCTTGAATGGTCATGACTTCCAGCAGGATAGTAGAAGAAAGCCATTCCTCTCAGGTAATATTTCACATACTTCCCCCTTCCCCCCCCTCATTTTGTTTTTCAGGGCACGGTCTCTATTACAACCCCCTTTAGAGCCCCACAGTTTTGTTTGAAATTCAGTGAAGTCTGGAAATTAAGTGCCAGCTTTTTTTGCTAAGCTATATGCTTGCAGAACTGAGATGTCCCCTCACATTTAAGGTACTAGGAAAGCTCTCTTTTCTTTCATTGACAGAAGAATACCTTCTGGAAGACTCTTTCTGTTCATGTCTGTAATCAAGACAGCTAGAAAATGAGCACTTTCACTACAGTTGATAGCTCCATTGCTAGTTGATAAGTTTCTAAAAAATAGTTATAAAGCTACAAAGATTGTTCTGATTGTGGCTACCAGACCACTTTCTGTGGAGTTTAACCAGAGGGCTGACTATTTTTTTTTTTTTCAGAATATCACTCTCCCTGAGAGCTGCCAGAGCTGCTACTCGGGTCTTTACATTCGGGAAAGTCTAAAGCAGAGAAAGGTTGCTTACACTATCCTTTTATTTCAATGAATACTACACACAGAGTGCAGACCTAGCAAGCATTGTTAAAGGAAAAGACGTATAGAGTGAATAAGAATTCACTCAAAAAAAAAAAAAGTATATATACAAGCACGCAATACAAGTGAAAAAGCAACCTTCCTTTATTCTTTTTCTCGATCCAGAAAAAGGTGTGACCCTAAAACACTTCATCTTAAAGATAACGCAAATCTTTATGTGTTTGAATTTCACATTTAAGTATTTTTGTCTTTTTTTTTTGTCTGTGGTGGATTTCTTTATGAGAGGAGAGCTTGAA
This sequence comes from Aegotheles bennettii, assembly GCA_013398125.1. Lineage (NCBI taxonomy): Eukaryota > Metazoa > Chordata > Aves > Caprimulgiformes > Aegothelidae > Aegotheles > Aegotheles bennettii. The sequence goes on along the minus strand of VZRW01013464.1, from coordinate 322,528 downwards.
ATCATGCAGTCTGTTACTCTCAAGGAGCAATTTTCCATTCAAATAAGCAATGTCAAGGTATTTGTTATTCTGAGTTTTGTTTTATTCTTATTATTATAGCTTAAGAAGTTTCATCACCTAAACTAAATCTGTTGTGATTTCCAGGGAAAAAATAAACAGGTCAAAAGGACTCTCTACTCTTGGAAATAAATAAGTATCAGTGGAATTTGAGCAGTTTCCAAACAAACCCATCTCTATCAGAAATAAAATAAACCAAACAAGTATTCTTTGCAGGTCATCTCTCTAACAGAAAAAAGAAGTGGGATTTTTTTCTCTCATGAGAAGTATATATTCACACAGCTATAAAATGAGAGATATTAGAGTAGTTATGGAAAAAAAAAGTTGGATTATGCAGTAATCTTATTTTCATTGATAATGTATCTTGTTAGATATGCTGGCTCAATGAAAGCTGCTCAATTGAGACCTTGTTTTCAATTATGAAAATGAAATTAATTTATTTCTTCTTTAACAGTGGCATAAATGCATGTACCTTGTTAAAAGAAAATTCAGCCATGCTTTCTTCGTCTTCCAGGACTGAATCGCATACATTAAATCCTTGACTCTGCTCTGAACGGATTAGTTTTGAAATATCCTTATACTGCTAAATGTAAAATACATGTTTTTATTGTATTATTGCCTAAAAAATTCATTGATTTGAGTAAATTTTAGTGATACTGTGAAGTAGGCAATGTAGTAGACTTAGTAGAATAGAAAGAATTAAGTATACATTTGACAACAGTGAAGGTCTAAGTGTCAAATATCAAGACATTGTGTATTCCTGTGTTCACTTGTGAACGGCTAGGATGCTGCTTCTGGATTTGCAAGATCATAGACCCAACTTTTAAGATTACAAGGCTAAGATTATAAGATTAAGATTATAAAGCTGCTCTCACTAGAGCCAAGTACATGTTTAGACTTTTGAAAGAAGGTTTGCAACACTTTACAGATCTTTTCTATTCAGACAGCTGAAATTATATGCTAAATGAAGTTGCTATATTGTTTTTTTTTTTAAAGTGCAGATTGTATTTGAACTATTGCTTTAACTCTGGCCTCCAAGACTATGAGTTACAGCTTCTTTCTCTTTCTCTTTCCTTATGCCTCTGGTGCTTCCCTAGGTTTTTTCTGTGAACAGATACTTGATACTGAGTCAGCTTTTGTGTATAAATGTTTGTCGTATTGTCATGCATAGGCTCATAAGTCACTCGTTCATCCATGGAACTCTTTCATCTTGGGACAAAACACGTTCTGTATGTGATTATTGTCTGAAGTGGTTTCTGGTGGCATATTCCAGGAAGGGCAGAGAAGGGGCATTTTAAGCACAAAAGATAGAACCTTACAGTTGCATGGGAGTAAGGCTATGACAAAGTCATTTCTGTCTAAAGCAGTATTTGACTCCCATATACTGTGGTCTAGATTTGGGTAGAAAGAGCCTCAGAAATCACTGTTCCAGATAATGGACTTCACCAGCTGTTCTCTGTTCAAAGGCACCGAAAGCAGGTCCTTTGCAGGACTGAAATGCTCATAGAAAGCAACAGAATTTATTAGAGTCACACCACCTGATTCTTCCACATGAAGAGGTTCCTGTAACAACCTGTGCAATATGGCAGAGGTTCTTTACTATTGCCAAGCTATTTTCAGTCTCTTAACTGCATTTGCAGTGGTTTTTGCATTTTGTGCTTCACCAGCATCTCACAAGCACAGTCCTCAGAAGGCTGGGGGCAGGACGCCTTTCAGGAACGTCCTGGCCAGAAGACTGCCCCTGCTATGTAAGGACGGGGCACTGACACCCAGAGCTGCTTCTGGCTCGCTCTTGAAAGCATGGAAGCAGACACACTAAATCAAATGGTGAATGCTCTGCACATTTGTTTTGAGATTTTAATATGTAGCAATCTTCAGCTGAAACATCTGCTATAATGAACTTGACATTTGTGCTAATGAGAGCATCAGTTTACTTAATGTCCTGTGTTAAATTTGCTTCCCAAAAGAGTTGTCCTTTTGCAAAGAGGAGGATGAATTTGCTGCTTGCGTTTTTGGAAACTCTGGAAGAACTGGCCTTGTAACCATGTTGCTGATGGCTGGTGGTGGGGCAGGACTCTGGGAAATGTAACAAGGAGCAGTGGGGTTGGCTGAGGAGAAATATTCTAGATTTGGTGCTGACAGGGAAAAATTCTGAATCCAGAGGCAGCAGTGCGTAGAAGCAATTAATGAAGACTGAATCCAGTCTCCAGTGCTTTGAATTGATTTTTTTATTTTTTTAAGGGACTTGGAAGATGGGACAACTTATTTAAAAAAAGAAGTAGAATGACTGTGACGTAAGACTTCCTGTATAATTTAGTTCTATTTCTAATAAAAGAGCAGCTGCTTGTTTAGAAATTCCTGCTGGCTTGTGAGAGTGTTAGAAAACTTCCTTCAGAGCAGCTAGCTAGAAAGAAAAGAAATAAGCAGTTCAGTGTTATAGAGAAACAAATAACCAAGCTCTTATTTCATGTGATTATATCTTTAGCTATCATCAACGTGATTGCTATTTATTCCTAATCATTTTTTTTGTATCTAGTAGAACATCTGAGATTAAAAGTATCCATAGTAAGATAAGAAAAAAATAATCTTGGTTACTGAGATCTGTTGTCTATCTGAAGGGAAATGTTTTGAAGCAGAGTTCAGCACTGTATATAAAACAACAGAACAACAGTGAGGATTTGTTTTCCAAATGAAAGCCTTTTTATTTGCATTTCCATGATGTTTTTGTATGGTAGTACAGTTAATCACAACATGATGCAGCGTAGCAAGGAGTGATGAGACAAAAGGAACTACACCTTGATGCAACAACAGTTACATGGCTTTGAATTTGGAAGAGATTTGTAAATTGTGGAAAACATTAGACTCACTTCTGTGAATAAACAAGTAAATACCATTTAAAAACCTCAATTAATCTGAAATAACAATTTTAGCCTAGTAGTGGTTGTTTTAGCCATAGCTGATTTTTGCCAATAAAAGCATGAAAATGTAAACTAAATACAGCCTCAATTTTCCAGATGACTGACTGTGCCACAGGGCTGGAGCTTTTGACATTAGTGCATCTTTTAGGTCAGTTTCTCATTCTTTTTCAGTTATATCTTTTATATACAGATTTTTTTTAGAGCAAATACCAGTATAACCCTGCTACATGTTAGAAAGGCATCCCCTCACTCTTTACAAAAGGACAGATTTTTTCCCATTTCAAAATACACAAAACTTGAAGAATAAGCAGCACATTTTAGTGCTTAGCAATTTTCCTTTGCGATCTTCATCATCTTTGTTATACTGCAGTTTCTGCAGATTATCTTGGAAGGTTTAAGTTCACAAGTAATAATGCTGTGGATTTGTAAAATGTTTTGAAATACCTAAATTATGATGATGGCTTTGTGTTTGCAAAGTATATTCAACCATGTAGATATTAACACCTCCTGCTATTCTTATTAATTGCGTTGATGCCAGTCATATATAAATAATTCATCTCCCTCCTGCTGCATTATACCTTCAAATCTATGTATGTTTATATAATTCAAATTTTATTCATATTTGTGTCAAAAGAATGTAACTTTGGTTGCAAAGTCAAGCACTTGCAAATTGAAAATGGCATTTTTATGACTGTCAGTACAACATTAATTCAGCCCCCTTCTGCATTCATCTGCTGGGCTGAGTGATGTCCTGTGGAAAAAACAGTATCCAATAGGGTAATTAAAATTTATATCACAATGCATAGACATGAATGTAGCAAGGGAAGAATTACATTTACACAGGCAACTGGGTAAATCTGACATTTTCCAAGTTGCAAGTGCTTGACTTTGCAACCTCAGTGTGTTTATAAAGCAGGCTATTGCAGGCAATTCCATACTACTTTCAAAAGACAAGAGAAGGAAACTGTGATAGACAGTGCTACTGCAAACCCCTCGCCTCACAGCGTCTTTAGGGGTGTTGGAGACTTGAATTCTTAAGCTAGAGAGCCGATCCCTGAGCTACACTGAGAGTGCAGTAGTTTGCTGCTAATGCTGAAGTGAGTGAGAGTGTATTGATACAGATTTCTTACTGACTGATCAGACTGTAGTCCTGTGTCCAGAAGTATGGATTTCTGCCCTGTTGTAGGGCTGGAGTAAATGCAGAGTTACAATCAAGTGAAAATGGGATCATCTAACTGGAAGGCTTAATTAGGTTGTGTCTCCACTTACATAATATGTGGTAGGAATATTTTAAGTGCATAAAACAATAAATGCAAAACATAGAGAAATCAGGGTCTGTCTATCAGTATACAGTTTAAAGGTAGTTTTAGGTACAAAAGGAAGAAACACACTGTACCCAAATGAAGTGAAAAAGAGGTGTATGAAGAATACATAGTGACACTGGGGTTTGGATGTGTAAGTTAGTTCTTCCCAAAGTTCATTTAACTTTCATGTTCCCTCTAAAACTTGGCAGCTGATCTGAAAAACTTATTTACTTCTTGCATACTATGAATTTAATGATACTTTTTTTTGGTAACATAAATTGTTTTAAAAGAAGGGTTAATTGCTGGTTTATAGGTAAGAGAAAGTAACCAAAGACAATAATTTCCATCTGCATAATAACAAACAAGTCAGTAGTGCTACTGTTGCATGGTAATTTGCTATTGTTATGACTACTTTTTTTCTGAAGGTTAAAATAATAAATTCAGTTGAAGGTACAGAAATCGTGTGTCTGTGGGAAAGTATGAGTTCTGTACCAATACTAATTGTCGATACATTTACATTTATATAGAAAGTGGAAATATTTATTTCATTCTCAGAAGAAAACAGAAAGATGTGTACTTCATGTACACCAGGAAAACGTCTCAAAGTGTTGAATGATCCAGATATCAAAGGAGGCTGATTGTCAGTGGTTCAAAAATATTTTGGAATAACTATCTCTGCTGTCATTTTCCCTTACATATTCTCATACTGCATTCACTTGGCCCAGTATTTTCTTCTGAATTATCTTTTTTAATTCTGATTCTGTTTGTGTTCTTTTAAGCAAAAACAAGAGCACAGAATAATTGGCCAATACAACATGCACTGAGGCTTGCTCTGCTTTTAGAAAGTTGCAGGAATAGCTGTGTAGATTAAGCAGTGGATAAAAGTTGAAGTGATTCATCAGTGCTAGTAAAGTCCTGGTGCAGACACAGGTCTTGTGGCAGAAGAGAAAATTGTCCTTTTATTCATATTCCATCCAGAGAATTGTTTCAATGCTCTATCATCAGGAGTTTTTTCACCAGCATAAGACACCTCTCTGCATTTGATAGAACTCTGCACAGATTTATCAATGTTGACAAACACAAAGTTGCCGCTTCTGTCTACTGGAGGTCTGGACAACAAACTGTTGACAGAAATTGTGAACATTCAAGAGCAAACATGAGAAAAAACCCATCTTTTTACAGTACAAATTCCATAAAGCATTTTCCATCTGCACACAGATGTATCACTAAACGGTTTAATCAAACTTGTATGCAGTTTCCACGGTGGGCTTCTCCAAGGTTAGTTTTGTTTAAATGTGTGAGAATATTTTGTTTCCTTTTTCTTTTGATAATTCAAATTAAGGTAGATTTTGCAGGTAGCATTAGGTGGGAGGGAATTCGAGACAGGGCTTGAATCTTAGTCTTCCTATTTATAGTTGACTGACTTAATCCCTGAGATGTGGAAACTGTCAAAACACATTTAACTGGTACATTATAACTTCGGGTCTTAATTGCAAAGTGCCCCAGCACAGCACTAGACCCACACCCAGGCACAGGCTCTGATTCAGTCAGTGCTGTGAGAGCCTGGGCTTCCAGTGTGCCCTGTGGATAGATCTCACTTACACCAGAAATTTAATTCTTGACTGAAGAAACTTTTCCCTACAAGCAAATAATTGAAACTAGTGTGCTTCTACGGTTTCAGTTTTAACAAATTGACATTCTCTGATAAAATGTGTTGCTAAAAAATGCCTGGGAAGTCCTGTGTAGGCCCTGTTTTCCAGTCTGGCAGACAATAGATACTTGGTATTATGTTCTAGTTTTGTAACTTGCACTGCTTTATGTGTACTCTTTAACCAACCAAAGCATTTAGTGATTCTGGATGTTATTTTTCACTATCAGCATATATATTAATAAAAGACAAGAATCTTGCATTTTATTCCATCTTTAAAGTAAATAGTAATTTTTTTACAGTAGCATCAGTAACCACTGTGAATGTGGACTCTGAGATATAAAATTGAAATTAAAAATATTTATGCTATATCTGTAGGGTTTTTTATTTTCTTCCAGTGATTTTCATTATAAATGAATTAGTTTTTCTATTTAAGAACACATTTGCAATTTAATTTTTCCAGCTATCAAGCATTAGACACTTGATTAGCTTAAACTAAGAGGATTCAAGAAAAATTATTCATGCATCATTTTCAGCTTCAAATAAGACGTAATAGAATAAAATAGATGTTAATTAAATACCTCTGGTGCTGGATGACACTACCACATTATACAAAATAATTCTGATACTCCTCCCCCAAAATTAGTATCTAGGACACTGTCTTACAGAATTTAATTCTTCTTTTTCCCATGTGGCCTTGCAAAATTTTATGGCCTTGAAATTTTGGCATATAAGGATGTAAAATTTTGAATAGAAAATATTAATTCAATTCAGTTACAAATACAGTAATTACAACTACAAATAAAGACTAGCAAGTTCAAATACTTGTTGTAGTCTACAGGTAACAGTTACTTTTCTTCCAAGCAAAAGAATCCTGAAGGCTCCTGGGTTTCTCTTCAGTAACCTCAGTTGAAATTAAGGCATATCAAAACTAATTCTGGCTCCAGTATAGGTTATGAGGCTCTGCTGACCTGATACCAGCATTGGTGGAATTTTTCGGTAATTTCCCTACGGTAAATCAGCATTACAGACCCATTCCCTAAAAGGTGCATGATGTAGATGAAGTAGGGCTGGTATGCTCCCCTACTTGTACTCAAGTTCTGCTGTCATCTGGGCAGTAGAAAGTCCTTCTGTCAATACTTGATAGTCGTAAATTAACTTTCTCTATTTCGTTAGAACAAATTTTAAGTGAGTGCTTGTCTACCTGTCTCTCAGTATGGGAATGAGAACACAGGGCGTGGGTGACCAGGCAGTAAGCTTCCTGGGAAGGGCAGAGAAGTAAGATAAGAAGGGGCTCCAAGGAATGCTGCTTGTTTGGCTGAGTCTACTGTCCTTTTTTTACCTTACTGTTTGCACTGTTATAAAAATGTCTATTTGTTGAGCCAGTCTGTTAGAGGGAGATATTCTCTGGGCCTAAAGCAATTTGCCTGTGGCTGTGGCACTGAAAGGAGTTTGTGTACTGTGATCATCTCAGAGTCTTTGCACTGTCATCTCCTTTCTCATTTGGTTTCTGTTCTCCAGCATCGCTTCTCTCAGATATTGAGCAGGGAGATATGGGAAAGAGGACCATACCTGACCACTGCAAAGGAAAATTAAAGCCTTGTGTACTCACTCCCCTTCATTTCATTAGTACAACTAAATGTCCCATAGCAACATGATTTTACAAATAACAGGCATGATGCTGTTTTTCCATTGTTATTGTAGTTTAGGATGTTTCGGTTTTTTTAACTGTCAATTTGTACTGCACATTGATAGCTGTGAAAAAGCATATACAGCCTGCAATAGCTCCTTGCTAAATTTTGTAAGAGAATGTATTTAGCTGAATTATGTCCCGGTGAAAAAGAGAAGGGCAAAGCTGCAAATTTGCCACTTTACTGGCTTTCCCATTACACCCCGAGGGCGAGTTCCTGATACACAGCAGTACCTTTACAGTCAAATCCCAGGAGCAAACTGCCTCTAGCATTTGTCACTGACAAACAGATAGCCACAGAAAGCTGGCTATGTCAGCAACATGAAACATTGGCCAGAAGCCTACTAGAGTGACCCTTTGACTGTTTAAGAGAAATACTTGCACAGAAAGGATTTACTGATTACTCAGTTTAATTGATTTGCACAAAGATGGCAATGGCAGCATTGTATAAACAGGAGGCAGATGTGAGTAGTTTGCTTGCTTGCTTATTTACCAGTGTAGAGCTGTAATTGGGTGTAGGCTCCTGAAAAAACGAAGCTTGTTGGATTGCATGAGATTTTTTTCTTTGTGAGTATGCCAGTATTTTTAGAAAAACAACAGAATTAATTCAATTATACTCCATTGACTTCAAATACCAGATAACAATATCATACACCACCTCTTAAAAATACTTTAAACTGTAAACTTTGAAGTGTTTTTTAGTCTTTCATTTGGATCTTTTCATATTCAGTTTGAAGTCTATTCTAGTAGAGATCTCTGAAAGGCAAGTGTTATTAGCAATTAATTGAGGCTGGATTTCTTTATTTTTTTCATGCATGGAAATAAAAAAATTAAAAAATTAATAATATTTATGATAATTTTTCTATAGTTTTTTCTTATTTTTACCCCAAGATATGCCAGAGTACTTTTCTTTTTTTGCATCTTTTGTTATTTCTCTTTATATAAGATACCCAGAATTTCATGGCAAAAAATGGGTTTCATTAACAAACATGAATGCACTGTGAAACTGAAGGTAATATCTTGTTACTCTGAAGCTGCAGAACACAGGCATACCATAACATGTTTCTGCATAATTTTATTCAAGCTGTATTAGATCAGAAAGACATCTAAAAAGTAATTATTAAACATAACATTTTATTTAAAAAAAATACAGATAGATGTGGAGCATCTATTAACTGACGTCTGCATGTAATCCTACTTACTGGATTTAACTAAATCTCTCTTTGAAGTGTTGTTAGACTAAACTGAGATGCTTTCACAAAATTTCACATTAGATCATAATGATTTTTTCTAGTTTGTTATCTATTGAATAAAATGTATAAACTTAAAGTCTTTAAAATGTAAATAGAAAAGGCAAAAATATACTTTCTCTGAAACTCTCTTTGTGATTAAATCATTCTCTACAAGTTTTGACAGTTACTTCTTTATTTTAGATCCTTATAGTGTATACTTTCTAAAGAGCAATGCATCAGAATATTCTTGTGAGCAAATACTGTCAAAATCTGAGTTTAATCAGTGTACTGGGCTAGTCTTACAGATTTTGGCTAGTCTTCCTATCTTTTTTTTGTGTGTTAACATGTCTTTTTCATTTTTCATAGTTGTTTCTGGTGTTGTGTGTTATTTTTTTTTACTTTATTTTTCATTGATTAATACATGAATAACTGTTGGCACCATACTCTGTTGACACCATCTTTCCAGTACATTTCTGATTCATTATTTGTTTATTTCACTTCTTTTGCATAAAATTTAGCCTTCATAGTGTTTGCCTGTCACATATAATTGTAAAGATGGATTTCAGTTGATAAGACATTAAATCATAATCACTGAATGTGCATTCTATGTATCAGTTGAATTAGCATCTGAAATCATCATTTCATCTAGCATAGTTGGTTTTTAGCATTGTGTATTTATTTTGCTCATCTTTCATCCATTGTCATTTTTAGCCCTGCAATTTTTAATCACCTACTTGATAATTCAGTTAAAATAAGGCTGCTACTGCTGAACTGAAAATATACCCTAAAATATATCCAAACTTTATGGATTTATTGATCCCTTTATGAAACATTTAATTGACCTGGCATTTCAAATTAGAGATGTCAGCTGCTTCTACTGGCAAAGTATTTGGAAATGCAGTACATTAGCTAGTAACTTTATTTTGGTGACTTTTCTGAAGCTCCACTATAATGGAATGAAAGGTATGTGTGCACATTACTAGGGTTACTATGTTAGTAGCCTCTGAAGGCATAGCCTGTGTCTGGCTAGCGTGGGTGCTTCAGTGTGGACTGAAGAAGCTTACCTGAGCAAATAAGCTGTACAAAATCATATGCCACCACATTTCCCTTGTAATTGTTACCTGACATAGATGTGATTAAAATAAGTTTGAAGTATGCCTACATGTGTCACCCTTTTCTGGATGTAAATTTGGCATTCCCAAAGGCACTTCAGTGGGTAAAGACTGAGTACTATGAAACACCTGGAGAAATAGAACCAAGAAATAAGCACTTTTTAAAAATAAAGTCAATAGAATTGCCTCTTTGGCAGAAGCCTTTAAGAAGAATATAGATGTGAAAAGCAGAGACTTTATGGGTACACTAAAGAGCATAGTGGGCATTGAAATAGTACCTGCAATTGTACAAGAAGGTAATAAACTGCCGTGTGTAGTGACAGTGACAAAGCAAAATAAGAGATGCCTTTTGCCCTTTGTGTTACTAGTTGAAAACCATTAAGTGCTAGGTGGACAATGTTAATGAAAATGAGAAGCAAGGAACTAAAGCGCAGTGCATCCAAGTATCAGCTGTTTACAGGAGAAAGATAAGAACAGGAAAGGATAAGGAATGAAAGAATTCTGACAGAATTCTCCTACTTCAGGTCAATTGAAAGCACTTTCGCAAAGAGAAAAAAATAATATAAGAGGAAAAGAAGTCCAGTAATAAATGAAGTGAGGAATGGAACTGCTGAATCCTTCTGGTTTCTACCTGAGAGCTGCATCTTCCAGACAGTGGAGAGAGACCTTGTTTTAAATGCTCCCCTAAAAAACGATTCTGCTTTGCTGCTTTTTTCAACAGAAACGCCTTTATATTTTTATCCCCTTAATGTTCCTGATGTAGCAAAGGGAATAGTTTCTTCTTTCTAGTTAGTTATCTTGTTATGGATAATTCTTAAAGGATTAGTACAGCTCACCTTTCCCTACCTAGACAGGTGAAGGCTAAACCAATACATACTATTTTTCATCTTGGTGCCTCTCAAACTGTTTCGAGCTGGGAGACCAGGGACATGGCAGGAAGGACTGAGGTTCTTCTGTGCTGGGAATCAAAGTTGTAGCCACAGGCATTCTGTATCCGCCACCTATACCTGTATCTCATTTCTACACTCTGCTCGAATTGCCTTCCACCTTATCGGTTGTTTGAAAACACTGTAAATCTTAATCAGTTTACAAATTCCAGGATTTTTAATCTCAGGAGACTGAGACTTCACAGGATGAGATTTATACCTCTGATAGGAACAGTTTAGCCCTTATTATGTGTGGCTTGATTAAGTCACTGTCAAAGCATGTCAGTATCTTTTGCACTGTGTGTTTTTATTAGGTAGTTAACACATGATAGCTAATATACCAGTGAATCACTGCCAGGGTGCAGTGAGGCAGCTGCCCCCATGCGGTGCCGTGCCAAGCACCCTACGAGGCAAGCCAGCCAGCCCGGCGGCAGGAGCCAGGGTCAGCCACACTGGTAAGTCCCAGAGGTGGAGCAGGTTGAGGTTGAGCCAGGACCTCAAGTCAGGGCCCAGAAGATGCATGGCCAGGCACAGACATGGCTGCAGCCCCTCAGGCAGCTCCCCAGTGAGAGGGACTGGCGCCGCTGCTCACAGCCCCATCCCAACAGCCTGGTCCACTAGTAAGCTGCACTGCTGGCCCTGTGCACAAAGCCTGATGTTAGCCACTCAGTCTGGCCTTCCAGGGTCCTTCTTGCTGCCTGGTGATTTTTCAGCTGCAAGAAGGTATGATTTCAGTCTCAAAGGAAGAGCTTTTTTAGCAGAAGAGGATATAAAATTTTCACTGTACAAGCAATAAAGATTGAAGAGGGTACGATGTTTTTGCTCAGCTTCCCCATGTGTGCCTGTGCTGTCTCCACATCGTCAAGCTCTCACTGTCATAGATGAGTTGCAAAATTTTCTGATCCTTGCTGCAAATTGGCCCTGAAGTGGCACAACATCCCAGGAGCTTTGTTTATATCCCATTGATCAAAAATAAATAGGCCTGATACATGTAGTTATTTTGAACAGTGATGAAGTGCAGTAAATAAATGTCACCCTTGATGCTAGTAGAACTAATACAAGGATATTTTATAGGCATCTGCTCTATATTCAGAAATGCTACCTAAATTTAAGATAGCTGAAAATGCAAAAAACGACAGAGGGATTTTTATTCTAAATATATGAATGAAACAATTCCAAGAAGGGGAATGAAAAGGTTGTGATATCTTTGAAGTGCTACCATGGCTTGACTAACAACATTCAGAACATCCTTAGTTCAAAATTGTTTGTGTGAGCTTTGATTTCAGTCCAGGTTCAGCAATATGCTCACATGCTTTCTGTGGTCTTCCATAGCTGTTGTCTACATTAACAAATAATTGAGTGGGTTAGGAAGGGTAGGTCAAGCATTTTGTATTGAGGCACCAACATCTTTAGTACTTATGCTTCAGGGATTTTACTTTAGGATACATTTAGTCCATGGACTGAGGTGGTCTATACCACATATATGATTCAAAATTGACCAAGGGACCGCTCCCCTTTAGGGATTGAAGTGCGTTTTATTGCACACCTGGCTGTTTTCTTCACAAGGAATCCAGTTAATGTGTACCAAAACTGCTCTGAAAACCTGAGCCACATATTGAAAAAGGGGGAAGTGAAATGCTTCTTTTCAAAACTACTTTAGTAGTCTGAGCCAAAATGCTAATGTCAATACAGTTTGTGTAGTCTGTGTAACTAAATGTTTGAAAACTAGTAAGACTCATCTTCTGTAACATAATAAGACCTGTGATTAATGATAGCACTGCATTAGTGGTAGAAACTGTGAGACTGCTTTCAAATAGCATATTATTCAAATGCAAGCCTGATTTTGTAATTGATTCATGTTTTAATGTTGATTTTTAATTCTACACTCAGTATCCAGGGGGAATTGGAAACAACTGGCCTGGCTACTTGCTTTATTTAAAAGACTTTAGAATTAAAAATAATGTGGTGAAACATTATTTATACCTTTTTTTTTCCTTATAAGTAATTTTGATTTCAGAGCATCACAAACAACTGATCTCTATATGGACTGTGTGGCAATCAAAAGTGAATATGGTATTCTAGGCTTTGGAATAACAGGAGCAGAAATTAACTTGGGGAAGAAGATAGTACATCTTTAATATACTTAAATATAAAGTGGATTTTTTCTTAATTCTGTAGAACAGCTGAAAATTTTCCACACATGTTGAGGATTCAGAAGTACAATAATCCCTAAATGGCTGATAACTAGATGTTTTCAGCATAAGAAATGTTTTAGTTGTGTAAAAAGAGAGAAAAACGGTCTGACAGATCTATTCTGCACTCCCCACCTGTGCTTGATAAATGGAGGATAACAACAGTTGTTGCTTTTAAATGTATCTTTTAAATCTTTGTCTTTTCCCTAAACTTCTTTTTGTTGCCAGACAGAATAGGGTGAAGGGGGGAACAAAGGAAAAATTTGAAAGAATCTGCCTGTTCATATTGGTAAGATGTCCAGATTCATGAACAAAAAATAATATTAAGGAGCTGGAAGCTGTATTCTGCCGAGCCCTTGTTGATGGAGGTAGTGTACTGTTGCATACTGTAAATTGACAGTCAGCTATCATCGTTCCTTTGAAAGTAAAATGGCTTTAAATCAGAGCTTCAATTTATGTGGAGAGACATTTAAACCTTTTTCTTTTCCTTCCTTTTTTCTAACATAAACATCAGTCATGCAGCCATTTTCTATTACAAATTTGAGAACACTTCAGAGAGGGGCTGATTTCCCTCCATGTTAAAGTAATCCTGTAAAGGTCACCGTCTAACCAATGTGAGCTTCCAAGATAAGGTACTAAGAGTGAGTATTTTTTTATTATGTGATTGGATATTTGAGAGCTTTCTTTGAAGTTTGCAATTCCTTTGCCAGCTGGTCTCCAGTTTGCCAAAGCTGACCTAATAACACGTAGCTGGTAACTTATGAACTTTTGTTAATTACAGAAACACTGGGACAAACCTCGTAAGCTTGCTTGTCTCTTCATCAGATGGTAGCCTAAAATCTGAGAGGAAAGTTAATTGCTTTGAATGTTTCAGATCCTGCTGTTTTTCTGAGAAGTGGATGGCTGCTCTGCTCTTTATGTTTTCTAAAAGGCCAATGGAGTTACATGGCTTTGTTGGGATTTACGTTCTCCCGTGGCACTAAAGACTGTAAGCCAATAAAGGTGTGGATTTGGCTTTGTTACATTACTTTCTGAAATGAGTAAGGATAAAGAACATGAATTATGTTAGTTTCTCCGTTCATAAGTGAAAAGCAAGCTCATATTTCACTTTGCTGTTGGTATCTTTTGCATAAATTACCACAGAGACTATAACCTGCTTGAAAGCAGTTTGTTATCCTTAACTGATGGTGTTAAGGGACAATTTTGACTTACTTTGCTTCAAGAAGTCTTACTGAGTTTTGTACTGCTCTTTTATTTTACAACACACATTTGTAACTTTTTAGAAATTTTATTCTAAGGAGTTAGTTTAGAAAAGGAAAAAAGACTGCTCTGTTCAGCCTTCAAAACAGACTGTTCTTTAAGTTAGAAGAGTCAGATCTCTGAGGTTACCGTTGTGCCTTTTATGTTGCCTTCACATATTTGCTCTTTGTGTTCCTAGAGGCAGGAAACCAGCTTGACCTCGCTGCTGGGCTTGCCAACAGACTCAGCTGAAGCACCATGAACACTTCCCATGAGAACTAGACTGAACACTCTGCTTTTCCTAGCTCCTCCCTAATACTTTTCATACAAATTACCAAACAGACAGGATGGTAATTACAGCTGTTGGTCACTGTCAGCATACTCTGCCTTGGACCACTGCTGTGGCTGAATTGCTCTCTCTTCCTTTCTGATCCCCTGAGCTACCCAGGCATTTCTCCCTCCCTCCAGAGTTCATTCCTTAGCTGGGAATTATGAAGAAAATTTCCTTACACGTATTTTCTCCCCTGCTAATAAGTGGTTCTGCAATAGAAGAGAAAGCTCATTAAAGCTTTAAGAGTTTGAGAAAGGAAATAAAAATGAACAATTAAAGAATCTCATAGAATTTCAGCATTACTCCTAGAATAAAGAAAAATAGGACTATTCAATGTATGCTCCCTGAATGAAATTCAGTTTCTGTTTGCATTGTAATAATATTGAGGATTAAAAAGATTTTCACCAGGGTTTTATGATTAATCAGTGGCTGACCACTACTGCTGTTATTCATCCATTTCAAAGAGAACCAGGTCTTCAGACAGACAGACCTACAAACATATGCCTAAGTGAAATATATGCTCACTAGCTGCTATTAAGGTGTTAGATTATATTACTGATCCAAAATTGTTTGTATATATAGTTTAATACTTTGTCAACAAAGGAAACGATATCAGAAAAAAGCCCTCTAGTCACCTTCAAGACTGCAACAAATTATGTCAGGGATCTTACTCTCATTCAGCTGAGTTTACTTTATTTAAATTAAGAGTTTTCAAAATGTCTTCACGTGGCCATTAGTGAGGTATCAGAGTGATAAAGAAGACTGATGGAAATGGTGATGCTGGATCCATCACCATGCTGCATAGTGGTAACCATGTCTCCAGAGCCACAAAATGCTCAAAACAGGAGGAAGAAGGACTAATGATTTTACCAGCTGACAAAAATCCCCATTGAGACTCTGTGTCTGCGGACAGCCACAGTATGCTGTGGCAGGACTTACTTTATTTCTTGGTGTTGACCTGTTATTTATTTGAACAGCTGGCATTTTTCTTGCTTTCTGTTTATTTTATGTACATTGAAGATTTAGAAGGAAAGGATTCTTTGATTTTAAGTGTATTTATTTGTGTCTCATTTCCTGTTTTAATTTACAGGTGTTTGGCACTATATCTGTTGGTCCTCAGTGATGGTGTCAACTTTTTGGCACATTGCCCTATGTATTCTGCATGTGGTCCCTACCTATCTATTCATTAGCTATTACTTAATGGTGGAAGAAAGAGAAGCTTTGGTTATCAAATTGATTTTGACATCAGTTCCCTGATCAAAAAACCGTCTGGAATAGTCTTGAAGAGCTGTGGAGAGCAAATCACCTCCCACATTAACAGGGAATACTGTTGTAGACAACTCCACAACTCTATGCATATCTTTTAAAGGTGAACAAGGTGGTCTTTGTCTACCAACTGCTATTGCATCCTTCAATCACAAAATGCACATTAGATTCAATATTGTTTTTATAGGATGTATTCAAAAATATATTTTGTCTCTTTCGAAACACCTGGCACTGTAAATATTCATGCTAAATGGACTTTCAGGTGGATAAGGATATGCAAGTTCAGAATCCTCATTGGCTCTACTATTGACTCTGCTGAAATATTGTAAAAAAATTAATTTGGTTGTAAATGAAAATTTCCTTCCTGCATGTTTTCTTAATCTGAGAGAACAATTTTTTCTGGCTTTTTTGCTTGGTCAATGGTCCAGAAAAACAAAATAGAAAAGAAAAGGAAATACTTGAGCTACCAATATCTTCCCTGCTGAATCCCAGTTACTGAAAAGCCCCATTTGGCTCGAATTGTTGTAACTTCAATAGTGTGTGAGGCTCTTATTAATAAACTGTATAAATAATTTTGTAGGTATTAATTAAAATTCTTTCAGTGGTGGCATCACAGTCTTGTAAGAAATGTGTTCAAATACTACAAGAGGGAACAAGTTTTTAATGTAGTTTCAAAATGGAGATCCAATAATTGAAATAATATAAAAATATTTTTTAACAGATTTAAAAGATTGGGTGTAAAACATAAGTGTCATTGGCTAGTATTGATATTCTCATTAGATGCAGTCCCACCAAATTATATATTTCTGTTTAAGATATAAAATGACAGATATATATTTTAAGAAATAACAGATTATCTACAAAAGCTAATTTTCTCTGAAACCCTTCATGTTTTATTTGGAATTTTTTTTCTGAGCCTTTAGTGTTTTCATAGAATACTGTAATATAAATTTCATAAATGCATTTGGTAACATCTGTAAAAAAATGGTACTTGAGCCCTAATTTTATATTAGTTCTCATTTTAAGTCCTTTTTATGTTCTTACATTTCATTTGATATTTAACTCACATAGACATGAACAACAGGAGAGAATAGTATATTTTGGTATAATAGGCTTAATCTATATACATTTGTTCCAAAATTTAATAGGAGACTTTTGACTGATTGCTCCACAAATACTCAGTGTATGTCATCACTTCATCACAGCTGGCTAAAAAGATAAGCTCTGGAATTAAAGAAAGAATGTTCTTTAACGTCTCTAAACAAGCCAAGCATACTTTTTTCATCTTTGATGTAGTAAGTACAAAGTCAACATATATAGTAAAAATGCAGGCATTTCAAATTGACTGATGTTTACAAGCAATAGCTTCACCACTCTTTGAAGGGCATTCCTACCCAGCTAATAAGATGGATTGTCTTGTTTTACAGCCAGCTTCAAAGGTACTGGATGAGACGCCAAAATTTCTGATGAAAATATTTCAGTTGTGATGAAAGGCTCTTCTAAAATGTTGGACTTTCTCTTCCTCTTCTAATTTTAACTAAAGCTCAAAGCTGTTGAACTATGTGATTCTAAAAGTCAGCATTTATCTACTTTCTCATGAAGATCAACATCTATTCATGAGAAAGTGTTTTTAAAAATCAGTGGAACGGCTTCTAAGTGGAAAGAGGAAGGATGAAAGTAGTACTATTAATAATTAAAATCAGGATATCTGTCCTACCAGGCTTATTTTATACTTTGTCAGTTGCCTTTGATTATTTTTCATAAGCAAAGGTTAAAAAAATAAAATTGGACAGTTAAAAAAAATTTTAGATTTTCATGGTTTTATTTGTTTCCTGCAGTGTGTTTTACTCTAGTGCCTCCTGAGATCCCTTTTAATTTTCATGGCATCACAGCTTTCTCACTGATCTAAATGGATGTTGACATTTGAAGTTTGTTGATTTACAAAATGTCAGATAATTATAGGGAGAAAATGAATTACATCGTCCATTCTCCAAATGAATGTTAGTATCATGTACTAACCTGGGATTATGAAAAAGTTAGTTATAACTGGCATGTTATAAAACAGTACTTTATTATGCTCCTGTGAGTCTTCCTGTATTATAGGGAAAGATATGATTTTATACAATTCTTTTCCTTTTCCTTTTGATATGCAAGTACAGCTGCTGGTAATTTTTTTCAGGAAACTTTCTCATAACGCCTCAAAATACCTAATGTTGGAAACAGTTATGGTAGTCATTCTAAGGAAAATAATAAAAAACTGTTAATACTGTTGCAATGATAGACTTAACAAAACTATACCAAAGTGAAGGAGAATGCTTTCATCTTCCTCATCCTGTTCACAACGTGCTAAAATATAATTACTAGGAGTGACTTCCAGTCCAATTGGTTTTTGTACTAACCATTTTGTTCTGGTCACTCAAGTCCTTTGCTGAGTGTGAGTCTGTGGATACAATACCTAATTCAATAATGCTGCTTATTTTTTTCCACTGTGTTTCACTTGGCTGGCCACTGTGTGTATTTGACATTCTGCAGGATTATTTTCAGCCTCATTCACTAACACCATTGATTTAATTCTTTTTTTAAAAAAGGTATATGCATCTCTCTGGCCACACAGTATGCAACTGCAAAGCTGCAGATCTACCATAGCGATCACCTGTCATAGCAGGGTGCAGTAGGCTGTAAGCATTCATTTCAAAATTTCCTACTGTTCCAAAGATAACTTTCCAGACTGTGGGAGGAATGTAAGTAGGAGCTATGGTCGTGTACTGCTGCCCTGATTATTCAGGCAGCTTGAACTATTATTTCTGAGATGGAGGGAGGGAAAATTCCTCATTTCTATGTAGTCATATGAACTATGAATCCAAATTGTTTTCTTTTATCCTTTTAAAATGGAAAAAGTAGCATGAGCATAAGAATAGTAATGTTATCTAGGAGAGCTGGAAATTCACTCTGCCATTTTCCTTTCAGTGGCTTTTCTCTATGCTGTGTATTTTCCTATCAGTCTTATCTATTGCAGTCTTTTTGTGTCATTTTTTTTCCTCTGAGCAGAATCTAGTAAAAAGTAGCCCAAATTTCAGATAAGAACTTCAAGCATTGCTGAACTATGAACAATAATACTTCACATTAAACTGAATTGGTTAGGCAAAATTGTGGTTAGGTGGATTTTTCAGAAGAATACAGTAGGAGACCTGGCTCCCATCCAGACCACTCTTTCCCAATATCATACTGGAAAGAAAAAGAGCCATTTCCTCCTTAAAGCCTTGGTCTCTTAAGTATCTAAGCTATTTATCCCAACTTGCTAAGTAGCCAGAGCTCCAGCTGCACCCATCCTGGCTGTCAAAATCTCCAGCTTCAAACCTGACAGCTTCTATAGTTATTCATTGGTTTGAATTTTTCAATATGTGACCTTTTGAAAATTTGTGGCAGCATGAAATTCAATTAGTTACCTATCTAAATTAATAACAGAAGTGCTTGTATTATTCATTTTCACATAAATTTCATCATACTTTTTTTTTTCAGTATACTTGAAGTTGGGATGGCTGGAAACATCTTTTTTCTGTGTGGAAAAATGTTTGAATTTTAGCATTTTACATAGAAAATTCATACAACATCCCAAGATGTTAATGAGTTGCAGGTATCATGATGACAGCTATTATATGCTGACAGCAAACAACAAAATTAAAGATACTTTTAAAAAATAAAAATATTGCTTTTTTTTTGTTTTCTGTTTCATTTACTAAGCATCAGAAAAGATATGTCATTTTGATGATTCCCGTTTTGGCTGGTGCCAAAACACTGTACACGCATAAGGTCTTCAAATCATCATTTCCAAAACCACAACCCTTTTTCAGAGAATGAAACCTTAGGTTAAACAAAAGGCTTGAATCTTTTAAAATCCGAGCTCATTTCTTCATCCTCTCCTGCTGGGAAACATAAGGTTGCATAGGAATGAAATGAATTTTCACCAACTGGATTTATATGCTATACTCCAGGATCATGCAAAATCAGAATGTTTTTATTAATCTTATTCTTGGAAATTTGATGAAATGTTAAATGACAACAGTGTCCAGGTACTTCACTATTGAACACTTTTGCAGAACAGGAGGTGGCATTACCCAGTAGTCAGGTGATAGAATTAGGTAGTGAGTGCTATTGCTTACAGCATGATTTTGTTCTTTTGGCAGCTTTTTTTAGGAATTGCTCCTTAAAAACTTCAGAAAATGCCTTAGTGATAAAAAAGTTGATTCAAATTTCTTTTCCATTTACATATTAGAATAGACTGTGAAAACAACACCTTTTTTGAAAATTCCAAACATATTAAGAAACAGCAGGTATTTAAAAATTGACAGCCAAACTTCATTTTCTATAGGTCTGCACAAAAATTGAGACAGATAAAAGAAAATAAAGCATAACCAGATCTGTAAGAAGAACTTTGAAATATATTTTTGAATTTTCAGATGAACACAGAGAACTAAGGAAAGTTATTTTGTCATTGAATTAAAGGAAGAGGGGGCTAATCTGATTTACAGTTGTTTGTACATAATGTTTAATACATTCATTTAAAGTTCCAGTTGGCAAATGTCTTTGACAATTACTATGGTGGTTCCTTTGGCATTTAAAACAGATTTGTTCTTCACTATATGTATAGATAATATACTGTTTTTTTCTATATTTGTAGTCTTTTCTGTAGAGCATTTTACCTACCAAGCCCATTGTTCTTGTTCATGACTTTGAAAGTTTTTAGCAGACTTCTGTGAGATCAATACTTATGCCTGCTACGAGCAGAAAATATTTCAATGTTTTACCACTTCGTATGAAATCCAAATAATGAAAATGTGGGGAAATGGAAAACATATAATGTAATACACATTAGTCATTAAATGGAAGGAACATTTTCAAGTAATTCAGAATGACTGGAACAAAGATTATTATATGTTATTTCATTCTTCACCCAGAAACTGTGGTCTAGAAATTCTGGCATTTGACTTCATGCTGAAATTACTATCTAACCAGAAAACTATCCACAAATGTTTTCTTACTACTAAAAGTCCAATTTTCTTCTAGTTAAACAAATTATTCTGTATTTCTGAGATTTGTTTCTCATGTGTTTGTCTCTTTTCTTCATTTTGCATAACTCTATATATCCAGTTATTCTTTGTCCATTTGATAGTACTTATGTACTTGCTTTTGTTATAGATAATAACCTTGAGAGCAGTCCCCCAAATTTAGTAGCATGATTGAAGATCATTTAGCCAAATATAAAATAATACGTCTTTCTATAACTGAGCATGAAAATCTTATTAAGTTTTATAACTTTCCTTGAATAGCAAGTTTCTCCTCTCCATTTGTAAATAGTCAATTCAGTTTTGAATAGAGGATTAGGACTACTTTCAGGGTATGTAATCAAACAACTGGTAATCCTTAGTGTTTTCTTAGTTCTATAATAGGCAGTTTCTAATCAGAGCATTTTGATGTCAGCTCAATGTCTTCTGAATTAGATTTACTGTCATTTGATTAAATGTAGCATCTTTAATCAGGAAAAAAAGTAATAGAATTGAATGCGAGTAGCAATCTTTTTGAGTAGTGATATCAAAGACAAGGATACTCTGTTTCTGTAAAATCAAGGATGAAGGCCGAAGACAACAATCTGATTTGCAGCAGTAAGATGACAGTGCGCACATTCTAAGCCAAGGGAAAAGGAATGAAATACTGAATGACTCTGGATGGCTTTCACTGTTGCAGTTATTCCTAGTAGCCTTGATAATTGCAATAAATGGCTTCATTTTTACTTTATGAACTCTGGAGAAAGCATTACATCTGTTACAATACTTTGCTTCCAATTTTTTCTCAGTTATTGTTGAAAAATGGGAGGAAAGGAGAGTGATCCTGAGAAATATAAACAATATTATTTGTACAAATAAATCTGTTTTACATGCTGTAGTCTTGAAAATTTCCTTTCATTCTTATAGATGTAGTGGTTGACTTCACAGGTTATTGAAATAAAGCTGTGAATCTCATTATTAATGCCAGAGTCTTTCAGATTTTGTCATTTGATCCAGTTTTCTGAGATCTGTTTCACATTCAGTAACTTGTTAACCAATTACATTTCCGGTTGTAACACAAATTTTGAGTCATTTTATGGTGCAACAGTACAAGTCATAAAAGTAGGGAGAAACTGTCTTATATAGGGATTGTAGGGCTTATTAAATGGCCTATATATAGAAACATACTTTCCTGTGATTAAGAAACTTTATCCATGGTAGGATTTGCACTTAATTGTATTCCTTTCTCTGCTGTTTCTGTGATCTTTACAATATTCCTAATCTAAAGTAAGATTTCTCATCCAACATACATTGACCTATTTCTCACTCTTTTTGTGCATAATAATACCTTCTCTGTGCCCCCAAAACCCTTATGTTGCATATTGGTTATGATTGCTACACACCTGATATTCCTGGTGCAATTGATCAAGCATTTTGCTGTATAGTTGTTTTACTCCTTGCTTCGTTACCAACCTAGAATTTTTCCATATCTGAGGAAAGATTAATTCACCACCAACTGATATAAGGAGGGTTTAAAAACAATAATATAAAATTAGATTTTTATTTCTACCATTTTTCTCCACCAGGCAATGCTGAGAATGTATATAGACACTTCAGAGAAAATTTTCAAATCTTCTCTATTGTCTGCTTCAATTGCAGTTCAGAGTAACAGTTAGTGAGAACAATATTCAACTAAAACCAGAATTTCTAAGAATTCCATGTGTGAGCTAAATATATTTATTTTGTAAGAAGAAAAGGAGATGCTAAATTGAAGAATTTAAGTTCCTAACAGCTTATGTTAAAAGTACTCTCTTCCAAATTGTCACTCCTTAACAAAGGCAGATTGAAAATAGCACCTGTTTTTTATTGAACCTATGTGTGCTTGGAGAAGAAATCTCTTAGCTTTTATCTGAATATCTGTATTAATAATGTTTCTAATAATTTTTTTTTTATAATATGCTGGGAAGTCAAACTCTCCTAATTGACATAGTTCCCGAAAGAATGCATTTCTGTCTTTTCCAGATGACATAATCAGTAATATTCTGCCACAATTCTGTGATAAGAAATCAATTAGTAAAGAAAATTAGTCAACATAAAGAATGAGTACAAGCACTGAAAATATATCCTGGCACATTTTCAGATCTTGCTTCACTCAGCATGCAGGCCTATACCACAAAATACTACCTGTGGATGGAGAGCAGTTTTCTTAAAGGAATTTACTGAAACTGTGAGAATAGCCCAAAGACATTACTGAAAATATAAGCTAAAAAAGACAATGCCTTATAAATAGGTTGAGGTTGATCAGAGGGCTACCTGATTGTTGATTGACAGAGCAGCCCTACTTGTCATTACATGCAGGTGCTAATTGTTTGGTAATAATAAAGCTAATTGCTTAACAAGGGGGTGGACCTTAAAAGGCAGGGCTGGAGGCACCAGAGGAGCTTCTATGCCTGAGCACTGGAGGAGAGAGTAGGTTGTGCTCTGTGTGTTGGACATCGAGAAACTGCTCAACCTACAAAACCAGCAAGAACATTGAGTGCTGGGAAGGGAGGCCGGCTCTGCGCACCCAGCGCTCCGGGGCAGCTTGCTGCCAGATCGAGATACATCACCTAGCTTCACCTGGATCCCCAACAGGGCAGAGGTAGTAAAAGTTAGACTATAGGTACTGAACATGGCAAGGAAGTTTTGTAAGAGTAGAAACATTTTTATTTCTGAAACAGGTAAATTGTTGCATTGATGGAAGAGGATACTTGCTTAGAAGTGATAAAAATACATGGAGAAAATGCTGCAGATCTCATTGTAATAAATTTTGTCATATAGTTTGAAATTCATGTTTAGTTGAATGAGTTTACAGTATTGAATTTTCTTTCAGTTTCTGACTGAAATCATTTCATACAACTTCCACTATTTATTGAGTAGAAGGGTCATATATTTTAACAGATTTGTTATATAAATGATGCAACTGATACGAGCAGGGATGTGACTGTGTTTAGATACCATGACATTGTTTTGAATAAGGAAAGCTTCACCACTACAACTCTGCCACTAGTGGTAATGTGCATAATAAGAATTATGAAGGCTAAAAACCATGTAGGACAGCAGTTCCAACTGTCTGTAATGGAACACTGGATCCATCAAAATAGTGTCTCGGTTCCCACGGATTTGATTTTCTTCTATTGCCTGGGTTCCCACTGCTAGTTTAGGGGCTGAAACAACTCCTACTTGCTTGAGTATTCTTTTTATGTTAGATCTGACCTAAAATAGT
The DNA here is from genome assembly GCA_013398125.1 of Aegotheles bennettii. Lineage (NCBI taxonomy): Eukaryota > Metazoa > Chordata > Aves > Caprimulgiformes > Aegothelidae > Aegotheles > Aegotheles bennettii. The sequence goes on along the minus strand of VZRW01013464.1, from coordinate 298,306 downwards.
AAAGTAAAATTTTTAGTGCATTTATTTAGGAATGTTTCTCTAAGTTTGCTTTCCTTTATGGAGTTTTGATTTCCTTATGGAGCCTTTCATGTCTTGCTGTGAAGCTCTTAAGTGGAAGAAGTTTCTGTTTTGGGAAGCTGCTGTATCAGTAAATTAAGGCTGTATTAGGAGCATGGAACATTTTTCGCAATTGTAGCCATCTGAAAGTTAGGTGTCTAACCTGAGCTAATTGTCTGTTTCTAATCAATGGAGAATGTTACATACCTCCAAAAGAAGACTTAACTTTCCTGTATTAGAAAACTGTCTTGGTGATCTTCCTTGCTCTTCACTACAATATCTAGATGTCACATCTGAGTTTACTCTGATTCTGTGCTGCGGTGTCAATCACCTCATAGCATGGGAAGGATGGAGCAGAAGATAAAAGCACACATAAGCACACACATGCACACACATGAAAACTGCTTCTTCGCTTAACCCAGTTATGTATATTTTTATATATGATTACCGAGTCCACAGTAACAAAGCTTGGCGATCATCAAATGAAAAGCAATGATCTTTCTCCATCAAAGGGGGAAGACAAAGAATATACCTTGCTGTCATTGAAGTTGTAGCATTGATCAGGCACAGCATTCTTAATCAGGAGACAATAATTAGACAATTCTTTTCTTTCAGTGCTTACTTTCTTCTTCTAGACATGTTTGTGACCTAGCTATACCTCCTGTTATGTCCTGTTATGTGTTCTGATTGTGTATGGTATAGTTCATCTATGTTTGGTATATGCTCTTTTAGTCTCTTTCCTAGCCATTAAATCTTAGGCACTGTAATTTGCCATTTGAAATTTGTACTTTCATGTTTCAGGCCTCTGATACCATACTGTAATTTGCACTTTCAAGGCATATGCTGTGATCCTGTACGTGTATTCTTGGAGGCTTCTGCCTTGTTAGAACTTCACACTTAAAGTTAAATTAGGTGTTTGAGGTAGCATTAGTTGATGTCTTCACCTAAATTAGCTAAATGTCTTTTAATCTGAGGAAATTCTACATAATTAATATTTTAACAGTAAAGCTCTTTAAGATAAATTAGAAAACTAGGAAAACTTGTTTCCAGCCTGTGTTCTTGGGGGGTTTTGTTTTGTTTGTTTGTTTTGTGAGATTATATACTGAGATCAACTTTAAATCCAACTTAAGCAATTCCATGGATAATGTTCTAACTACGATGTTCTCTGTCAGCCTCAGCTTCGTCAATTCTTTTGTTTTTACATTTGTAGTTTCTGTGCCAGATCTGCATAAGGCTGTATGACTTAAATCTTCATATGAAAAATAGCTCTTGTCTTGACATGTGAAAACTGGGACCCCAGCTAGTGCTTCTATAAAAAGAGATGAAATTTATGGCATGGAATACTTTCCTAAAGACTCCTCTGTCTGACTTTGATACTGTAGCTTAGTCCTGCTGAATCTTGTATAAGTGCATGTATCAGAGCAGGCGTACAAAGATCATGCTGTACGTTAGAACAAGCAGTGACAGTTTTGGTACTGCTGTTTCCAGTAAGACAACTTCAGTGCATCAGTATTGTCCACCTAGCTTGCTTATTTATGAGTGAATGAAACAGGGCCATAGCAAGGGCTCAAGCACTGCTTAACAGTCACCTATGCATTTTTATTGCTAGCATATTCTCTGGCATAGATTTGATCTGCTCCAACCTAGCAATCTCCCAGACACTTGTCACAAGTGGCTTGAGTCAACAGCGTATGGTAGCATCTGTTCCAAATAGGCACTTTAGATGCTACTTACTATTTAGATGCTATGTACTATTTTGAGGATGAAAATAATTCTGGTGAGTAGAAACTGCTGTGTGGCCAGCCTGAGAAACAGAGATTAGCCCCTAGCCCATTTTATTTACTCTTTTCCTTCTCTAGACCAGTGCTAATCTTAAAAGTACCAGGGACCTATTTGAAAGTGATGTAGTCTACCTGTGGGGCTTTTTGAGTCTGGTAGCTGTGTGGTATATACAAGACATTATTCTACTTTTGTCCATTTTAGTTTGTTGAGACAATCTAGGGCCCTAATATCCCTCACAGGTTGCTCTTTAAGCCAAATGGTGTTCTTTATCTCAACAGTACATTCACTACCCATAGATCCTTCACTAGAGCATTTTCATACAATAGAAGTTGTTTTGACATTTAGGTCCATTTAGGTCATATGGAGATTTTGAGAGTGAACACACAACATTAGAACCCCTATTCTTATCCTCATGGTATCCCTTCAGGATCTATTAGAGCTCCCAGACTATTGCAGGAGGTGCATCTTCTGTATCTCCTTGGAGAGTCCATCCATTCCTCCCACCTGAGATCCAGTTCCTGTTCAAGAACGTGAAATATATTGCAAGATCTGATGTTTTTTAAAACTTGACTTTGAAACTGTGACTGAAAACAAACTGAAGGAAATGTGAAACTATCAGGAAATTAAAAAGTATTGAGATGTTTAAAAGAAAGCAGAAAGCTACATGTGCATATTAAGATGCACTAAAATAGTCATCATTGTAAGAAAAAGTGTTCCATCTGATAAATTGAATATCATTAATACTATAAAAAGAAACATTGCATATACCAGTATGCAGATCATCAGTGTATCTGCAGATAATATGTGGTTGTAAAGAACCTAAGGATGGATATATCGAATTGTGGTAATGCAAAGAATAAAGTTTCTCATCCTCTGCAATGTGACCTAATGAAGAACGCTACTGAGACGTATAGGCATAGAACAGTGCATTTGGTAGCAAGTGTAACAGATCAGGCAGCACACAAATTGTGGCAGTCAGGCAGCCTGAAACAGTTAGTCTAAAATCTGTAAAGACATGGAGTTTTTGAGAGACGAAAAGTGAATTAAACTCCCTGTCTGGACACAAAGCAGTTCCCAGCAAAAAATGTCATCCTTACTGTGAACTTTATAAGAACTGGCTTGCTGTAGAGCTCACAAAATAATATTGCTGAAGATAGGCAGTATTAGTTCTGTTTCAAAGACTTGGCTTCAGAGCAAAACCTGGAATGGGAACTTTTTCTAATTGACATTTCTAAATCTTTCAAGGCAAGAAAGTAGTCATTTCCCCCATTAAATGACACATTGCTCATCAGCCCCTTGGGGAAATTCAAAGTTAAAAGAAGTGGTAAACGAGACAAAGAAAAACAGAGACAATAATACCAAAGCAAAATTAATAGCTAACTTGGAATTTAAACAGAAGAAAATTAAGATTAGACAAAATGCAATGAAGTAATCCCTTCCACTAGTCTTAAAGTGTCAGACTTGTTCAGCTTCTGGTATCAAAGGGCAATAGAAGGTGCAAATGCAAAACCATGCTTGTACTCATAACTTAGAAAGTGTTTCTGAAGTGGTGACAAGTCAAATCCACAAAAAATGTGCTTCAAGAGTTAACAGCACATCTTGCTTTTGAATTGCTTCTAATCCAAATCTTGTCTCTGTTGTAACTACAAAGCCTTTTTCAGCTCCTGCCTCTGCTCTCAATGTCATGCAAAAGAACTTCATCACTAGTATTGTGTTAACATACATTTATGAATTTTAAATGCTCTCTGGTTGTTCAAGTGGTCAGTCATCAAGTACAGGAAAATTAAATGACAGAACAGAAACATGCGAACTGCCGTAGTTGTGATGCTTCATTAAGGTTCCTGAAATGAGAACGTTCATGAGAACTTGACTTTGAAGTCCTTATCCATAAAGCTGTTTTTAAGTATTGCCAGGTCAAACTGAGCTAGTCAGACAAGCTCTTTTAAGATATAATGAACTATGTAGTATCTTTCTTTCAGCTGTGTCAGCTTCCATGGGAGTTAACAGGGGGGTATATAAACAGGATGTAGACACAGGCTGGCATAAATTTGGATTCCTTATCAGCCCTGTCAAATGCACTGCTACTTACAGTCATCAAAACAAACAGACAACAGCTTAGTAGAAGAAAAACATAGAAGGACGATTGGGTTTATGTCAGGATAATGGCTGCAAATCAAATAAAGTAGGAGATGTGCTTAAGTACACAATACCACTGTGGCTGAAAGGCACTTTTATTACAAGCATCTCTTTACAGACACACATGACTTTCTGAAAAATTCTTTTAGCTGAAGTCTTCACTCATGTTTATTTTCAGCGAAGAGGTGATTTTTTTTCAAATGTATGAAAATTGAGTTGATACATGAGTTGTGGGTTTAAAAAGGATACCTGACGAGAACTTGTTTGTTTTCTTAAAATCCAAACTGTGGGATAAATTACTATTCTGAGAATTTATAAATTTTTTTTATAAAAAGCTGTTGACATACAACAAAAAGATTTTTCATACAGTGAAATATTTTCATTCAGATGCGCTAGCAGCATATAGTAAGAATAGTGCTGAGGACGTAAGGAAGTTGGTATTTTGCCTGTCAGACTGCAAATTAGGAATCTAGAAGAAAATCAACCAGCTGTATAGAGAGGATAACTTAACATTTGTTTGCAATATAGTTGAGTCTAAAATCCACTGGAAAAAAACTGCAGTGATTTATTTCAATCCCCTAGTAGGAGGGAAAAAATGGAAATCATGTAGAAAGGTAGGAAATCATGTTTGAAAATTTGAAATCCAACAGACAAATTCCTCCCCAAAGTAAGAAATATGTTAAAAGTAGTTAACTGAACAAGAAATTCTTTGAAGCTTTAAACTGTGTTTCTGCTTTCTTTCTGTTCTCCTTCTAACTTGTATTTGACATTTACCAGTTTACAGGGAAATTGTAATTGCTGTCTCTGAAGATGCAGCCCGAGGGCTGGAGCTTTAAGCTAAGATTGTATTTTCTATATATTAGCATTCAGAATGTTGGGGAGAAGAAAAATACCATTTTCAAAGTGTACATTCAAAGCCACATATGCAATTCTTTTGCTATCTACTGGTTTGTGTCTACTGGTTTGTGTAGTGTTAATTTACTGACAAGTGATCAATCAAAATCATGATGCACTAACCACAATGGAATCTTTTTTACTCTCTTGCACCTGTGCTGGAACTAAGCACGTCAAAAACTTTGAAAACCTAGAAAAGCACTTTTACAACTTTATTCAGTAAACTGAACAAGTAAGTTTTACAGATGTAGGCATGCATTAAATTTACTGAGTAAAAATCTACTTTTTTTTTTATCCTGAGAGGAAATATATTCTAAATATACTGCTCACTTACCCCAACAATATACCACAACAATAGTGTTGTCTATTCTGTAAAGGTCACATACTTTGTTTTCCACTCGCAGTTTTGAAAGATGCATGAGATGCTTTTCAATCCTATTCCTGCATTCAATTACACAAGAACTTCATTCATTAGGTGATTGAGAAAAACTTTAGACTGTGAAATGATGGTAATTAAGTGACAAGGATACGGGAGAAAGTTGATGTTTGTATCTCTACTTTCTATCTTCTTTGTAGAGCAATAATTAAAATTCAGAGTCTAATTATATACAAATGTGCTCAAAATAGGAATGCACTGAAATATCAATAACTCATTTTATATAGCTGAAGTATTAGCCACTACTTATAGAGCATTAAAATAAAACACTTCAAGCAGTTTGTGCTCTATTTTGCAGGCAAAAAAACATTCTACATTGCTGATTGATAGTCTGGGATTTAACTATATAACTTGAAATATATTTCTTTAATAAAAAATATAATGGCTTGTCTACAAGAAAAGAAAATCAACATAAAACAGTGAATGGAAAAGGAGATAAATATATTCTCTTTAAGACCCCTTTTCTTATATATTTTTCTTTGTAGGTTTCATTCACAAATAGTACTTTTTTGTTTTGTTTTCTGTGAGCACTACTGCATCTGTATAGGGCAAGTACATTCCTTTGCATTGACAACTCCACTGAAAGACTTTGGCCTTTTTTTTAACATGTTTTATAACATTCTGTTACCTAAATGGGCACTGACACATTTTTGATAATGAAGGGGACATTGCAGTGGAATAGATTCTTCATCAGATGAAGTGTAAATCTAGAAGAATGCCTTTCCAAAAGGATTTTTTTACCTCATAAAATTCATAGGTTTTGTGCAGAAACTGCTTTGTAAATCTTTGTGGCCTGTGCTGAATCTGGAGCCAGACCTGAGAATCATAGTATTCCCCACTGACTCTAAAAGCTGTGAACTTCATTTAATACAAGTCATAGACAGTTTAGCACCTGGTGATATCTTTATCTTTTCTGCCCCATGTTGAATTTGAACTCGTAACTTGGAAGTAAAGACCCTGTTGTTGAATGCATGTATCCTGTATTCAATGACTTGGTATGAAATTAGATATTTTACTTCAATTTTTTATATGATGCATATAAACCATTTATATAGAATGCTATTTTTTCCAAATACACCCTGAGGAGTCTAATAATATTCAAGTTTTTAGCTTGATATACCAATAATAACAAAAATACAGATACAGTAGATATTTTAATAGTAACTATAAACTGGTGATTAAAACTGGCATAACCTGAATATCTCTATAGAAATGTATTTAAATTCACAATATTTTGTAATACTACTGTGACAAGGCATTAAAAAAACCCAACTACTAGAGAGCGATCCAACTTTTGCAGCTCTTGAATGCTAAGGCTTGTGTTTAAGAAAACTGTGGCAAATGGGATTCTGTATCAAGTCTGCACCTGCATGTACACTACTGTATGATACTTTAACAGCTTTAGTTTAAGTATGGAAATTTGGCTTTCTTCTTATTTGACACTAAGGCAAGGTCATATCTTGGAAGTGAGAAATATTTGGATGAAATTAATTTGTCACTATTTAGAAACAGATTAAGATAAAATGGGAACATAATGAGGATCATGTTGTCACTAGCTTAATTTGATCCGAGGAAGTTAAGTTACAATGTGTCTTTCTTTCTTTATGAGGCAGTTTTGCCAACACAAATATTGTTATTTTAGAATGGATTGTGCAGAAATTTAAATACATCGATCTTCGTTTAGAAATGGAATTACTGCTGCTTTTAAAAACAGAATTGGGTATCTTGTGCTTTCAAGTTGAAAACATAGAGTGTATAAGAATAATGTTAAAGCAAATTAGTCATATTTGGTAGAGTCATTTTCTTTTGGAAAATGCTCATTTTACACAATAGAAATGTTTCTCAAGTCCGTCAGTTCTTTCAAAATTGTCAATGGAAATCATGCAATCAGTTGTAATAACCAAAAACCAAAATTTTTTTTGGCAAAAAAATATGGAGGTTTGGACATCTGATTTCATTTCACATCTGGTAACATTCAAATGTTTTCATGAAAAAACAACACAATATTCGAGAGACAGATTTACATCATTTTAACATTTGATGTGGTGCCAGAATCAGTCTTCCATATATTTAATGAGTGCCCTCACAGCAACTATTGGCTCAGTTGAAGAGAGTGTCAGGTTCAGTCTCTGTCCTCTTCCATTTCCTTTTTGAGGATTAAACTTCTTTTGTTTACCCAACTGTTAAAATATAGTGCATGGTTTTATGTCCTCTAATAATGTATAAACTTAACCTCCACCTTAAAAAAACATTTAGGTTAGCTGTCCTGTTATGATGGTCACCAAAATTATGATTATAGTTTCCATGATGCATTGCCTCTTGGACAAATCATTGCCTATTCCAAGATTCAGCATTTTTTCTCTTCACCTTTAAGGGCTGCAGGGGTGCTCTTAAACTTCAGGTTACATCTTTATATCACTATCCAGATCCTCATTTTTATAATTCAGAAAAACAACCAAAAAAAATAAAATGTTTTGTCTCTTACACATTCTCTAAGCTAAGGCAAAATTTTACTTATTTTATTTATAAACAATGTAATATGATTCTCTCATAAAAAAAGTTCTTACTTGTAACTGACCCAAAGAAAGAATTGACATTTCTAAATAAAAATATTATTTTTTCCTTTTTTGCCTCTCTCCTCTTTCCTGAAAATCTGGAACCATAAATGTGATAACCATATGAAAATTTCATAGTCCAGTGGATTATGTAATTTTAATAAAATTTTCTTACCAGAAGCTTTACCATTCAGTGATTATCACTTTCCAAAATGTAACTCTCAGAACTGCGGCACTCTGGCGGTGTTTCAATTTATAAAATTAAATGGCCACAGTTCACTAATTTTTCTATGTAGTAAGTAAAGTTGTTAGATGTAGATGTGATAAATATTGCTAAGTAATTACACTGTATAAACCAAACAATAATTGCTTTATGGTAGTTATTAAAATGTTCTTTAAGCTTGTGCCTAGAATCAAAGTTGAAATGATGAATATTTTAAAGCTTGCTGAAATTTACCCTTCTTAATTTAAATAAATATCTGCTTATTGATAGTGTATTATCAGTTTGGTGAAAATATACTAAAAATAATAAAAGATGATATTAAAAACTTTATATTGTTTAATGTTAATAACATAAAGTAATTTGCTCAAATTCTATCTATACTTGGAAAAGTTTGTTCATTGTAAATGCTACAGAAAAATGGTTTTTTTCTTCAGCGTTTTAAATCAGCATTTTCTTCTATGGAATAATTACAGGTATTTTGTTTTTGTTTTTAATATGTTTTCTTTTAATGCATTGATGCTATCCATATTTGTTGCTGCATATCATCCTTGCATGTTATGTTACATGGAGGTTTTTGAGTAATTCTTCATCTCATATATCTCCTGCAGATTTTCTTAGCTATAGCTTGATTTTTTTTAAGTATTTCATAGTATTTTTTCCATGTTTTATAGCATGGTGGTGTTAGTATGTGAATAATATAGGATTCTATTAGAAGAGTGCGGTTGGGAAACAGCTGAAACTTGGGGCTTCTTCTGAGATCATTAATAGACATTCATCAACATTCATAGAAACAGTATGAGAGGCAAATATATGGAGGGAGAGCTGTTGGCAAACTCTCTGAGAGACATTAAGTGTAGTTCTTCCTCTGGGTCTTCTCTCTCTGGCCATTTCCAAGGCAGACTCTTAGCAGGCCATGGAGGACACCCACCCCACACACAGCAGGGCCAAAGAAGCACTGGTAGGATCTTGGCAAATGTTCTGTACATCCTTCTGTGGTGACTGTAAGGTGAGGACAACACTGATGTTCTGGAGACAGTAGTACACGCTATGAAGAACAAATGCTTTTAAATCTGTTAAAGAACAAACTTTACTTCTATGCAGGTTTGGACACTTCAGCATAGGGTCATTTTAACCGATTATGAATGTATATGCATAACTGACCACTTTTAAGAATATCTCAATAGTGTTTCCGGGATCTTGACATGGTTCTCCATCAGGACTCTCAGTACAAGTTGCAGACTAAATACAGTCATGCAGAACACAGTTTTATCTTTACATTGCAATTACCATGAGAGTGGCAGAAGCTGTGATAAGACTCATATTATCAATTACAAGTACTAATTATTTGATCCCAGACTGAAGTGGCGCAATAATCATCATCAAGCCCAGTAACTAATGATAATAGATGAAAACCTGCTGATAATCCAGCTGCCAGTGACAATAAAAGAGATATTATGGAGTTAGAGTAGCAATTTCTTTTTTTAAGACTGCATCGGACTATGATTATCTTAACAGGCTTTTCAAGTTTTGGCTATTATTATTATTATTTATTAATAGTAATGCTTTCTGTATTTAATTACCAAAAATCAATGCTTAAAATGCACATTATATAAATTGTTTCTCTAGAAACTCCTTAACACAGAAGTTTTCACGTACTGTACAATCAAAAATGAACACTTAAAAAAGTTTGCTATAATGTTTTGTGATTTTTTTTAATCTTCAGTTTTCTCAGTAGATATTTGACAACTTAAGATCCCTGGGTTTTATGCCATCATCTTTATTTGATTAAGAAAAATAACAGTTATTTCTTTATTCATATAAATTGCTGGACTTGATGTTGAGACACAATTTGTGCTGGCAGGACTTAGTGGCATTGTGGAATTTCAATAACTTTCATAAACTCTGAGTAGAAATTGGAGTTTTCAGCAATTGACATGGGCAAAGCCACACAGCCTGGCTTCAGACAGTTTTAGTAACATTTCTGGTCTCCGCTTGGGAGACCAGAATACGTATTTAATAGAATGTCATTTCTTGAATTACATCAAGAAATAATACTGAAACTTAATGGAATCTTTTGGTTTGGAATATTGACCTTGTGTCATCCTAAAATTGGATAGAGACAAAAGAATAGATTTTGATGTAGAAAAAAGTTATTGTTTTTGAAAATCATGCTGTTTTGTTTGTTGTTGAATGATAGCAGAACCGCCAACTGTAGCTAATGAAACAGAACCAGAAATAGGGACATTACAAAGAGATGTGAACCTTTGGAAGCAATACATGTGAATACATCTCCATAAACCTGAGCTTTGATTGCACTTGAGGAGGCCTAAGCAATGACTTTGGTAACAGTGTATTTTTGACTGGGTTCCTGTGCGAAGATCGCTGTAGCTAACCAAATTCTTAATAAATGGAGGATAGACATTTTTTTTCTCCCATTCTCTGCAGGGGAATTCCTCAGTACCCTGTCAAATTATTAAGTTTTATTCTGAGAGGTAATTTTTGATTATTTGCAAATTTTAGCTATGCAGGGCATGAGCTGGAGTATCATTTAAAATAGCCAGCAGTTCTCTTAGAGTTAATATATTATCAGGACTGTTTTTTGCAGCACAGAAGCTGGAAAGTTGTGCCATGATCCAGGCTGAATGTTATCTTATCAGTAGAAAATCCTTATCCAGCTTTGGAAATTCCTGAGGTGAAAATAAATAGAGTGAAAGGGAAGGATCATATATGTTTCCTCTATTATATTTCCTGCATCTGGTGTTTACAGCCACCATTGAAAGCAAGATTGCTAGGATAAATGGCCCTTGGGCCAACTGACTATATTCTTATTTAAAGAAATACTAGGACAGTACATACCAGAATATGAGATTTTGAGACAGATTCTTAGTGTTCATATTAAGCACTTGCCCAGTCTATTTGTAAGATAGATACAAATAAACCAGGCAGACTATTCACTGATCTGCAGCTGGAAAATTCTAGCTGTTTTTGACATAAATTGTTTTCTGAAAATAATGTACCAACATTTTATTCACATTGAGACTTAAATGAGGAAAAACATTGTACCATAACTTATACCAAATGATAAATAGGGTTTTTTTGAATGAACAAGAAGAGGGAGCAAGAACAGCAATGAATCTTCTCCACCTGTAACCACCCTCCTCAGGGCCTTCCAAGGTGCTTCATGTCTTTTGAACTTAGTTCTTTTTTGAACAGCGACTCTGCATGCCTGTGGGATCTATTTGCAATACTATTAAAGGTCACTAAATATTTAGTCTTATTTTACACTCATGAAGGGTTGTCAATCTCAAAACACTTTACCGAGAAAGGAAGATTTTGTACCATTATATGAAAAGCATGGCAATTGAAAACCAGAGTTGCTGTTACATTCTCGCTGGGTCATACTGTAACATATTGTTTCATACAGCCTGTTGCTGGATTGACCAAAGAAAGTACTTAAGAGAATGTATGGATAATAAGGGCAGTTTATAATAAGTTAATAGTTTTAATATGCTATTTAATTATCGTATTCAATTAGGTGGAAAAAAATATCTGATTAAAGAATGTGGTATTTAAGTGCCAGGGCTCCCTGGGGGCTGTGGGTGTCCGGGGCTCCCTGTGGTGGAGCAGCCAAGCAGGGCCTGGCAGCCAGGTCCCATCCCACCTTCTGGCCAGGAGCGGGCAACCAGGGGACACTGGGGCAGCCCCAGCTCCAGGCACTGGTCACCTCCCTGGGAATGGGCTGAAGATGGGCCAGGACATGGACCTGTGGATCAGCAGGGCCTGTGAGCAGGTAGGGCTGGGCTGAGCTGGAGACCAGCCCTGCTGGGGTAGTGCTGGGGCAGGGGCTGGCAGCCCTACGAGGCTGCCATGGGATCTGGAGCTGTGGGGGCCTGAGCAGGGACAGTCAGGGCTCGTGGTACCATCAGGGCCCTGACTCCAATAGACAGATTTATAGATTTAAATGATAAATTTAAAACTCTCAGAAAGACTCCTAAAATGTCTCTTAATTAGTATCATAAGACACAGTTCTGGAGATTCAAATACATATTTTTCCTTTGACACTTAGTTGAACTTGCCACTACTAATGCAGGAGCAAGTTTCAGCACATTCTTTCTGACACCATCCAGATATTATTTCAGAGAACAGTCTTTGAAGGGGAGGATGATTTGACTCGGGTTTTATGGAACTACTCATAGAATGAGCTGGGAAGCTAAAGTAGCTGCCAAATTCCTTACACATTTCCTGAAAATGTTGGCTTGGCATTATTTAAATCATTGACTGGAGTTAAGAGTATGAGATGCTGTTGATGAGGCACACATCAATCATTTTCACAGTTTAATAGCTTCCATATTTATTCTACTGTTCACATGCAAAACGTGAAGAGAATTGGCATTTTTCCATGAGCCTCTGTCAGTTGAGTGCTTGACAGTTGGCATCAAGTTATGTGCCAGATGGGTGGTTTTAGCTTTTATAACAGGAATGGCTATTTGGATAAACTGCCCTGCATTTCATAAACACGCCACTGAAATGTCGGAGGACTTGAGCTGTAAAAGGGTTGAAATACATACCTGGGACAAGAAAACAACCGAAACCTTAGCTGAATGTTTGAGATGTGCTGACACGTTTCATATGACCAAATGAGAGATTGATCTAATCCTGAAGCTCTTTATAAAAGGGGAGACCACAAATTGCTTTTAAAAAGAAATTTCAGAAAGAACACTGTTTTTGTGTGTGTTTTTTCTTCCTTTTTCCACGTTTATATCTTTTGATCTTAGGTCAGGTCTAAGCCATGTTGAAGCAAATGGCAAAACACCTTTTGACTTTGAGACAGTGGTTTCACCTATATTGAGCTTTTGAATATAATTGATACTGCAAGAGACAGAGCCTAGAATGGAGTATTTTAAAAGCTCTGATCTGAGGGCACAGCTATTTATGTAGCACTCTCTTGATTCTATCTATTATTGTAATGCAGGTTGCCTTCTGTTGATTTTCATACTTTATGAAATACGTATCTTCTTATTGCAATTGTAAAAGCTAATACAGTTATAATTATAAGTTCTTCCTTCCATACGGTTGCAAGACTTTGTGATCAGGGTTTTTTTCTTCTTTGTGTGATCACTCAAGTACTGAAAATCCAGAAAGGAAGCAAGTAACACTCTCTCTTGTACAATTATAGAGAGGATTTTTAAAAACAGAGTGAGGTAGTGGAAAGTTTTTTTGAAGAGTTTTGGAGGCAAAGAAGGAAAATTATTTCATGATGGAAAACAAAGAATAAATTGAAAGTTTTATATGACAGGATAGATGCAGTCCTGAAATTAGAAATATAAGCATTAGATGTACAGTGGATGCTGATTAATTTCTTGATATTCCTTAGAAATAACTAAAGAAAATATTGATCACTGTATGCTTGGGTAGCATACTTGTATTGCATTTAAGTAATCTCATGGTTCAAAGTTTTTGCCGGTCTACTGCAGAAAATAAGAAAAAATGTTTCATTTTTATGTGTGACACAGGTTCTGTTTTTTTTTTAATTTCTTTTGGTCACAGATAGAAATGGGATACTGGTCGAGGAAGTCTTAGTGGCCCTCTGAAACCTCTCAGGGGAAAAAATATGAATTTTTGTACTTACGTTTCAAATTTGTTTGTGGAATAATGCATTAAGGAAGAGTTCTCACTTGTAGAGTGCGAAGAGCAAAGAATGTTTTTTCTTGTGTACCCTTCTGGATAAATACATATTACATAGTAGTTTGTTGTGGTGAGAGACTGCATTTAATAGTCAGGTAGTGTCAAATAACTCAGTAGGAAGTTTTATATCTCTTGCAGCTATTCAGTCAGCCTAATCTAAGTGACACTGAATATGTTGAAGTACTTCACCAATTTTGTTGATATATTTTTCAGTAAAGTGTTAACCATGCCTGAAGGAGTCTGGTAAATATATATTGAAATTACACAGCATAATCACATCTGTGAAATTCTTGACAAAATAAAACTTTCCAGAGAGCAGTTGTCAACCTTGTACTATCCCCTGGCATATTTTGAAAAAGGCTTCAACCTGATGAATAATATTCACGGTACAAGTTATGCTTCTTTGCAACTTGTGAGCTTGTCATCTTTGATTCTCATAAAATGTGTTGGCTCTCCACTGGAAATATTCTCACCATCTTTTTCTGTCCACTGATAACTTCACAGCATATCTGAAGTGTAAATTCCCTTAAGATGATGAGAATCCTAAGTGTAATTCTATTGGGGAAACTCTTGTAATTATTTTTGGCATCTTTAGTCTTTGTATCCATCAATTTTTAAAAAAATATTTTCAGCAAAATTAAATGTAGATGTATTTTGGTGATGAGAACATTTGTGTCCTCTCAGAAACTGTAGAAGCACAAACTCTGGCAGTGCAATTTTTTTTGTTAATTGAATACTGAACAATAGGGTGTTTATTGTGGTCCAACTGTTTCTTTTCCTTTGTAGAGAATATGTAAATCCAGCTTTTAAAAGAATTCTGAACACAGTGTAAAGGAGACATTAGTGTATTTGTGAAATATATTTTTAAGATGTTATCACTTGTATTTGTAGACTGAGTGTATATTTAAGATTTTCTTGTCTGTTGCATGTATGTTTATTTGTGTATTGTATGTAAACACACATCTTAGAATTTAAAGAAATTGATATTTCTAAATAGTTAACATAGAAAAGTGTGTAAGCAGGAACAGAACATGATAGCCATAGTTGTATAGCCCTTCTCTCGTTCCACTGGGCAGTAATTATGGATAAAGGATTTTTGGAAGTCATATATACTCTTACAGGCTTTTATAGTATAATAGTCGACGTCACCTTGATAGTTGGGGTGTATGTTGGCTCTGTGTGGTATTGAGGTTCATATACCCATTATACATAAGCATCTTGAAGAGTAAATTTTTAGTTGCTAAGAGTTTTTGAAATAAAATAAATACTTCTTGAAATACTCAGTAATCTGTGCTAAAATATTTTAAAATAGATATCCTCATGAAGGTCAATAAAATAAATGAGTCACCCCAAGGCAAACAAGATTGAGATAGCTCCCCTTTTTCCTTCTTTTTCCTCTCTAAGGTTAAAATCAAATGATCAGATATGAAGACATTTAAAGATTTTTGTATAACAGTTTACAAAAATTTCTCATCTGAAATTACTGCTCCATGGACAACAATGCCAAACCTAAAAAGGCCAGGGAAACTGATTCTATCTTTATTTATTTAATCTGGAATAGTTAAGGTTCAGTGAAGAAATGTATAAAATATTTATAATTCAAACACATGCATACTCAATTAATCTGTCTATTCAACACAAATCTGTCATAGGATAAACAAATATGTCAAAATGAAATTATAACTTAATCTACATAGTGGAAGTAAATGTGGAAGAATATGCCAGCCATGGTAATATTTTTTTTCTTTTTTTTTTAATTTTGCAGAATAATCAGACTCGAGAGATATATAACATTTCAAGAAGTCTTTCTCTCATTCTTTAATGAAACCTACCTGCATGTACTTTTTGCTATGTTGATTGATATGATAAATTAGACTAAAAATAAATGCCTGATTATCATAAATAGGCTCCAAGTATAATTCAAAACTTATATGACATTCTTTGAACAATTATCAGTGCCAAATATTGAATGGCTTTTCATGGCAATGGAAAGAAAATTAACAAAATGCAAATGAAATCTACAGAGCTCTTGGCTTTTGCTTTAAACAAAATATTTGTAAAAATAAATTCAAGAAAAATTACTAATTAATTATGAATTGGAAATCCACTGTGGAATATGCAATTTTTCATATTAACCAAATCAAAGATACTCTATTGCAAAATGTACTTTGTTTTTTCTTTTCATGAGTTAGTTTAGTTTTAATTATATTTACTTCACTGAATCACAGTAAATGTCCTCTAGAGTATCCTGAAGATACTTTACTAAAGATTTAAGGTCTACTTCAGTACATGCTGAAATCTGTAAGAATAGGAATTATTCCTAATATTCTGAGTCCACAAAGAATTCATAGATATTGCTTTGCAAATGTTACTATGTTTATTGCTGAAATACGTGATGATACCCAGGTTGGCGAAAAGGTGGATTAAATGGATTTACCTAGACCTATTACTGCAGTTAAGTGTCTGAGGGGAATATCTTTTAAACTCAACAGCCCTCACCCACTCAGTAACTACTTCCAATTCCAGGTTTTTATTAACTTATAATTAAGAATAAATTTTTAAATTAGGAAAGCTCAAGGTGATTAGATAAAAAGGAATAGAAAAAAGCAGTTTAAAACATCCTTGCTCTTTCTACCCTGTATCCTTCTGGATAGGTTCAATTTAGTGTCAACCAACTCATTTTTCTGAGTGACAAAAAAATGGGTTTTCCTCCATCACCTCGAAAGCTTTTCAATGCCCTTCTCCTCTTAGCAGTCTCCTTCCTTTTCTGGGTCCTTGTTTTTCTTTTAATCTTTCCTGTGCCTGACACACCTTAGAGTCTAGTCTCTACAAGCTTTCCTTCTGGAGCATACCTAGTTCCCCTTCAAGCGAGAGCCTTCTTCTTACCCATCTGGTGGGGCTCACATGTCCCAGTCTGGGCTAAACTAAGCAGCCACCTGAATGGTTTAGAGACTGACATCTTGAGTTGTGCACAAATATGTTCTGTATGATGTGTCTAAGTCCTACTCTCATTAAACTTCTGCTCAGCTGTAGCTGTGCAATTGCTTCTGAAGCCTTTCTCCGAACAGGACTGGGGAGGTGACGGAAAGTTCTTTGCGAAAAGGAGTGGTTTAGTTTGAACTATTCCTGTCATGCGGTCATGGTGGAGGAAATGGTGAAACTGCCCCACTAGCAGAGGAGTGAGTGGCATGATGGCCAGGACCTATGAAGAAAACAGTTATATAACTGAAGTATAAGGATTGTGGACAGTTTAAAGGAAAGAACCTGAAAAATATTCAGCTGATCAAAGAAGCTATCATGGACATGTAAGAGTTAAGTCTCCACAGAGAGCCTAAAAGAAGAGGTATCTATATGCTATAACTTTCAGCACAGCCAGCCACCAGACAGCTCTGTGAGTGCCAGCTGTTTCTCCTGACTGCACACCAACTCATAATAGATGTAAGCAGGAGCATTTCCAGTAAGCATCATATGCTGCTTTACAATTTGGGTGTGTAGGGAAATTCAATCTACTTTGCTCCCAGTGCTGTGCTTGATTCAATTGACTTCTGTGTCTGCTGAGCTTGCTTTCTTCTTCAACATAGAATCATAGAATGGAAGGCATCTTAAAGATCATCCAGTTCCAAACCCCCTGCCATGGGCAGGGACACCTCCCACTTGGCCAGGCTGCTCAAAGCCCCATCCAACCTGGCCTTGAACACTGCCAGGGAGGGGGCAACCACAACCTCCCTGGGTAACCTGTGCCAGTGTCTCACCACCTGCACAGTAAAGAACTTCTACCTAAAATCCAGTCTAAATCTACCTTCCTTTAGTTTGAAACCATTTCTCCTTGCCCTATCACTATATGCCCTTGCACAGAGGCCCTCTCCATCTTTCCTGTAGGCTCCTTCAGGTACTGGAAGGCTGCTATGAGGTCTCCTCAGAGCCTTCTTTTCTCCAGGCTGAAAAATCTCAACTCTCTCAGCCTGTCTTCACCAGAGAGGTGCTCCAGCCTTCTTATCATCTTTGTGGCCCTCCTCTGGTCTCGCTCCAACAGCTTTATGTCCTTCTTATGTTGGCGACTCCAGAACTGGACACAGTACTCCAGGTGGGGTCTCAGGAGAGCAGAATAGAGGGGCAGAATCACCTCCCTCGTCCTGCTGGTCATGCTTCTTTTGATGCATCTCAGGACATAGTTGGCTTTTTGAGCTCCAAGCACACACTGCTGGCTCATGTTGAGCTTTTCATCAACCAACACCCCCAAGTCCTTCTCCTCAGGGCTGTTCTCAAACCATTCTTCACCCAAGTCTGTATTTGTGCTTGGGATTGCCTCAGCCCATGTGCGGGACCTTGCATGTGGCCCTGTTGAACTTCATGCGGTTTGCAGGAGCCCACCTCTGAAGCCTGTCAAAGTCCCTCTGGATGGCATCCCTTTCCTCCAGTGTGTCGACTGCATCACACATCTTGGTGTCGTCAGTAAACTTGCTGAGGGTGCATTTGATCCCACCATCTATGTTGCTGATAAACAGGTTCAACAACACCAGTCCCAATACCAACACCTGAGGAATGCCACTCGTCACTGATTTCCACTTGCACATTGAGCTGTTGACCACCACTCTGAGTGCGACCATCCAGCCAATTTTTTATCTACCGAGTGGTTCATCCATCAAATCCATGCCTCTCTATTTTAGAGACAAGGATGTTGTGCAGGACAGTATCAAATGCTTTGCACAGGTCCAGGTAGATGACATCAGTTGCTCTTCCCTTGTCCACCAGCTGTGAAAACCCTTTGTTGAAGACCACCAGATTTGTCAGGCATGATTTGCCTCTGGTGAAGCTGTGTTGGCTGTCACCAATCACCTCCTTATTTTTCATGTGCCCTATCATAGTTTCCAGGAGGATCTGCTCCATGATCTTACCAGGCACACAGGTGAGACTGACTGGCCTGTAGTTCCCTGGATCTTCTTTTTTCCCTTTTAAAAATGGGGGTTATGTTTCCCCTCTTCCAGTCAGTGGGCACTTCACTGGAGCACCACAACTTCTCAGATATGATGGATAGTGGCTTAGCAAACATATCAAAATATTATTTGATTAATTATATTTGACATAACAAGTTTAGAATTGTTTCTTTATTGAGTACTTTTACCTCTGAGGATGTTATTTCTGTGGTGTGAAATCCACAAGTGAGCATAATTTCCAAAACTACTCAGTCTCTTGTACTACCTAACTCTCCCATCACATCATGACTGTTAGTGTCTTCTGAACCCACAACGCACGTAGCTTGAAAAAAAAAATCAATATAGAGGCACATTCCAAAATTAATAAAAGCTGTAAATTATTCCTGGCTAATTTTAAACGGATCCTCAGCATTTTTAATCCAGTTTTAAACTAGTTATGACCAACATTTATTTTTCAGTGCACATTGTGTATGTTGTAAAATAGAATTTATTAAACAGCAATAGGTGGACACATCTAGTGCTTAAAAGAAACTTCTTCATTTTTTGTGAATTAGGGTGCTTACTTTGCTAACCTTACAAATGTGATTATGTACACAGAAGTCTCTACTCCCCTGACAAACTGTTGTGCTTCAGCAGAGCTCCACAGTCACAGTTCCTAGATCCAGTGCCATAGACACAGTGGCTGATGTCTCAAATAAGGACATTTTTTTAACAGGCGAACATCATTATTTTTCAGATTCCTTACTGCCATTTTTTTCTTTTCATAAAGGTTGAGGTTGTCTTATATCAAAGAAAAGTTACATGGTTTGGAGAGCTATTTTTAATCTCTTGAAGTTTGAGTAGTAGGGACCTCAGGCAAGAACAATTCTCACTGTTAAGTAGGAGATTAGAGCCGAGGTCTAAGTTTTGCATAATGTAAAAGATGTACATCATTGTAAGTATCATTAATATTTTTGAATCCTTAGGCAATTAATAAAAGGACAACTTTAGATTTTGCCTTTGGGTAATATCTTTTAACATAACAACATATCAAAATATTATGTTTAATTATATTTCCTGGTTAATTTTTTGCTTCCTGAAAAGAATTATCAAACCATCTAAATAGATTTTAGTGGCAAGGCTAATGCTTCCATAAAGGACTTATAATAAATAGTTTTTCTAATCTTCAGTATCACCAGGCAGACAATATATAAATATTTATTTTTCTCTTGCAAAGCATGTAAGATTTTGAAGTAGCCTCTAAAGCAACAGGCTATTGCTAGTACTTCACTGTGATCCTCAGTGTGACCCTTGATGAAAGGAATCTTTATCTCTCTGTATGTCAGTGAGCTCCAGATGATGGTTTCCTTGTGTCTCACAGACCAAATTCACTAAATTCCATTTGATTTCTGTTTTAAATTATAGAAACTGCAAACTTACTTTCTTGACATTAGAAAAGACTTGTAAATCTGACCATGCATTTGTCCAGGCAAATGAGGGGTGCGGGGGCATTTGGTTTTCTCTGTGGTTTAAGTGTGAAGTGGCAATACAAGGAAGGAGTTGAGGGATCAGTGGGATATCATTTAATCTACACTAACTGGTATGATAAAACTCAGGTGTGCCAATTTTACGCATAGACTGGAATTTTCATTGGTAGCATGATTGAAATCATAATGCATGATCATTGTGAAATTAAACATTCTGATTTCAAAAGCATTCCTGCCTTGCAAGATGTGCTGTGAAATAGGCTAAAATGTATTGAATATGGCATATTAAAGTCATAAATGACAGTGCATGCTGATGCTAAGGAAAGATGCTATCATAGAAACCAAAATAAATAATTTAAGGTTCACTTAGTATATTCTGGAAATGAGACCCTAAAATTCATCATTGCTATTCTAGATCTTGTTCAAAGATTGGGCTGAATCTCTAACATATTGGAGGAAGGGAAGCCTTTGCTTTATTTTCATGTGTGTTATAATCTTTATGTTGTTGTGGATCAGTCTTCAATAGATGTCACCTTTTGATTCAAACTATTTGATTTGCCATTAATCTTCATAGCAGACAGAAAACAGGAGACCTGAAAGTTATGATTTGAAGGTTTTTTTGCACATCTTTGAGAACCTGTTTCTACACCCTGACTCAATTCTAGGTAGAGAAATTGTGCTCTGTTAATTTCAGTTCTCTACGATCATAGCTGGATTAGGTTTTGTCCTTTTTTTTCCTGACCTGCTAAATCTGTCACAGCAGTTGCCAGATTACAGCCCAGGTTTCACAGTATTTTGATGGTGAAAAGAAGTGAATCATACATGTAGTGTATGTTTATTCTGACTTTAGATACCTGAGCAAGTCTGCCAGTGAGACCACATAAAGATGTGTGTCTCTTATCAGTGCATGACTCATAATCATAATCTTTGAGACTCGAAGACAGAAGAGACTTTAATCAGCCCCTCTCAGGCTGCTGTTTGGCTTTTCTTTTCTGTCAGACATCTCTTGAATTCATGAGGATGAGTACTTATATAATCCTTACAGTATGTGAATAGTGATATATATAGATATCTGTAGATATATCTGTTTTTAATAAGCATTGTTCAGGATCCTGTTGTGCAACCTAGAAAAAATATATGCAAGATCTTTTCCACCAGAACATTGTGGAAAGGAAGAAGAAATTGTGGAACAGAGATTCAAAGCCAGAGATTCACATGCCACTAATATTCTTTCCCATTTTCCCCTCTCATTTATCTTTCACCCTCCATGGTTCAGAAGCCTTGTTGACAAAATTGTCTTTACTTGAAACTGCCGGTACTCATAAACAAGAGGATCCTGACATGTTAGAGAATGAGTAGAACAGCCTGTGGATTCCTCATTAAATTGTGTCCACAGGTGTTAGAGAAGTATTGCAGTTTAGCCATGAAAGCACCTGCACAAACTTTAAACTCAGGTGGGGCTACTTGTATAGCTGTAGCAGCATGGATGGAGCTTAGGATGGGGACTAACTTGCTTCTAAGGCTGTCAGTAAGAACATACACTGTAAATAAAAATACATGCTATAGAGTCAGAACCTCCAGCTCTTTTGCAGGGACAAGGAGACCTCAAACTCGAAAAAGCCCTTGGGATCATTTTGTCTCACCGTGTTAAATTGCTATGTGTTAGTATAATTATGTATATGGGGAGCAAATTGAGGGTAGGTGTTGTCTCCTGCTGCTGAATTATGCTGAGTGTAAATGTCAGGGGATTATGCCAGTGTGGAAATGTTTTCAATTTACAAAGATCTATTTATATGTTGCTCTTGCATGAAATATACAACTAATTTAATTCCAAGAAAACAGTTAAAAATATTGAGGTAGAGGGATGGGTGATACTGAATGATTCAGGAAGTTGATAATAAAGATAGGGGTCCTGTCTAAGCAGTCAATTGTTGATAGGGACAAAAATATTACTATGGTTTCTCATACAGAGAGGGTCTTCAGTTATAAAATAATTAAGTTTCAGAATTATATTCTTCTTGTTTCTTTGCTTTAACACCAACTGAAGTTGCTGGTATCTTATAATTTCTAACTAGGTCCGAGTTTATGACTCCATTTTAAGATAATTGCAAATCCTGTGATATTGATCCAATTTCATTGCTGTATTAGACTTTTTTTAATTCTGTGATTTAAATACAGCTAACAAAAATCTCAGATGTATCTCAAATAGGAGACATTCCATTTATATCCCGTTTCTCTGCAGGTGATTAGTGGGCAACACCTGCTGGTTTAAGGAACTTAGAGAAGCGATAGTGCTTCTCTGCTGCCATCAGATTGTTCTCTGATCTTGACAAAATTGTAAAACTAGTTAAAGGATGTATGTATTAAGCACCATTATTCAGTTTAATGGAAGAAGCTACATAAGGCTCTTTTCTGTGGTTAGGTTGGTAAAAGGTTCCTGTCCAGTGCAGTGACCACATGGTTGACCTGATCAGAAGCTAAGCTGGACAGATCAAGAAGTTGCCTGTTTACGAACTCAAGAGAGGTTTTTTGGCAAGTTACATGAGTGGCAGAAAGAGAAAGCTGGATAGTGTATGTGTGAGAAACAGCAGTTAAATGGATTGGCTGAGCTAGTCCAGCTTCTTGTGACCAACTGGGACCTAGCCAATTTCCTTCACCCCATTTCCCCCACTGTTTTCCCTGCTCATAGCCACATGCTCCCACCGCTCACCTCCTGAGCAAGTGGATTCCTCCTGAAATTACATTGGGCTTATCATTCAGAAAAAAAGGGCTACAACTCAGGAGCCTTTAATTTTTACAGTTTGGCTGCCACTTCTTTGCGGCGTGGCTTTTAAGACATGGAACCAATTAATGTAAGAACCATTGGTTTTCTCTGTCTTTCTCCTGTTAAACTCCGTGGCTTGAATAACTCCTCAAGGTATTCTGCATTTGGTATTTGCGCCTTATGCAATCAAGTGATATATCAGTTTTATTTTTAAGAGTTTAACAAATTGAGACTCCTGTCTTGTTTTAGGTTTTGAGTAATTTCTTCCACCAACTGAATCTTTTTTATACCCCTCCCCTGCATCTTTCCTATATTTTGATGTCATAAAAATCATTGAGATTAAAACATCAGATATGATTGTGTATTTATTTACATACTGCTGGTTAAAAAGTGTTGCAAAGCATAAGGCTTAGTACCAGTGACTGTGGAAAAGTTTTTAGAAGAGCCCCATTCAATAATGAATCCCCACAGCAACATTTTGTTGCTGTTAAACAGGTAGATGATAGTTTCATGAAATGGAGGTTTTGGTGCCAATTTTAGCTCATAGGAATGTACCTTCAATTCTCAGTCCTATGTTTGCCATGTTGCTCCATGCCTTTCATTAAGGCTTATGTAACTATTACTGAACTGGAGAAAGAAGCGTGGAAGAGTTTAAAAATGAGGGGGAAGATTTTATTTCAGATGTAGACTAAGTCTGCTATCCTGTTTGCAAGGCATCTCTGCAGGCTGTGCTGGAACAGCAGCTGGGATGCTGAGGGTGAGGAGAAGAGGCAACTCCATAAATTAGCATTGATGACAAAGGAGGTTCTCTTTCTCAGCCAAGCTGCTCATTTTCATGTTAAAAAATGAAACATTTTGTTTGGCAAGACCTTCTTTTCCATGAAGTCTTGTTGACCCAAGTGAATAGTACATATATTTTTAAAGCTTTAAATTAAAGTACATCCTTTGTAAACTTTTGAATTCCTTTTTGGTTGACATCCAGCTACCTGTCTTATACTGGAGCAAGCAGGTTATCTTGCTTCCTTGTTTTCAGCATTGCAAAACAGTGTCTCACACTCAAGCACAAATTAGCATAAGGAAGTCAGAGATCTTCACTATCTGCTTCATTAGAATCCTTAGACCTAGACTACCCTAGTCTTTTGATATTTTAAACTGCTAATAGGTGTTTGAATATCCTCCTTAGATGCTAATAGGATGGAAATTGCTTCTACATCCTTATATGATATAGTTACTCCATTATTCTCTACAAATGGAGAGAAAAAATATTTTGTGCACTTCCCTTGCATTATTAGTATTTTTTTTTGTCTACACCTGTAGGTGTGCTTATGTCACTATTCAAATTCCTTTTTTATTCCAAAATACTTTTTAAAACCATGCTTATTTCCCCATGAAATAAACTCTATTTTATATCTCTGGCATCTTTCATTACTTTTTTCATTAATAATAAGTGTTATTTGTTTAATTTTTTCCCACTTCTTTTTCAAGTCCTGTTGTCATTTCACCACTGAACAAGGGAGTATATTTTAAACAAAGTGATTATTCCTCTTGACTGTGTAATCCTCTGATAAACTTTTATTGAAGGACTGCTACTGGTAAAGCTTTTGCAAAACAAGTGAAACAGCTGAAATCCATACTAGTTTGCTACTGCATGACAGATACATTCATTTGATAATATTTACTGATTAACTTTGCAGTGTTTGCAGCTGAAAATATCTTCTTATTTATCTTTGGACACAAGGTTTTTTAAATAGATGAGATCAGAAATCAGAAGAGGCATCAAGGTAATTTTTTAGTGAATACACTTTCACAGACTAAATTGTGGAGGTAGCATCATTCATCTATAAAGTATGCTTACATGCATAAAACATGCAAAATGAATAGTATATGAATAATATATGAATTAGATTCCAAATGATTTTAGAAAAATACATGAATTATTCCATCAAATTCTATAACTTATCTGATTCTGGGCTGGAACACAGATGTGGAAATAGAATTTATTTCCTCATTTCTTATATCCTCTTCATTATTATATCAGTCTCAGAGCAGTTTTGACTGAGAAACGGTCTTCTTTGGCCAGTCATTTTCAATACGCTATTTCAGGAATTCCCTTTCTGATATATTTGCCAGCCCAGTTTGTAGTTAGAATTTATTAAGGGAAAGTACATTTTGATCTAGTATCTTCATGTTGTATTCAGTTATATTTAGTTGGATTATAAATGGAAGAAATTATATATTAAAATTCAAAATACTATATATCACTAATACAGTCCTGAATATAGCTGAAACATATTAATTTGTCCAGGAATTTAAAATTTCTCTGTTGGTGCTATAAATTTACTTGAATTTTCTTGAACATTCAATTAAATGTTTAGGTTTAGGTTTTGCATCAGATACTGGAAAAGTTCATAGAGCTCTTAGGTACCTATATCTCTACATATAGTTATGTGTAAGTTATTTCATCTAGTACCAGTACTAATTTTCATTGTCCATGTTGTGATGACATTTGATAGGTAGAATATGTGTATCTTGCTTGTCTTTGTCAACAAATATCCACAATAGGCTATATTCCTCTTTGTGGATCCTCTACTGGAACATGCAGAGCAGAAGATAACCAGTCTTGAAGTGTAAGGAAAACTAAAGAATGCTAATTAAGAAGAAAGTGTTTCACTTCCTCAAAAGAAAGAGAGACAAGTTTAGGCGGAGGGGATGACTTGACTAATGCTACACTTACACAAATCCTTTAAATATGAATGTCAACAAACTTCAACATGCTTAAAACCAGGTCCAAATCCACACTGGAAAAAACTAAGATCAGTGAGTTATGCAAGTCTTATGTGATGCAATATATTAGCACTGCAGATATAAAGCAAGATGGCAAAATTCAGATCTTCAGTGGTGAACACAAGTGGGAAGCAGGGGAACCATAAACAAAATAAAAGAATACTGGGGAAAGAAATCTGTGAATTAAGAATGGGAATGCCATTTCCAAAGAGGAGAAGCAGAATTCTTTGTATGTTTACATAAAGAGGTAGGTCTATGCTGTTTATACAGAGAGAGAGGGTATTGGGTCCAAGATCAGTTGCTGTGGATTGGCTAAGACCCAAGATGCTGATGTGTCATTGCAGAAACGTGGGTGCTTCCACATTGCATGCTGCTCAGCCCGAACATCTAATGGGACTTAGCTTCTGGCCTCTGTCTCTGTGGCATAATTATAATTTTTTGGCAACTTTTTACATCAGAGTGTCTGAAATAATGAAAAGGCTGTCATGATCTTCCAAAGTTGTGATTTT
Organism: Aegotheles bennettii; assembly: GCA_013398125.1. Taxonomy (NCBI): domain Eukaryota; kingdom Metazoa; phylum Chordata; class Aves; order Caprimulgiformes; family Aegothelidae; genus Aegotheles; species Aegotheles bennettii. Next base: position 272,081 of record VZRW01013464.1, on the reverse strand, counting down.
ATTGCACAATGCCTGTGGATTTTCTAGGTTTCCATTTAGTCACGTCCTTTTCTACATTGTCCCCACATTTCCTTTTTGCACTACAGACTTATAAAGTTTTTATCCCTTATCTCTTACTGCATTTTCTTATGAAACTACTCTTTTCCTCTATAAACCAGCATTCATAATTCTTTAAACTTTACTTATTTAAAAAATGCAGTGCTCTCAACAAATCTGTTCCTCTGACAAAAATGAACATCAAAACTGACCATTGAACTGAACTATGTCTTCAATGCCATCACTTTCTTTGCTACTAAGAAGATGATCTGGAATGACTTTTTCCCTGCTTAGATTTTGTATTTTCTGTATAATACACTTAAATCAATAAACAGAATTGTGTGAACAGGAAGGCAGTGAATTATCTTAAAGAAGATCTGAAGCATACATAATTATGTTTATCCAGTTGTGCATCTCTGCTGATACAAAAGTCTGCTGTGCTTGTGTGTAGAAATTAGATAACTGCTCATTCAAACAACTGAAGACCTCACTAGGGTCATTACAATATCTAATTCAGCTTATGGGATGCCTCTAACAACCTTCCCATTTTTTTCCAGCTTAGTTTATATTGAAAAGCCCTTTCTTAAGTGTTAGTTAGGCTTTATCCCTCTTTCTCCCTCCCTCTGTGTATCACATCAGCCATGAACTACTTTGTGATTGCTGAAAGCTGTTAATGCAACATTTGGATCAACTAACATTTTTTCACTTTTGCTGAAAAAAGTGGTCACGTCCTGAGCTAAGAACTCTCTTTTTATTAGATCTTGCTAGCTAGAGTATTACGTATTTAAATATGAAAATAACATAGTTTTGCTGAGTTTGTCCTTGAAATAGAGAAATTATAACTTGTGTCAAGGAGAGCAAAAAAAGGAAACAAATGTCTCTAATTTCAAGTGTATAAACCAAGATACAAAAAACCAGATCTGAAATAACACTAACATTGGGCAAGTAATAGAAAAAAGCTGTTTAGGGGAGGGCTGGAACAGAAGGAAATAGTGCCTGCAAATGCCAGTGCAGCAGACCCATCATTCATGTCCCCAGATTGGATTGTGCTACTCAGAAAATCATCAGAAGATATAGAGTGGTATTTATACTGTGTGTTGGTAGATGGGTGGATGTATGCTGGCTAAATCTAGTCACTGCTTTACCTTGTTTCACTTTTTTGTGTGATCTGGATATCCTGCTCAGCTCCAGGAGGTGTTTGTTCTGAGATGACTTAAGACTCAGGAGAGGCATGCACATAAGGAAGAACAGCAAAGTCAGCTGATGTTACTGTAAAAACAAATGTAATTTATGGTGCTATACATCTGTGGTGACTACAGCTGCCCTTGGGTTGCCTTACAATGTGTATGCAGCCAGGCATACAAAATGCATCAGCTTACCCCTGAGCTAAAGTTGTGTATCATCTTCGGTGCATCTTCAATGCATTCACATACCATGGACATGATAAAGCTTGGGCTTGAGGAAGGGCTTGTGCCCAGGTATGACGTTCAAAACAGTCCAAGGGTACAAGCATTAAAGCTGACATTCCCTTACAGATTACTGTGAAGGTCTGCTGTACTGCCTTCCGTATCCATTCTCCTTTTGGTTACCTTTTCCATCCCACGCAGTGTTTGCGTAAATCCCCCAAGCATAAAGCAGTGTCCAGTAGCTTGGAGATTTACAAGACTTGATTCTGTATTTTCTGAACTGCAAATATTATGTATCAGCACAAGGACTAGATGGTTGCTTTTTTAAAAACAGGAAGCCTAGCATACTTTATTTGTCTAAGTTTGTTTTTTTCTTTTAGTGTTCATTAACTGACTATAGATTACCACATAAGGTGTTATATCAGTTTTGGGAAAGTCACAAGGAGCATAAGAAAATGCAATTATACATTGTACGACATATATAAAAATATATAAAAGCATCACATTGTGGAGCATGGTGTCATAATTAGAGAACTAACAAACACTTGACATAACAAATTAAGACACCCAGCTGTTATAATGCAAAGTGCAATCAGTCACTAATATGTCTAGAAATAACTTTCAAAAAACCAGTAGACCCTCCTGTTTCCTTTTTAGCTACTGTTGTTGAAGATAAATTACAGCTTTGCTGTCATTGGACTATAATTTCTAGGCTTGTTTTCTGAGGAAGTGCAGTTTATTGTTACTGCATTACCTTTGTGTACATATCTGCCTGTTTAGCTTCCTGTCTGCGCTCTCATATTAACTTTCTAAGCTGATGGGCAATATCAGCCAAACTTGACAGGAAGGTAAGAATTATCACAAGGATTTTTAAAAAATTGTGAAAATTAGTTTTTCAGTAGAGGAGAAAACACAAGTGTCCCCACTGAGGAGAGGTCAGGCAGACCTTAGCTGCAGTCCACTGCTGGCAACAGGACCAGCTGGTCAGCCTGTGTGACTCTGAGACAGCCAAGGTGTGTTCTGCCAACCGGTGGGGTCAGAAGATGTGTGAGGGAGCCCAGAGAACTGCAGCAAGACCTGTGGATGTGGTAATGACCTGGCAGCGTGGCAGACAAGTGGAGAAAGCCATCACAGGAATGCACAGAGAAAGCATAGTTGTTAAAGTAGGATCACTGGGATGTGGAACCAAAATCCTTAGGAAATCAGGCTTTATTAATTCTTTTCTTTGTGGTACCACTTCATTTACTTGTTGGGTTTGTTGTATTAAAAAAAAAAGGAGGCTTAGCAATTTCTTCGTGATTAAAGATCTCAAAAAGTTTTCAGAGACCAAAATAATAATTGCTATGTAAAGTGTTAGAGCTATAGTTCAGAACCAGATTTTATTTTTGTAACATGCTGAAGGTTCCCATGATGGACTGTGTTAAGACAACTGCATGTTGTTTCTTTTGTTTACTCTGGGTATATGGAGATATGACCTGCTTCACTGGTAATGAAGTCTGTGATAACGAGTTGTATGTTCACCTACATCCAATTCCATACCAATCTGGTAACAGCTGAAGCCCTGTAAAAAGAACATCCTTTTAAATATGACTATCTAGCAAATAAAGTAGCATAAATAATATATCTGAGATAACTATGATGTAGCAAAAACAAACCAGCTTTTTCTTATGTCTGGCAGAATTTTTAAATGATCCTTTTTTTCAGATCTCTTCAATATCTTGAGTAAAACATAAACATGAATTTAGCACTGTCTTACTCAGTTTCAAACACAAACAGGAAATTGTCCACCATAGCCCTTCCCCTAAATAAGCTATTTTTTGCTACTCTTCATACAAGCATTAAAAACACTCTAGCCTGTCTGTTTTCAGTAAGAGACAGCCGAGTAAGGCAGAATTAAAAGACGACATAATATCTGTCAAGATGCATTGGTGTTGGAACAAAGAAGGAACAGAAGAATGTGCTATAACCTGATAAGGATTAGAGGAAAACTAGATTTTTGGATCTCCTTATAGATGGTCCACATGGTTTATGATACAACCTTTAATGACACAGGTAAACTTCTGTTTTCTACAGAATAATCAGGTTTTTATAAAGGTAGGCTCTTCATTTTTTTCCAACTTGCTGCACAATAATTTGGCTTCTTTATTGCACAGTATTTAAGTCTCAAGATAAACACACACAAAATTTGGAACACTCAATTAAAGAACACCTCTGAAACTTAAGTTACTTTCTTACCATAACACATGTCTTTTTAAGGCAGCATTCTTTTGTCTTTTTGTTAAGAACACTTTAAGAGTGTATTCTCTCCCTGTGGCCATGGGCCCAAGCTTTTTCTTCAAATCCTATTGTCCTTGTCTGACAACTTCTTTATTGAATTTCACATATCATTAGGCTCTTAGCCCTTTCCTCACATTCATAGTCCAATATCCTGTGCCAGTTACTGAGTTTTTGTATGATCACCTCTCAGTATATCATCAGAACTTTTTCTAATAAGGGAAAAACTATATTTTTCTTTAGTGTCATTCCTACAAGTATCTGAATTCTTAAGGCTGACATTTTTCCCTAAAAATTGATCCTTAGACAGTATTGTGCCAGAAAAAAATTATTCCAGATGCTTCCAATGTAGCATTGTATTATGAAAAATGCAAACCAGAGGATAATAATAGCTGGTGTTGAGGCATTTCCATAATAAGCCATCAGACTATAGGACATTTGAATTAAATGCTTTGATATGTTTACTGGTTCATTCCTATGAAAAAAAAAAAAATAGAAAAAGTGGGAATTAATGTGTAATAGAAATTTGCTTCTTGAGTTTTCAAAACAGATAATGGGGATCTTTTTGTTCTTTGTTTCTCCCCAAATTCAGTAATCTCTATTACAAATTGTATTAATAACATGTATCCATCATGCATATATTTGTAGTGTATGTTGTTTAGGACTTTATATGCATTCGTAGGTAGTACCTCAAGATTATATGAAAAACATGAGTTGAAACAAAACAAGATTAAAAAATGCTCAAGTGTTCTTCAGCAGATACCTTTCTTTCAGACTGACATGCCTGCTAGAGCAATTACTATTCTGTGAATATCCATACGTTAACATTCAAAAATTACAGGAGGTTAGCAAGTTTTCTCCCTCCTTAAAAAAAGATGTCATCATGCCTTTCAGTATTGCAAAGCATATTTACCATGACATATAGCATATACAAACCTCAAGATAATGTCAGTAGGCTCTACCATTCCGTCTCTTCTGCATAAAATGATATATTATCTTTTTACTACTAGTTTAAAATACTAAAGGCTTCTTAAGAACAAGGCATTTCAATTTTGGATCTTTCAGTAATTTAAAAATTCATTATATATAAAAATACATTATAAAAATGGATCTTCTACATTCTTAAATAACGTGATTTGAAAAGAAATATTTTAAGTAGGTTTTATTTCATTTACTGTTAGCAGAAAAATGGAATAGTGTTTTAGTGACTAATCTGCTTCCCTTTGTATTATCTACAAAGACATTAGTTTCTTGAAAAATTAACATGTTTACTTTCATTGCTTAAATCCCTGAGACTTTCTTCATTGATTGTAAAATCTACTACTGAGGTCATGTTACATGAGAAAATCAAAAGGAAAGGCATTTTGAGAGATTTGCCATAGGAAGAAATGATGGAAAACTTAAGCTTGAGCCTTAATCTAATAGCTACTGGTAACTTCCAGATGAGAAAGCATCATAAGTACTTTGTCTCCAGCCTCCAGTTTAGCAAATTTTTTCCTGTTTTCATCAGGAACATGATGAAAATGTTAAATGTTTGCATTTGGCATATTCAAGCTTTCTCTACAAAGAGAAATTTTTCTTCTTTTGCGTTACCAACACCTCACCTGGGAAGAAAAGTCTTTACCAAATCTGCTAATGTATCCTGTAGGCATCCTGTCAGACATAGGAATAGTTTAAAAAAAATGCCAGGAATAAGTATAAACAGCATTGCAGGAAACAGTCCTCACTCAGTACTGTTTTTAAAAGATAAACAATCTACTTCCTTGTCTGCTGGTAACCTTCTGACCCTCGAAGACCCTCCACTCCTCAACCTCCCTGCACCTGAGACAAAGCAGCTGCAGACAAATAAAATATAAAATTTTGTATGAAAAATTACAGCCTTTATCTTATTTTATACCTGGCATTTTCATCATATGCTTCCTTATTAGTTAGGAATGAATAATCATTCTTTTGTCACCTCCATGTGCTACTCATGACTATATAGCTCACTCTCTCACTGGAATCTTTCAGCCCAGAGTCACTACTGACAAATCATCAGCTTTTCTCCAGCATTATCTTGACATGCTACAAGCTTGCCATCTTTGTACTGACTGTGATCAAGTCAAAACATGTTTCTAAAACCCAGCAGTTCATGTGCCTAATGACCAAATCCTCCTGCCTGTCTTCATCTATGCTCAGATACGCATTGCCTGTGTGAGAAGACATCATGACAAGGTGGGGATCTATGATGATCCTGCCACGGGGATTGTTTCTCCCATGATTCAGCTTAACACTTTCTACCATGAAGCTTTTCTCCTTAGCAGCCCAGGAGCTGATAACCTGGTTGAAGCAGCTTAAGTATAGTCCGTCTCTACAGCTATAAATTAATTTATGGATTCATCTAAAGGAAGCACTTTGTCTCCTTAGTGAGCCTCTGTCTGAGTTATCTAAGACAAGATTCTGTCTGTGAGGGGCAGGAGCAACCTGATGCACATGCAGACTTATGAAGCAAACACGTACATATCACTTGTGTGGGCAGCACAAGCCTCCAGTCATCTGCCCTTGAATTTAATTTTATTTGTAATTTTTTTCCCTTTTCTCTTAAGGTGATTTTATTTATGATTATTGTGGGTTTTTTTCTCTCAGGAGTCAGAAATGGGGAATTTTGCAGCCTCTTCCTCTCTACCATGGAAATCATTATATATTCAAACTTCTGTCACTGCAGCATCTCACTCTGTTCTGGAGCTCTGTCACTGTGCATTGGCCTCGGTGTGCCGTGAGACTTTTGGAATGGCATTTATTTGTACAAACCAAGGATCTTGTCCAGATACACTGAAACCTTGGTTGCTGTCCAGGTTTAGCAGCAGAAAACATATGGTATTTGTTCAGAATGTTTTCTTTCATCACAGTCCTTGGTGACATTTGAAGTCAGCCTTCAAGCTGAATAGTTATTAAGAGTTATGTGTTATATATTATTATATAATAGTTATATGAGTTATATTATTAGCATTGTGAGTTCAAGGAAGTCAAGTAAGTCTTGCAGGCGACACATTCTGGACTACATTGAATTTATTGTCAGTTAACATAAACTTCTAATCACTGAGTTGGGTATTGAGTAAAAAAAACCCACGTCATGAACAAATAAACAAACACTTAAGTAAACACCTTGCCTCCCCCTTCCTAGTCTGAAGTCCCCATATTTTCACTTCAGGTTATGCTCAGTCCCTCCCAGTCTCTTTGGTGAGGCAATGAGCAGCGCAGGTGGTTGGAGTCAAGTACATTATGGTTTCTCTCAGACACTTCTTGCTGGTTTTCCTTTGCCTCTCCTGCATTCTTAGTGTCCTTGCCTGGCATGAGTTACCTGAGGGCTTCAGTCCCTCAGTGGCATCCCTCCCTGCTGTGGGGTTTCCTTAGCCTGGAGTCCCTCAGGTGTCTCCCCACCCTGGCATGACTTGCCTGTGGGCTGAAATCCCCTGTGAATACCCCCTTTTGGCATGGGGACCTTCCTCCAAAGAGTGCCTCTGGCTGTGTTTCCACCACAGCACCTTCAGCGGCCCACTTCCAGCTGTCTCCTCAGCTACATGCCTCCAGCCATCTGTCTCCATGAGCATCCTCCTCATACCAATGGCTGCAAATTTTCATAAATACGTGGGAGCTGGGGTGCCAAAGGCTAACCTGTCTGGCTGGAGTTTTGACACACTGTCAGCATTTCCAGAGCAGGTGGGCTCAGCTGTGACACTGCACAGGGCATTTCATGGCCTTTTCCTGCACAGCTCCCCACTATAGATCCCGCTACCAAAACCCTGCCATGTATGTCCCATGGGACAAGTAAGGCTGAAAGCCCTAGCTATGTGCTGTATTGTTGTTTTGATAATGTATATTCTCTTTCAAGCTTGATGGACATGTCAGGAAGGTATCTAGGAATCAAGTCCTCCATTAAATCTTCATTTTCTCTACTTAGAAATATTTGGCAATGAAACATTCCTTGGAAAAAGGAATATTAACACATTTAGGTAGGCACTCTTGCTTTCCTTGTTTGTCACTATTTGGCACAATGGAATAATTGCATTTGTTTCTGTTGTTTGGAGCTCTGCAGGGTCATGGCATATACTTCAGACTTACTTTTTATTTCCTGATCGATGGAGATGCAGTCACAGTCAAGTGTAAAATGATATTCATGTACCTTCTGCCAAGAAAGAAAAAAACTCCAAAAAGAACAACAAAGGAGAGAGAGAAGCTTTTCTGATAAGACTGAAATCGGAACAAGATTGCTTTTGATAAAAGATTGATGAAGAGGCATTCACCACTTGCAGGAGAAAACATTTGTGAAAACAGTTGATATTGGAAGCTTTTTATAAGACATGCAAAAAAATTTCATTTTAATATTTATTGCTTGTTGCAAGATAGATCGGCAGCTTCTGCATGATGAGGTCATGAAATACAAGATTGGTTCAGGCAAATTCATTACTTTTGTCCTCTTTTTTATTCTGTTTTGATATTAGTCTGCCTCTTCCCAACTTTATATAATGTAATTTTTCTGTCATATTTTATAAAATACTTGGGTGCCCATCTGGTATGAGAGTAGACATAAAAATATCTTCCAGAGCAAATAGAGCCTAAGCTAACGCACTAAGAGTCAGTATTTGTAAGCCATATTAGAGATAAGCTCAGTAAGATCAATCCTCTTCTATGGATTTGTGTTAAATTACATTGACTGGTGCCGGGGAAGTCTGCCCTTTTCAGTTTTTTTAATACCCATGAAATGGACCCTAAGGGTTTAAATCAATAAAAGAAATTACTTATGTAGGTATTCTGTGATATTCTTGTAGAATTCTCATGTCATGTGGGACTCGATTTTACGACTAATTTAAACAAACAGGAAGATAAATACAAAATGCAAGAGTAGGGGAAGAAGATGGTTCCATGAAGCAGAGGTGCATCATCCATTAAAATTGCACCACATTGTAATACTGTTCAGTCTAGACGCTACCAGTGCAGATTGCTGACACGCTTCTTAGTGCTTTTTTTTTCTTTTTCCTGACACATTGCAGGGCTACTATAATAATCAAATGCTTGAGGTAAGATCAGAATATCAGCTGTGGTGGGAATTATGAGCCATGTACAATCACTAGTACCAGAGAAAACTTTTCTGTAAGAGGAGAATCTGAAAAGGCTTGAACTGTTTATGTGAGAGAGAAAATCAGCAAAGGGACATGATAAAGATACATAAAATGACTGATACAAAGTGACTGCAGATGAGAATTTTCATACAGCTGTTTTGTTTGCATGTTGTAGTGGAGTTTATAGTATGAATGCTGTAGTTTGAGGAAAAATGTTGTTACAGCTGCCACATTTACAGGCCCATTGGAAATGAAGGCAGTAGTTTTCCTAGCGGATATAAAACTATACATCTGTGTACGAATAATAAAAATATCTAGAAAGACTAGGAAATGAATGGATCTTCACACTAATATTACAGGTGTTAGGTAAACTTTGCTATAACAGCCTTTGCAGAGTTTCTTGTAATTTTCCTCTGAAGCTATTGGTAGTGAGCAAGACAGACCCTTATGGGTGATCGCTGTGGCAATTCTTCTCATCAAGTTACTATTACAGAGCACACCATTTCTTTGATTGAATTTGTGTTGTAATCCTCCTATTCCTTGCTGCCCCAAAATTCTTCCTGCTAAAGTATAATATTTTTGTATTGTATTCTTTAAAAATATAAAAAACAGTGTTAAGCAATAGATGGAAACTAAAAATTATCTTTTCTTACAGTTAGAAGCACTGTAGAATGAAAATCATTGCACTTATTTTGATGGAGAAGGTGTTTGAAGATTCTGTTTTGCAGCTCAGAGGGAAAAGACATCTCACAGGATGTTAGGAATTTATGAAAGTAATTAGTGATGTTTTACTGAATACTAGATTAAATATTAGCTTGGAAAGCTATGTAAATGTCCTGAGTGCAAGAAAGAGCTGCCCCTGGGCTTCGAGCATTTGCATATGTTCATTTAGGGAAACCTTCAAGAGAACTTAAATATATATAACTCTATTTTCATCTCTATCACTCACTGATTTGTGCAATTTATGGAGCACAGATTAAAATTAGCTTTTTTTACTTGTTATGAGAAGTCAGCTTTTAATAGTGAATTGCATCATTTTGTCTTTGCAAGTGTATCAACACTGCCTGTGTAAGTGTTTGTACTGAGCCAAGCTAAGATGAATCTGTTCTATGTGCGTTTTTGTTCTGCATGCATCTATTCCTAATTAATACAGAAAAGAAAATCAGATACAATTAATGTGGTTATATTGAATTAATACGTGTGATTTACCTTACCAGTTGTCTTAATTATGCAGTAATTTTTGTGTGCTCCTTTTAAAGAGTTGTGTTAATGTATTGCATGTATGCACGGGTGATCACAAGTTGGATGTCCAAGTTCACAAGCGACCATTAAGCTATGTTCATGTCCCTTGCTTATTCTCCTTATGAACGAACAGCTGATAGCTTAAGTTTCCTGGATAATTTAAGGCAGATATGTCCAAACTCTTGGGGGAGGAGTGCTTAATTTTGTGTGGAGGGAGGCACATGCTGGCAAGCCCCTGCTGCGGTGTGGTCGGGTGCTTACCTGTAGTCAAAGCGCAGCCATGGTCAGGGACTGCTGAATCACATCAGAGGACAGATTGTCCTAAAACCCAGTCTGTGACTTGCTGGTCAGGCAGGAGATTGAAGGCACACCTAGTACTGTGACAGAGGACATACATGGCTGCCTGGCCCCAAAACAGTTCTAGTCTCTTTGCTACTGGTAGATAAAGAGCATTCAGAAAAAGCCTGAGTTTGCACTACAGGTACATTACACGATGTATCTTTGGATGTGTACTCTAAGTACTGTGGATGAGTGATCCTTTGGCAACTCCTGGAGCTTTGGCATCTCCACCATTTGCAATCATACCCTGATATTGAGTAGATGATTCCTTCCAGAATTAAGTGGCATCAGAATGACAGGTTGTCCATTCAGTCTATGCTTACAAAAATCAAATTGTTGTTTTATAGTAAAGAAAGCTGTAGCAAAAGTGTTGATTCCATTTCTGCATTAAAATACCTTCTCTGCCTTTTAAACTGAATTTTAAGTTTTGTGCATTGTCAACACAAGACAGTGAAACACTTTACATATCTTAAAGTTGAAAGAGGTAGATTATACACTTATACCCACTAGGTTACTAATATGGTTCTAACTTAATTTCTCATGTTTATATCTGAAAATGACTGTGATTTAGCTTGCATTGATTTAATGTGGATCTCTGTGCTAAGATTGGCAACAAGGTTATCAATTAGTGCTTCAGTCTAATACTTTTTGTTGTGGTAGATACTATTAACATAAGAATGGTTTGTTTCCTATATTTCTATAATCTAATTATATGACACAGCAGTAGCCATAGGTAGCAACAACAGCTGTTTGGCTCTAGGTACTAGCTTTATTCTGTTTTGCACATTTCTACAGGTAGGTGTTTCAATGCTCCTCAGGCCCATACACAGATCCTGGTCTTGTTTCTCATTACCCACTCTGTTTGTATCATCTTCCACACAAACCAAATCGCCTGAGTTCATAACCCTTCTAAACCACCACAAAACAGGATCTAATGCCAAATTCTCATGTACCCAGTCTATCCCTGCTCAGCTAATCAGTGGGGGTGTTTATGCTAAGATAGGTGCATAAAATAACAGCCCATGTGCATGTAGTTTCCTGATTTAACATTTCCATGCAAGCAAACAGGACCTATGTTATGTCCTTCTACTCCCTGCAAGTGATATGAATACTACCAGAAGCAGATGTATCACAGTTTTCAGTGTTAGCAAGTGAGTTCCAGATTAAATCATGCAAGTAGCAGGAAGTCTGAAAATAATAACAATAAAAAAATTGTTTCTAATGTTTTAAAGAACAAACATAAAATAGAACTTTTTTTGCAGTTCCAAAAGACAGAAGAAAGCTTTTGTCTTTGCATCATGCTTTAGAGGAGAAAGAAGTTTGAGCCCTTCTTACCAGAGAAGCAGATGAATTTCAGTCTCAAGGGTTCTATGCCAAAAAGCCTCATTATCTCCCAGTTGTCTAAATCTTGTTTTTTCACAGGATGCTAGATAAAATCAGCTTCAACATTGACTGAGCAGCTTTCCAGTTAATCTGTACCTTGAGCCCTCTAGGTCTTCTTAAATCAATTAGCTGTGGCCACACAGATGCCTTCAACCCCTTTCAAAATGTATGAGTGCCCTAAGGCAGCTTGCACTCACAGGTGTCAGTGTGCAGCTCAATGGAACTTGAATATGCAGCTTGGGTGCTGCCTCTTGAGACCAGCTAAAGTATTCTTAATTATTTTTAAATAACATTGCATCTTTTGGACTTGTTTGTTGTTGCCTCCTGTTCTCAATCACAGGACAAGTGAAAGCAGTAATTGGTAATTTCTCATCAATGTAATAGTGTTGAAAATCTTATTTTCTTTGTGAGTTTGCTATATCAAAACATTTTTATACTTTTGATTCTTGTACTTTAAAACAAGAAGGAAAAGTTGAAGTAGAGAAACACTTCCTGCTACAAATTTACCTGAAGGCATGAAAGACGTGGATGCTCTAGAGTATACCTGGTACAACCCAATAAACTGAGTTTCAGTACTTTGCCTGAATTAAAAAATTAAAAATTTTCACACATTTTAGAGATAAAAAATGCAATTATTTATGGAAATTTCCAAACTAAAGAAGACCTAACTGCTGTCCCCTTGTCTTTAACTTACAGAAACATCTCAGTGCTTAATAAGGGAAATTCCTTCCCTTGTTAGAAACACAGGAAAGTTTCCAGATCTATGGCCCTCCCTATGCACTCAAACCAGCCCATCCATGTTTCCCCTTCATCTTTTCTGTTTTCACTTCCAGTGGTAACTTGTTTCAAGAAAGGAGAATTATTTATGCTATACTTGTAAGGGTTTCAGTTTTACAACCTGGTAACTCTAGCATCATTTCAGTGGACACTGATAAAAGCATGTGAAAATAAGCTCTACTTTGCTCTGTAACTGTGTGGTTCTAAACATGCACATACTGTCATTGGATTCACTTCAGAGCTTTTCTCATTCAAGGCAAAGAGGATAAAAACAAACAAAAAAATTAAATATCACTTTGTGCTTGTCATTGGCGTGAACGTTCTCAGTCAGTTGAGAGGGACTTGGGCTGAGACCGGACAAGATCAAAGAGCCTTAGGAAGATGAATTTGTAGTATCTGTACCACAAATTATGGTGTTGACCCTTGCTGGGATAAGAGTAATGTTGGCTCTTACTTCTCAGTAAGATGAAAATTCCAGAACTGTTAAAGCCAGTCCCTGGCTGAAGTTAAAAACTATTCTCACACCATGAAATAGTAATTAACACAAAGAGGTGCTGTGAGGGTAAGGATTTCATCTTACCTGTTGGAGTACCCATCCACTCTGATTAAAAGTGTGCTAAAGGACAGGGACAAATGCTTGCTGTGTTCTGATGTTACAATCCCTGTCATGGCTAGAAGCCTTGCTGGTAGTGTCTCTGCTTTTTTCTTATTGAAGTGTGACTGTCACTGGCTTTGTCTTGTTTTTTTCTTCCCTTTAGTGTGTGGTTGAATTACCCGTTTTCCAGCTTTGAAATGTGTCTGTATTGCACTGTTTGTTCAGCTCTAAACCAGAGATGATTTCCAAGTCCAATCTTACAAAGCTGTATTCCCATTGCTAAGAAAAACTTACAGGAGTTTGTATGCTTTCTTGGCACAACTGTAAACGAGGCAATTGTTTTTGGAATAATGGATTTTTAGTGGAGCTGGCTGAGAAAACCAGGCCTGATCCTCCGGAGAAACAAATATGATGTTTTTACTAGATACACCAGTAGAAAGAAATAGTTAACAATTGCTGTAAATCTTGTTGAATCTCCACCCTGTAAGAAGAATGGTCAGCTAACATTTTAAACAGAAGAGATTCAGTTCTGAACAGATTTACTCATCTTCATTTAGTCATTCTATCTGTTTCCTTCAGTCCCTATAAGCCTAGATAGATGTAACTTCCAGCAAATCACTGCACAAAAGTGTGTGACTAGCCAGTTGCAGGCACCAATTTTAATAAAAGTATTACCTTTAACTAAGAGTGGTATACACCCCCCTCAGATAATCTGAAATATGTCTACTGATGTCTTTCATGGGAACTCAGAATTAGACAATTAGGGTGTGTCTGCACCACTGTCTTAGTTTGAAACAGGAGTGTGCTTTCGAAACGGATCTCCTAATCATCCCCATTTATCGTGTTTTGATTTGCGTTGTGAAGCATCCTCAGAGAGAATGAAGTAGATGCCTTTCAAATGAAACTAAACAGGGAGAAGAATTTCAGAACTTAAGATACTGCACTCCAGTTGCAAAAGATTGTACAGTCATTCAGGTGAGACTAGAGATAGTCTAAACTCAAAAAACCCCACCCACCACAAAAACCTCAGCCCCCAGATTTTAGTGGAGATGTCAGGTCCTTGGTACCAACTGTTTTGCTGTGGAGAGCTGCTTCTGTTGGTCAGCATTACTTGGTAATCAAAATTAGGTTGTCTGTTTGGCTGCTTGGTAATGCTGGCGTAGCCTGACAGACCTGAAGAAACCTCCATCTCAGGAAACTTTTGCAGCCTTGACACCACCGAATTTCACAGCACATATCCCTTCCCCATGCATGCTCGTAGAGTCCCATTATTCCTGCATATGTTATAAGAATTTGAGGCTTGATCTGAATCCAAATTGCACAATTTCTCATCAACATGAAAAGATGTGAAGATTCCAGATTTTTTAGATATTCAGAGTAAAACTTATATGTGACATATCTATAAAAAGCACGTGATAAGTTGCAAACAGAATGTATGCAGAAGAGAGAAGTCCATGATACAAAAATCTTCAAATTAATTTTCAGGAACCTTGTTTGTCTTAATAATCTATGCTTTCCTAACTAAATCTGAATACTAAACTTCCCTATCATAGCTCGCTATTATATAACTGGGGATTTCTATCTTAAAATTGAATAGCCTCAGGGAGAAATTGAAGATTTTTTTTTCCAGGTAAGGATAAAAGCACAGTCTTAAAGCAGATTTCCTTTATCTTTTTTATGGGTCATTATTCTTTTGTTCTGATGTTCAAAACCATCTTTCATCTGTGACTCAGAAAGACTTTCTCATCTCCCTTTTAGAGTGGTAAATCTAATATACAGGTTGATTATTTAGCAGAATGAGTCTGGATTCACATTTATGTCATATTTTCCATCTATGTTGGACATTTTTTGAAAAGTCACGCAGATTACTTAAAAATGAAACAAAGGATCTTTTAATTTTAATAGCAAATTTTAGTTCTTTACATTATATCTTCTTAGCACTCACCTTGTTTGTGTTAGTTTGTGTTCTTCCTTTTAAAATAAGACATGACTGCATATGAGATCGGCAGGAAAGAGGTGACAAACTACGTCCACATGTACTGGGCATACAGATTAATTTATTATATGAATGTTTTCTGATATGACATATATCGTACAATTAGGGATTGTGAAGAATCTGTAAGCTGTCTAACTCTCTTGTAACATACCTAACTACACCCCTAGCAAACCATTTCTGGCCTCTTTTATTCCGTAGCAAAATCCAGTTAGATATGTAGCTGTACTGCATGATATTGCGCTGCATAGATTTTCCAGCAATGCCCAGTAGGTTTGTTTATCCTGCTGGGATATTTTAGGTCGGTATATCCCAAAAATCAAATCTAAGACCATTTTAACCTGCTACAGTAATTGTTAGGTTAAAAGCAAGCCTTCAGGTAAAATCAGGGAAAGCTCTGGAAAATATTTGATTTCTTGTCCATGTTTATACATACTAGTGGGTTAACAAGTTACCAAGTAAGCCTACGCAAAATGCCCACTAGGCTTTCTTTATGGCTGCTCTCACAGCAACTGCTCAAAATGATATATAGATGCATGCACTGGGATAAGTAAAAGACCACAGTGCTCTTTGGTTGGGATGTATACCAGGTTCTGACCATAAAGCATTGAAAAAGATATACATCTATGAATGACTAGTTGAAGTAATAGAAATAAATATTTATAGCTATTAAACTTTTGATGCACTAGGTAATAAATTCATATGAAAATTCACTTTCCACAGTGGAGTACTGACTATATATAGGAATTATTTCAGAACTCTTTGGAGAAGGGAATTGCCCAAATTCCTTTCTACAACCCTACATCTGCCACTGTAGTCCCCCCCACCAGCATCAGTGACCACTGAAGTCTTTAGGATATTTTCTGAGTTCTGCATAGTAAGTGACTCCCCACTTTTTTAAATACTATTTATGTCTCATTTATGTCCTAACACTTGTTAGGTGCCAGTGTGAGGCCACTGTTATGCCTAGTCCTCACATGCTCACTTATGCTTAATGTACATGTTAAGTGAAGACAGAGAGGTGTGACCAGACTGACAGCTGGATTCTACCTGTCTCAGAAAAGTTAAAGAAGAATTTAAAGGGAAGAGGAATTAAAAATTAAATCTTTTGATAATCAAACAACATATAGTCCACAGTCCTATGGCCATGCTGCATGCTGCGGACAGCCAACAGTGATTTAAGTGCTGGCTTGTGAGACCTTTTATGAGCTTAGTACCTTTAATCACCATTTAACTCAGAATAAAATGTGTACAAAATGTGATTCATTCAAGCATTTTACAGTATGCACTTATTTGTTCTTTTACATGAGTTTTGAAAGAAATCAGAGCAATGGAAAATACGATCCATACCTGGTAAATAATAAGCTTTCTTATTTTATGTTTACAGCTGGAGATAACACGTTTACAGGGTGTGAGTTCTATCAGGTAGTTCAGTGCAGAAGTTGGAGTAATAATGAGGTGCACTCAACTGCATTTAGGAGGCAAGCAAACTGTATTCATTTTTAATTTAATATTATAAACTTTTCATTGATCTGTTACTTTCTATACAGACATAATAAATTGTGACTTTATAGGTTGTTCTTGGTGTACAGTACATGAAATTACAAGAAGGAAAAAATTGTTCATTTACGAGGAAAAGCTTCATGTTAATTTAGTGTTCATTTGATTGTATTTCTCTTCCATTTTATAACAGCATGTTTTGTTCCTAATGTCACTGTTGAGACACTAATGTCTTTTGCAAATAATTATGCAGAGTTTTAAAGGGAATAACAATAATCATAGAATGGTTTGTGTTGGAAGGACCTTAAAGATCATCTAGCAGGTATTTTAATTTTGCAAACTGTCTCATATGCTGCCAATAAAATATTTTTATTTAGTTTAAGGATTGATTTATCTTTCAGGAATTTGTGCTAGAATGCCTACATTCAAGAAAAGTTATCATATTGATAATGTCGTGGTATTAGTAATGTCATTTGGAAATATGTATATAGCATTGCTAAGGTCTTAGCAAAAAATACTAAAACTACAACATTACAGAGTTCCTAAGAATTATGTCTGTGTTCCCTCTACTGAGCTAGAAATTAACATTAAAGTTTGTGTCTTATAATGTGAAAAAGATGGAAGTTAAGCATAAAGTGATTTGTAAGTGAAGGAAGAGGGGGAATTCTGACTTAGTTTAAATCTAGTGCAAGAAAATTTAAATACTATTGTTTGAATGCACTTCCATTTCCAGCAAATTATTAANTCCTCCAGTCCTTAGGCACCTCTCCTGTTGCCCATGACTTACCAAAGATGATGGAGAGTGGCTTAGCAATGACCTCTGCCAGCTCCCTCAGCACCCTTGGGTGCATTCCATCCGGACCCATCGATTTATGGATGTCCAGATTACTCAACTGATCCCTAACCCAATCCTCATCTACCAAGGCAAACTCCTCCTTTATCCTGACTTTTTCTGGGGCATTAGGGATCAGGGGCTCCTGGGGAAAGCCTGCAGGAGTAAAGACAGAGGCAAAGAAGGCATTCAGCACCTCTGCCTTCTTTATATCCTCTGTCTCTAGGGCACCCACCTCATTCATCAATGGGCCTATATTGCCTCTAGTGTTAGTTTTATTTGCTATGTATATTGCAACATTGCAAAGTTCCTAAGAATTATGTCTGTGTTCCCTCTACTGAGCTAGAAATTAACATTAAAGTTTGTGTCTTATAATGTGAAAAAGATGGAAGTTAAGCATAAAGTGATTTGTAAGTGAAGGAAGAGGGGGAATTCTGACTTAGTTTAAATCTAGTGCAAGAAAATTTAAATACTATTGTTTGAATGCACTTCCATTTCCAGCAAATTATTAACTCATTAAGGGACCAGTTTTGTGCTTCTCTTTCAAGAGCATCATTCAGAGCAGAACCTTTGTAATATATGACCTATAGTGTTATGCTGTAAATCAGGGGATTTTATATTTGTAAAGGCTAGTCAAGGCTTCCTGCTAAACAGGGAAACCAGTAGCTGGAGGAGCTGTAGTAAATCACACAATGTCTACCTATTTCCTCTTGTCCAACTTTCGTAGTTCTCTTTGATAAAAAATAATGGAATCTTAATTTGAATGTGTATGGATTAACCCTTTTTGTACATAAACAAGTACCTGATAGAAGCTAAGTAGCAAGCAGTTCTCGTAGTAGTTGTATCGTGTTCCACATGGAAGTTCAAAACAAAGGTAAGATTTATAGTTTTAAGTAAATGTCTCAGAACTCTTAGGATCATCTTTCCTTACAAAGAGTAGATGGAGTTTGTTCCTTTCACCTGGCAGTTGCATATGGGACAGAGTTTTTACACAGGTTTTCAGAAAGTTCAGTCTTACAGGAAGAGAATATATACAGCAATATATACCGATATTGCTCCTATGCTTACTGTTTGCTCTAATCCTGAATTATCAATTGGCAAACACAATCAGGACTGTGACAACTTCTCAGAACATGAGTGTTTTTCTAGGGGACGTTATAGAGTAACCCTGATTTGTTATTCAGGAGCCTTTCCTGGATTCCACTAAACTTCCTTGGTCTATGTAAAAATAATTATTTTGCCTTTTGCTCTACCATTCTCAAACAGTAAGAGACAAACCCTATATCATACTTACAGTACAGTAACATCAGATTAGGTCTTATATTAGAAGATTTTTTTCTAATACGGTTATGTTTTGGGATGGAAGTTCCAGAGAGTCTTTAGTGTCAAACTAGCAAAAGCTTGCAGGGATCACACTTCATCAGTGTGAGTCACTTTAAGAGTCCCTAGAATGAGCCCAAAATGTATTGTATTCAATCTTGACAAGAAATATCATGACTCTGGGCAACAGGCTGAGTGCCCTAACTAGCATCCCATCCCTTGAACCTTGGTGTGTCATCCCACAGCTTGTCATGGGCAAGCCTGATATTATCCTCCTCGCTCTTCAAGTCAAGTTTAAAGCTTAACCCCACAATCTCATTGACAGAGTAAACAATAAAAACAACCAGATACATTTCCTTGTGTATTATTGAAACTGTAGCTACAATTAATATGTTGATGATGATGATGAAGATTAATGTTCTCCCCACTTAAGATGTCACAGTCAAGGAGTCATTGGCAGAGACACTTTATCACTCTAATATAGAGTTGCAGTGGAGTCACTGATTTTTAATAACTTGCCTTCCATTCCTGTTTCTGAGGAGAACAATGAAGGGAGACTGTCTTGGAGGAATAGGACTGTTTTTGTGCTGGTGGTTCTTTGGGATCGTTGCAGTCAATAGTATAGTGAAAATCATGTCATCAATTTCTTATATTGGTAATTGGGGTGCAAAATTCCACAAAAGTGGACTTGCAGCTGAAAACTAGACTGGCTAATGAGATAAAATAAAAAGGATACACAAACACAGATAAAAAAATTACGGATGGAGGGGTTTCAAGGATGGAGGGGAGGAGGAGATAAAAAAATACCATAATGAATGTAACTTATGTGCAAAAAAATAGATTTATATTGCTGTTTACTGTATCCATCTTCATCAACTGTCATTACAGAAAGAAGTTTTAACCATCATATCACATTAAAAATGTCCTATCCTTATTTAATGTTGTTTTGAAGATGTATTGTTCCATTTCCTCTTAAAACGAGGCAATTTATTATATTTCAGCATCTTAACATGCCAAAGACCTGCCTCCCATCCACTGGTGTTTGCCTCTGGTTGTGTTAAAAATGCAGTGATTCTACATCACTCATTTGCATTTGGTTACTCTCAGCTTCACTGTTACCAGCTGAAGTGAAAACTCCCATGTATTCCTTCCTTCATTTGCTCCAGTAGTCTGTCTTTGTAACTCTAATAGTAGTCCTTAAAATGATACTAGGTTTTGGATTTAGAAAGCAATGAATCCTTTTTCATAGCACACTTTTTATATCTTTCCTTTTATTCTATTTCTTTGGCACAGTTAATGAACTACTGCAAGAACTGAATAGGAAGAGATTATAAAAATTAGGGTACAAATATTCTGCTAAATGAAGGGCTTTCTGCCTTTTCATTGCATTTATTTGAATAATTTAAATAATACATCTATTTTTCCTTCTAGGCATTGCTTAGCACCCACAATATTCTGAATACTAAACAAGTACAGTAATGTATAGCTCTGAAAATGTTGAAAAGGTGAACTGAAGTCAAATATAAATGTATTCCACAGCATCATAAAATAGCAAGTAGTTTCTGATTGCTGGAATTTAACTGCTAAGTGGTCTGTGTAGTTTAGGCCCAGTGGTGTATTGGCTTTTTTCCCTTGCCCCATGTAGAGCAATATTTAGTGCACTGCCACTCAGGAAACATAATTCCCACAAATGGATGGCAATATCAAATCAGGGTTCTGATTTTCTTCATTATTTTAACAGTGGTTAATTTTCCCTTCAGATTTTCCCTTGTCATGATCCGCGGAAGTGTCTCTGAGCTCAAAAACTTATTTGATTTTTCTTTCTGTATCGGCTGGTTAAATAAAAGATGTTAAGTCTTGCAAATCTTACTTCCTATTTCTTAGACCATCATGGCTCAATAGAATGTTAGTACTATACCTGCATCTTTTATTTTAGTTAATCTCTACTTTCCAGTTCATTAATATTTCAGCTTTTGCTCCCTATGTAGTAAAGGATATTTTTCTGTTGTTGCTTTCTTCTTCTATCTTTTTTGAGTCATTGGTCTGTGATCAGGGAATTAAAATAGTGTTGTTCTTCTAATCAATTTCCTCTCTGTCTGCTGCTTTTGAGATTTGGTCTCTGTCCTTGACTTGTGAGAGGGTTAAAACAATAGTAGAGTGGTAAGGTTTGATGGCCTTATTTTTCTCTCTTCTGAGAACTTCATATGCCTTTTTTTTTTTTTTTTTCTTTTTAGAAGGTCACCTTTAATGTCTCTGTACACTGTTCATGAAAAAAGATTTGTCCAATAATGTTGGTGTGTTATCTGCACTTTTACATGGGTTCTGTTGGTTTGAAGAGATGTATTGTGCTATGGGTACTCTGGAGAGATTTTTTATTATTTAATTTATTCTGCAGATTAATGAAACAAAAATGTTCCCCTTATTTCCCCATCTGATTTAGAAATGCAGCACAAATAAGAAAAAGCCTAAATACAAAACCAACATTTTGATTCTTGTTGATCATTCTTAGAAGTTTAAAACACCTTTTCTTGAGCATTTAACTCATATTAATCTCTCACTGAGTGACATCAGGCAGACTATTATCTGCTTAATCTAAATAGGCAGCAATTAGGCAAACTGTTATTGTTTCCACTCTACAGGCCCCAGGGATACATAGGCAAAGATGTAACTCTCCAAGTAAGAGGAAAAGTTTGAACTGGATCTTAGGTGGTGGAGTGTGAACAATTGCTTTTTCAGTTTGATCGGCAATAAATAAACTCCAAACACCTAAAAAACCCCAACTCGTGGTTAATATGAAATGAAAATATTTCATATTCCTTTTCAAGAAAAAACACCACAAGAAATTAGCTTTTTTACATTCAAATCCAGAGCTTTGAATTAAAACTATTCTCTGCTCTAGTATTTCTTTAAATAAAAAGTTTCAAAATAAAGTCTATTGCACTTCAGAAAATATATGACTTCTCTAGAGGGCTATATATGTGTCAGATGAAGAACATGTTTTTCAATATTGATGTTACTATCAAAATATGTTGTCAAGAAGATATCAAGCAGAAATCTGTCAGAACAAGAGGATTTCAGAGTCATCTTTTCCCTCTTCATAATTTAGCTCATCCCCTCAAAGTGACCTTCTAGTTAGTCCACAGCTGGCAGGGCCAAATATACTGTGTTATTCACTCAGGATGTGCTAATTCAGCTTTCTGAAATTCAACTTCAGAATTCAGAAAAATATATGAAAGCAAAAGTTCTGAATGAAAAATGTTTTAATTTCATCTACTATGAATGCAGTTTTCCAAGTTGGCCAAAACCCAGTCCTTAATACCGGGTTTCATCTCTTCTGGATCTTAGCTCCTGCCCTTCTAAAGCAAGAAGATATTTCATAATCTACAAGATATACACTTACAGTATTTCCCTTTGGAATATGGATCGCAGGCATTAATTTGGATCAACAGATAAGGCAAGACAATATCTCTACAATCATTAATAATAGATATTCTCAAAAGAAATGTTTCCTGAGGCGTAAAACAAATACATGAAGAAAATGAAAGTGACATTGACATAAACAATTGTATCTTAGATTTGTGTTACAATAGCAACCTAAGGCAAAATCTAAACATTTGCAGAAGTAGTTTGAATTCTACCTCTTTTCTCAGAGAAAAAAGCTGCAGACCTAGCCTATCTGCCATCTATGAAATGTAGTCTGCTATAAAGCATTAATCACCCTAATTCTGGGGCCTGCTTAGTGATGTTCTCATCCAGGTCTCTTCAGAATGAAGATATGATCACAAAGATTTTTTCTTTCTTTTTTCTTGCACTGTCTTCTCACTTTTCTTGGAAAGGTTGAGAATTACTTTCCTCCTTTATACACAAGTAAAATTCAGTTCAAATAAAGTCAGAAACAACATTAAAAACCTGATGATTTGGGATGAAATGTTTATTACTGCTCAGTGACTTCCATATCAAATATACTCGGTGCACAAGTACAAGGATGTTGTTTGTTTTACATGGCTGCTGTCTTTGAAAGCTTGTCCTGGGATCTGCTAATTAAACTTTTCTGTGTCTATAAACTATGTTATCATCATCAGTAGTGATGCTCAATATTCCAAAGTTTATTCTTGTTTTTGACAAAGAGCTGCATGAAAGCTAAGATACATGTTCACCTGCCATTTAAAAATGAAAACTTTTATTAAGTGAAATCCAGGAATATGCTATAGCTCTGGTCATATGGATGTATAATTGCCCAAAGTGCATTATTTTACGTCTTTTTTCGAAGTATGTGGTTCTTGACATTATTAGAGAGAAAACAGTAGATAAGATGGGGCTCTATTTTATCAGCTTTTCCTTTATTTCTAAGCTACCCTCCAGCCTGAAAAAAGAACTGGAAAGGAACCTATATTTTTTAAAGATCAATCAATTTAAACCACGCAAAGGTGGTTGAAAAAGGTTGTGGTTTTGCAGGGGCATTTAATTTGATTTAAGCAGCCCTTGCTGTCCCTCTTATTCTCTCTTCTGCCCTGTCCCTTCAGTGTGACTGCAGCACAGCATCAAGCTGTGAACCAAATCAGGGAACTGATACAAACTTTAAAAAGAAATAAACTGAGAAGGATAGTAGATAGCAAGAAAAAATAAAATTAATGACAGGGGCTGCTTAACCAAGCAAAATTGCCAGAAGAGATGCTCATTAAAACATGGTTGACTGATTGACAGTTGATTAGGGTTTTCCAAGGTTGTGAGTTTTTACATATATACCTAAATTAATAACCTCTGCTGGCTGATTACTGCTTCGCTAAGGAGAGAGTGTGTTACTAAAAATTCAATTTTAAAAACAAAACAAAACAAAGTTTTGTCTATTAGAACTTCACTACATAAAAAAGAAAGAGTGGAAGGGACAATACTGAGAAATAATGCAAGACAATGGAGGAAAACCACTGAACAGAAATGAGACCAGAGGAGAGAAAATGGTAAAAGAGAGGGAGTGGGATAATAGCAAGGGTATAAACAGCACTAAAATATCTGTAAAGAAAGCTTTTGTAATTAAAAATGCATGAAATAATTGCAAATGCAAACTAAAAAAATTAAATATTGTATAGATACTTAGACAAATCTTTCTGAATTCTCTTTCTGTTCCTCCAAAATGTAATCAGCAGTCTGTCTTGACATTTCAGTGCAGACATGTTTGACCTAGTGGTGCTGTACAGTGTTAGAAAATTATTTTCTTGAAGGAAATTCATACTTCTTTATGTGTAGGTTGATGTTTGTATGTGGTCAATTCATGACACCAGAGGACTAGGTGAGCATCTCCAGGAAGTATCACCCAAAAAAGAACAGTTTTTGTGGCAAGGTGTGCTGTGGAAGGATCAATACAAATCTTTTTTGAAAGCCCTTCATTATTGATAGGTCATCTATAGTCTCTGTAAATTCTAGTTCTGAGGTAATATTTTGCTTTCCTATTCTGTATTAGGAAAACGCTGAACAAAATGTGAATTCCGCCCTGATTTATCATGGATAAACCTTTCATAAGACCCTTATTCAGCTTGCTTTTTTTCTAAGAGACAATATCTGTCTAATAATCACCTCTGATGAGAACTGAGAAAGAGGAAGTACTTATGTATATCTGAGAACTCTTAAGCTGAAATGGGTAGCTACCCTTTTGTTTTACCAGCAAAGACTATAGTGGTCATGAGACCTTCCACAACCTTTCTGTATTTCTGAAGTCAACAGTTAAATGTCATCTTTGGAAAGAATGGATTGAAGATTACATTGGGAACAAGAAATACGTAGCAGTCTTCATCGGTAGCATGATCATCCCTGTTTCTGTTTACAAAGATACATTGGAGTAGCTTGGTCATGAAGTCTCTGTGATTATCAAATTTGACATGTAGCTAAATTGCTACGTGAAGAGTATGCATCAGCATTATCTGTGCAAATACATATGAAGTAGTGAATTTTCTTAGCACTTGATTTAGTATTGCTTTCTGTGGAGTTGTTCCTTTGTGCCAATAAACCAGACTTATTTAGAGCTGTTGGCTCTGATCCACCATTTCCTTGTTAAACGTTTAGAATTTGTAAGTGTTGTGACCCTTTTGCCAATGCAAGTAATCCTAATTCCAGCAATTTACACTTGTCACTTTGCTTTAAATTCCATTACTGCACATTGAAATTCTACACAAAATGCCTTGGAGATGATTTAGCAAATAACAAATTGGAGATAGAAGGATTTTGTCTCTTATGTCACAATCAATTATTTATTGGGGTTTTGATTTTGTGTTGCAGAACTGTGACCTGGCCCAGCAGAGTATCGTTCATATTGTTCAGAGCCCACAGAGAAACAGTCAGAACAAGGATGAAACAGAAGAGAACCATGATGGAGGTACTCTAAAAGCCTCCAGAAAAGAACCTGAAAGTCTAACTCGTGTAGATCTCAGCACCAGCATCCTCCCATCACTCTCTGAAGGACTGGCTGTTATTCTGGATACTACGAAAAACAACATTTCTCTTCCTTCTGAAAAATCAGGTAAATCAGTGATTTGATACATTTCAATACAGACTTGAACATTTGTCTGGTTTTTTCTCAGAGTGAACAGTTCTATACCACAGGAAAAAAAAACAACATATGGTTTCTTATATGAAACAAAAGATACAACTATATGAAGAGGTGATAAACATCTGTTGTGTTTTCTAGCAAAATAATTTTGCTTTGTAGATAAACAGAGTGATTTCTTGTGTTGTTCCTGTCTCTAACTACTATTATGCTAATATTTTTACAAATTATTATAAACTGGCAAAATCCCCAGAGGTCTATGAGAAGGCAAAAAATAGTCTCTGTATAGTTTCCATTACAGAAGTTTCCTTAGCTAGATAGAGTGTTGGGCAGCTTATGCATGCAAATGTGTTTAATTCTCAATCTGTTGTAATGTTTTCATACCCATACATTTTGTAAAAAAATATTTCTATACAATAGACTTATTATTTATAAAAACATAGCTGGCACAAAATATGATGATTCATACTATGGATTTAATAGTTATTCATCCACCAAATTATTGCAGAGAGTATCTTCTCTTTGTCATGAAAAGTCATTTGCGTCATAAGTTAACTTACTGCAGATGGGTTGTGCTGTAATATTTAAAATTGTTCATGAGAGAGAAGCTGAAGTCAGAAGGAAATATAAGAATCTTTTAGCTGTTTCAAGAATCTTCTGAGAGTAACCCCTCCTCACACACAGCTTAGCTAATCCTTACTGACAACTGGGTTTGTCCCCAGTGAAGAGACCTCATTCTGTAAAATAACAAACTCTGTTGTGATCTGTCATAATAGTCCACCAGAGATGTCTTTTTAGAAAGAACAGTACACGAGTACACTTTATACACAATATGGAAGGTAATCCTAAACATGTAGGTCCAGATAATTTGTGAATATGACAGAGATACTTCTGTGACTAACCTGACCACAGAAATCACCATGCTTAGTAAAATGACTACTAAAATTGCTAAAATAACTTCTAGAGAATTTCTTGAGTAACTCACACAGAAAATATACAATTCATGGGAGGGTCACAGAAGTATTCCACAACTGACTTGATCAACCTCACACTGCCAACTAATGATGAATGAATGCAGTTTAGGAACAAATTAGTACCCAGCTTAATGATCCGCATCGCCCAATCTGAATGAGTAATGAGATAAGAAGGGCGCATGCAGATTTAAATCTGGTAAACTAAGGAGAGTGTTTCAGACTGGGTTTACTGTCAAAAGCAAGGTGATGATATGAGCTTTTTAATACTACTCCTTATTTATTTTTTCACTACCATACATGATATGTACAGGGCTTTAATAGTTGTGTTAGTCTTTACAGAATAGTTTATACATGTGTAAGGCTTTTTAAAATTTGTCATGTGGTGTGCTTTTCCACAGACTGCAAACTCTGAACCCAAGTACAAACTGATATGTGTCTTCTATTACAGAAAATATTTTCATGGCAGAACGACAGCTGAGGAAAAAATGCATTGAAAATACATGTGGACTAGTTTTATCTGTGATTAAAAATTAAACAGTTTTATTTTTACCATAAGAAAAAAAAAAAGTAGAGCCATTCTAATGAATGACTGTTCTGCCTGGAAGGATGTTAGTAACAAGTACTTTTTAAAGCCTGTTACCTTCTGCTTGGCTTGTTTTGACTCTCACTATGGAAACTTGTACATGTGTCTGTTCAGCTCCCCACTTTTGTTCAAGATAGGGGATTTTGATGTTTTTGTTATTAGGGTTTGGGACAGGTTAATTTGTATTCACATAATTCACTGAGTTAAGGAGTAGTCTGGGTTAAAAATAATCCAGCAAGAAAAAAAGAAAAAGAAATATTAATCCAGAGATAGTTTTCCAATCAACTTTACTGTGTGGCAAGGCTTTTCTTTGGCACAGCCAAAATGAGTAATAGTAGTAAGACTGAGTGGCTGAAGGCTGCATACGCCACACCTGCTGCTTGAAATTATACTTATCAACCTATTGTCTTAGAAGGAGGATGGTTGTTGTAGTGATCAGTCTACAGTAGAAACATATACAGTAGAACCAAAGTATAATCTTTTCTGTGTGTGAGAGATCACATACAATGAGTATAGGTCAAATTTAAACTTAGAATTGAAAGGCAGGGGATTCATCACTTATAGCAGTTCCATAATTGTAGCAGTAAACACTTGAGAGACTTCATCTCTTCCTGAAGCCTAAGGTGTTCCTGTTTGTTACCACAGGATTCTGCCCTGTGTCCCTGCCCTGCTTTTGCTTTATTTGGCCTTCTTTGAATTCTAAGGGAAAAGGTTTGTGGTTACTTTTGCATCACAAAAGCTTCTTTCAGAATTTTGCAGCGTTTGACTGGAAAAGTAGTATTGTTGAATTATTGACTGGAATGCTTGGAGGTCAATCTGTAGAATTGTACCCAACAATCCAGAAGAGAGACAACTCTTGTTATATTTTATGGCTATTATAAAAGTAATATACTTAAGAAGTATTAACTGCTGCACTTGATCAGACAAAAACCCTTATGGCCTGGCACCCTGTCCCCACTAAGGGGCATTAGTTGCTTCTTGCAGAAGACTGGAGAACGTTCTAGAGAATGATCTTACTTACATTGTGTTTTTAATATACAATGCATATTTGTCCATGAGAAATTCAGAAGTCTGAAAGTCATTATCAGGCTGAAAAAGATAAGAAAATGGATCTAAATAATCGCTGCATCAAAAATTTCTAGGTTTCCTCTCTTTGCAGGAAAATGTGATAGAAATGCCTTTTTCTGTCTGCTAAATAACACCTTGCATGATTTCTAATGAACTTGTGAAAAAATCTCAGCACAGGGATTTCAGCCTATGTCACCTCCACCTAATTTGCAATCTGTCCAATATCTGGGACAAAGTGCAAGACGTAAACAAATAAACTATTTACTATAATGGTTGCATATCATTAAATACACGTGTAAGGCGAATGGATTTTGGCCTGAGAAACAGTGAATCTGAAAAACATAAGGATTCGTATGGCTCATCAGCTGAATATGAGAATGCATCATGATGCCAGATCCAAGAAAGCTAATATGATTTTTAGAAGTATGAACAGAAAACATAGTTGAGTGGAGAATAAGTTTTTTTCTTTGCTTTTGACACTTGCATAACTAAAAATAGAATATAACTGTCTAAACTTCAGGAAATCTGCTTAAAAACTGTTAGAGGGTTCAGGAGAAGAGTCACAAGAGTCCTACAAAAGTGTAGGTCATGATTGACATATATATGTTGGTATAATCTTGTGACATCCATGGGAATAAAAATTTGATAACAGGTTAGTCTTAGATCTTACAAGCTATTTTGAGATTTAAGCTTTCATTGCTTAGAAACTGAAAGCCAGCAAATATAAATACCACACATAGATTTTAACTTACTGGGAAATCAACCACTGTTGCAAGTTATCCTGGCTTATAAGAATTCTCCATATGTAGCCATTCAAAAATAAATGTAGGACATTTTTCTGAAACATAGGTCCAGAAACAAAGATTTGACTTCAACCAGGTAGTAGTATGGACTTGTAGTAGGCAGGGGATCAGACTACAGAATCACATTGCTTCCCTCTCAAAATGTACTTATCAGCTACCCATGTCAAGCAAATTTGTAATCCCAATAAAACCCAAACAGTTAGATTGACAACACCTGTTTTCCATAAACAGATATTAAAGTTCTTACCTATTTAATTCCCAGTTTAGTCCCTTATCAGCTGGCTTATTATTTTGTCTGAATTGATTAGATGTGGTCATCATTCCTTACATCTTTTTCTTTACAACGTTTAAATAGCGCGCATCTGCTCTGTTTCCTGGAATATCCTGTTGTTCTTTAACAAGCCTTTTGAAAACGTTTGCGTATAAGTCATCTCTGTCTCCTTGTCTTTCCATGTCCCTCTTTTCACACAAGTAAATAAGGCTCTTGTATATATTGACTTAGGTGTGCCAAGCTGTAAATTCTATCAAAAAGAGAGATTGATTCTTTTCCACCTAGCTAGGAAATGCTTCACCAAATATAAAGTGATGAGCTGGTTCCCAGTCTGTGTAAGAATCTGATATATGAAAGACACAGGCAAAAACTTTTACAAAAGAAGACCACAATTTAGGGTTTGGGTAGTCTGAACTGTGCATACTTCCAAGAGAAGTTCTGATGAAAAAAAAAAAAGTATCAATTTAACTGGGGATATTGCTGACATGGTATGAATACTTTTTGAATTGTGTTCTTTTGATTGTGTGTTAAAAAATCCCTGTGCTCTGTAATTGATACTACATTTTATTACGATTCTTTTAATCAAAAAGCCTAAAAGGGTAAGAATTTTTGTGTCAGGTCTGCTTGAAATAAATGAATAGTCTAAGCTCCAGAAGTATTTTAAAATTACTTCACAGTTTTATAAAACTTATAATGTCAAATTAGTTCCAGATGGGGCAATGATATGGTGTACATCTCTACCTCTCCATTTTAATGTGGTGTTAGGCTGAGTACTCATACCCAGTACCAAGCTGAGTACAACTGCAGATTTTTCTTATCCGTGTTTTGAGAATGCCATCAAAACATGAGCACTGATACATCCAAAATGGTCTCCAGCGCTACAAGAAGATCCCTGTTGATACTGAGACATGAAGTTCTGTAAGTGTTCAGCAACCACATCAAACAAAACTAATACAACAATTAACTTCTTTTCTTATGACATAATTTTGCTCCACTGTGTGACAAAACTAAATATCTAAGAAATGGGAAAAAGAATCTTAAAAAATCTCTTGTGTCATTTAGCTGCATTTTTACATGGGAGATTAATAATTGTAAAGATTTTTTTCCCTTGACAGCTGTACAAATCATTTGTGGATTAGTTATAACATTAATTAATTAATTAAATGTACTTTAGGTCCATGGCATTGTAAATCAATATTCTGAGGAGGGGAAATCAGTATTCTGTGTAATTTGCATTTAGCAATTAGGTCCTTTTTTTCCCAGAGTTATCAAAATTTTGTTCTAGCAATAAATGATTAGAGTGCTTACACTGACCTTTCTTAAATTTCTTGAAATATTAATGCACCATTTAATGGTGGTTACATGGTTCTTGTGGTAGTCTTTTGACAGACATTAATTTGAATAAGATTCATATTACTGTACAAGAAAAGGTAATAAATTACTTAATATGCCACCAATGTATGGTTTCAGTACACACATTCAAGTAACTAGTTAGGTTGCTATGATAATTTGAATTTGGTACACTGACAGTTTACTTTTGTATGAAGATTAAACCACTTTTAATGTAAATGAGAATGCATTATGTAGCACATTATGATTTAGTCTACATTTGATTCAGAGTTTTTAAAATGCATTATTTTATGTACTTTTAAATATAAAATGCAAAATAATTTTGAAGAGCAATCTACATCCAGAAAAGAGAAGGAACTAATTTACCTTAGAAAAACAGAAAAAAGTACCAACTCAGCAATAATATTATGGTCCTGATTTTGGCAAATACTTTCTGGGAATCATGGCTGCACTTGTCTTCATTACACACTGTGTAAGTGTACTCTATGCACAATTTTGTTTTAAACTTTAGAACAGAACTGTACAAAACACCTGTATTAACAACTTGCTTTGTGCTAACGGTTAGTTCCTGCACACTGTTGATCATTATCACTATGCATTAATTACATATGCAAAACTGTTAGACTTTAGCTGTCAGACCTCTTATCCTAAATTTGCTGTGAGTATACAATACCACAGAGCTGATGCCGGGTAGGTTACACGAAATTAAGTCACAGAAATTGTTATTAAGGCCTGAGATCTCTTTGACAAGAGAAACTGGAACAAAGGCAGACTTGTAATCCTTCTCCATCTTTCCTTTTCTAGTTTGATATTTTGTATTACTTGCCCCCATCCTGAAAGGGAATCTCCTCTATGCCCCTTACTGCTTATCTTGATTTTGGTTTTGCCAGCTCCCTTCCGTGGATATTCCATACCTGCAAGATGTTCTGTGCATTTGCAGTCCCTTGTGCTTGTTGTGTTTTACAACCCTTTCTCACCTGGATCCCTCCCGTGTGCAACTACACATATCTTTGTCCCTTTGGTGGTTACATTACTCACACAATTAAAAATGCTTACACTTTGTGCCTGGCTAGGTTGTCACAGTGTTACAATATGCTTTCCAGAGGTAAACATATTTTAAGTATGTTCATCTGAGGTCTGAAAATCCAGGTGTGTACTAAGAGAAGATTATGAACATAACATTTATATGGTACAGTGAGATTACATTTAATCTTAAATCAATCCTGCTAAGCATTTCCTATGTCTTGAATGAGATCTTCTTTAAAGTTTTAAATGAGTTTGCAAGCTGATTGGTAAAATTTGTTGCAGAAGTTCTCACACTGTAATCCATGTTTGAAGCTCTGAGATCCAGAAGGGTTTTGATGATCCACTGAGATAATGATCACAGTGCTCTAGCTCCACATACTTGTTTTCCACTGCTAAAATATATTACATTTGTGTCAGTATATGTTAAATTATCCCTAGTTTAGTTGCTGTAAGATTCTTGGGTTTTACTGTATATTTGGAGGTAGGGAAGGCATGTCCATGAGACAATCCTTCCTGATAAAAGTTATTCATAATATGGTAATGTTTCTGAAACGATACTCTATTTTTTGATACATAGCATAAAAGAGGTTTTCTGGATACAAGTCACATCTCAGCCACAAAAGAGCTATTATACAAGATAAAACAAATTGTCTATCTAAATCTAGTTCTCTTCTTCTTTTAATACTTACCTGGTTTGTATCCAATACTTCAAAAGAAAGAAAGCATTCTTGTTATATAATGTTATATTTAAAGAAGTATACCTTTTTGCAAGTAATCACCTCTGTCTGATTATCCTTCATGTCCGCTATCTGGGTAAGATGACAAGAACAATAATGGCATTCTCTAATCTGACCTTCATTGAAATAGCACTTCCAAAACAGTCTTCAGTGTCAATTCAAGGATTAATTGGAGAACAGAGGAAGAGTTTTCAGCCTATTAACAACTGCTAGTTCTGTCAAAATTTATTTTGAAATAGTTAATCTTAAGGATAATATTCTGGTTATTATGCTTCCAGTAGGGTTATGAAAATTTGTCATTACAAAGTCCTTGGAAGTTTGCTCTTATGTATATTGTATCTTCTGTTAGGGTTATTAACCCTTGACAACTCACTGCTGCAACACGTCCAAGTTCTATGTATAAAAATTGATATCCCCTCTTCACCTTCCAGCAACAGCAAAAAGTGATTTTATAAGACATTAGCATAATGGAACCTTTTCAATAGAATGATAAATTGAACCCATTTCAGAAAACAGAAGACACACTTGATAATTTATTGCAGTCAGTGCCATGCTGGAGACCTCATTCGTATCGTATGCTTTTAACACTGATGAGAATGGTGCCATTTTCCCACACCTTGCATGTCTGTGAAATTCATTTGAGAGGAGAAATGTTCTTTTCTAATAGAGCCAAAAGCACTTCTGGGAATGCTCATCTTTACATGACATGATTATCTCTCATGAACGTGTCTAATTACTTTATTGTTTTTAAAGGCCCTTTCATGTTAATTGAAGCTGGTAACATTTCCTAACTCTGCTGTGTTAAGGGGTGGGATGGGAACACTACTGTGTCTTTCGAATGTGTTTTGATTGTTTCTGGGTGGGTGCAGAATGGATGGGCTTTCTTCTGCAAATGCGTCACTCACATCTTTATGCCACCAGCTGGAGGTGGCCTTTGGAGATGGAAAATGTTCTGTGTTGATTAAACAAAACTAGTCATGTTATGTTTTCCAAAATAATTGTTGGCATGAATTAATTACTGATGCCACAGGGAAAAATAGGAATGTAACACTTAGGAAACACTTCTTATGTGTAAAAGCACAACAGATATGCAGTGATTCTTTCATACAAGAATGGTTTATTTAAAGTTCAGTAGAAAACAGTAGTTGCCACTACTGTGCAGCATAGTGCTTGCACAACATGGTCTCTGCTTACTCTTACCTCTCAAGATGACATAAGAGACATAGTCTTCTCTCAGATCATGTGCTTGAGATTCATTAATGTCATTGGGAGTTCTGTGCATACAGCAAGGGCACTAGGAGAACAGACCTATTAGAAAGGCTTGATCTACAGAAAGTAATTACATAGGACAGATAGTTTAAAAGGTTCAGTTGATACTAGAAGATACAAAACATATGCTGTTCTCACTTTATAAATACAAATAGTTTCAATGAGACTAAGTTTGAACTTCAGTGAAAGGTAAAGATCATAGCATTTGGCAGTCGAAGACAGATTCTCTCATGGGTAATTTTTTTGAAGAAAATAATGGTTGTGGTAGGAAAATGGACAGTCAATTCAAAAGATCTAATTCATGTTCACAGAAAAGCAGAATTAAAGTCAGTGCATGCTCTTGCATTGCTCTGCCAAAAAGTCTTTAGAATTTTGCTGGCAGCTTTCTTTGGGTGAGGGTTTCACATTTCCACTGCTACCTGGGTGACTGTTAGAAGAGCCAAGGTAGTGGCCTTCCTGTCCATTCAGGCTTCTTTTCAGAGGCTGCCAGCAAGGATTTCAATTGTTTTGTTTGTCTTTTGTGTCTCTGTCTTTGGTAGGTTTTTTGTATGTTTCTTTCTTTCTTTTAGAGAATATCAAACCATAGGAACTGAGATACTGTGTAAGCTTTATGTGGATTTCCAGAAATCCTTCAGTGTATGTTTCTTTTCCTCTGCTCCGAGATACATTGAACCTTTTGCTTAAACCTTGCTCATCCTTACACATTCTTCATGTGGCAACACTGCCTACATTATGCCCAGCAACTAAGATTTTTTCCAATTGAAAAAGAGTAAAGATCCATGCTGTGCAAACAACCATTCTCCTATATAATTATTGAATATTTGCTACAATCTCTGAAATGTTGATATTCTATGGGATCTGTTGGCACTGGGCAGAAAGCTGAATTTAGGATTACAGCATTTGTGTTCAAATTATCAAACCGACAGGAAAGAAAGATCAAGGAAGAAAATATCTTCCTTGATCTGCCTTTTGCTTATGAGACAGAATAATACAGTGACCTGCAAGTGAATCTGTCCGGAGTATTTCTGAGCTCGATTATATGTGCTGTGGCACCATTTTTTGTACAGCTACTATGTCAGAATCACAGTTTCCTTGTGAGGTATCCAGGATCTGAAAATTCCTATTTAATGTTTAACCTTTAGGTTCAAAACTAGCATTTTTGAATGCTAGTCCAAAAAACCATGAATGTTTATGTTCACTGATACACTGAAACGGCATCTTACAAGCTTATCTGTACTGTTGGCATGTGCATGGATATTCATTCTTACGTCTTTGACCTTGGGAACATATCAGATTTGGATTTAGCAGTTATATCCAACTGCTGCCATAACTGGTATTTGCAGATGAATGCTTCAGATTTAGTTTTGACAGTCTATCTACCTGTAATGATTTCTCATTTCTGGAGTAGAATATCTGTAACTAAACTTGCACTTAAAATGCAAGCCCATCTGGTGCATGTGTGTATATATATATGTATGTATATGTGTGTGTATATATATATATATATGTTCATATATTTTAACTACTCTCCCGCTCAGCAAATGAAGATTAAAAAATCTAAGGTGACAGCTGCATCCTGGAGCAGTGCGTCTTAGGGTACTCCAAGAAACAGAATGTTTGCTGAGCACCAGTACTTGCTTTTGAAGCTTCCATGATGCCCTAGTGATGCAACAGTCAGTTCTGTGGCTCTTGACATTTACCTGTCAAAAGACAAGGATAGAGAAAAAGAAGAAAACATATGGATGTGGGGATGTGGACTTGAGGTGCAGGGGAGAAGGATCAGCAGGATATCATGCTCCAGGTGGAGCCTTTTCACCATGTACAGTGTACATCAATGTTCGGCTTCATGCAACACTGCACAATTTACCACGGATTTTATCATAAACCTTGGTATCCTGGTTTCCAGTGCTGGCTGACATTATTTTATTGCATATTTGCTATTGGAGATGATTTAACCAGAGTTGTAAAAAAGATCAAAAGTTCACTTGAGCAACCAAAGCCCTGGAAGCAACCTGGAGCCCTGATCCCTCCTTTTGTTCACCACAATTTCTCCTTAGGTTTGTCAAATAGTAAATACTCAGTATAATTACTGGAAGATAACTCTAGCTGGCAACAATCACTTGGTTTCTAGTTTAAAGCTATCCACTTGGCAACTGAGCTTTTATCTGCTGCAATTCTTCTCAGCCTTCACAAATTATGTTGAAGTAGATGAATCAAATATCAATAGAGTTTTAAATAAGGTCTAAATGGTAAATATGGCCAGATGAAGACCCTGATTGACATTATTGGGGACTTTCCCTAAGCAGATTTTAGTTCTCTTGAAAATAATGTTATTCTTATGCTAATAATAATGAAATAAATAGCAAAATCTCCACTGTCTTCAGCTGAGGAAGGGCAAGATCTAAATTCAAGATTAGATGCAGATTAGTGATTGTGGATATTGTACTTTATACCTTTTGTTACCTAGTCTGTGGTGAATAGCTATAGATCCTATCCTGGTTTCCACATTGATTTTTAACTTGATAGAAGCATAATAACGGCCATAGCTGAGCTAATATTTGATGCATCTTGAGTAACTCAAAACTCAACACTCTAGTACACGTTACTTTCAGTAGCTGCTGTTCACTGCCCATTGCTTAAATACCTAGGGCTGGTTTTAATAGCCTGTAAGGCCTGCATCTCTTCTTCCCAAATCCTTTTGCTGAATGGTTTAAAGAGATAAAGAAACATCTTGAGTTAGATTTATATTTTCAAACTGTCTTCTAAAAGCCAAAGGGTGTTTCCACATATCCAGCTTTTCAGTTTAGAGCAT
The DNA here is from genome assembly GCA_013398125.1 of Aegotheles bennettii. Classification (NCBI taxonomy): domain Eukaryota; kingdom Metazoa; phylum Chordata; class Aves; order Caprimulgiformes; family Aegothelidae; genus Aegotheles; species Aegotheles bennettii. The sequence continues at coordinate 235,854 of VZRW01013464.1, read as the reverse complement.
ATATGAACACAGTATATGAAATTCTAAGTTGACTTTTTTCTTTAAATCCATTCCTACTCATCACAACATTGTCCTGGTATTGCATTACATGAAAGTGATGCAACGACCCTACCATTATGTTGCAGCAATATGGTTTGGTTAAAATGACATTTTTACGCACCGATTTCCATTTTTCTGGACAAGTCTTTAAGAGAGATTATAAACTAATTCTTGATTCTTTAGAAGCAGATAAAGATCTTCCTTAAAATACTATTTTCAATAAGTTATCCGTGTCATTAAATAGCAAGTTTTATAAACTAAATAGTTCAATTTTGAAGTATTGATACCGGTATTTTCTCTCTACAGTGAAAAATAATTTATAAACTGAGTTGTAGATACATCTTTCCTGAGCTGTTTTCCTGCTCCCTATTATTTCGAAGAGAAATAAATCATCTTTAAAATTTTAGTTCTGTGGGACCATCTAAGTGAAGAGCCTGACATGCAGGGCATTGAGAATGAAAAGAATACCACAGATCAATTGAAAAGGCAGCTTCTGTGGTACACTGTTATTGTGCAACATTTTGTAATACACTGAAATATTTGTTAGAATAAAAGCACTAGCAAGTTATTTAATACATGAATGGACAGTCCTGTTTTCACCAGTCATTTATTTTTCTGCTAGAATAATGATGTAGTGCTCGTTAAGGAGAAGGAAAGAACTTGCAGGGTTAGCTGTAGTGGTGAGTCAGATAAGCAGTTTCTTGTAATTTTTTTCTTTAAGTACACAATGGTTATATACAATATAACTAAAAAAGAATAGCTTTGACTTGCAGAGCACTCTTGCCTTAAGTAGAGCACCACTTGCAGGTAGAGATATTATTATAACATTTTGGTAGCCTGGATTTGTCAGTTATCTCCACAGCTTCTGGAGATCCATGGGCATTGTTGTATGCACAGTCTTATAATACCATTTATGTAACTGACAATGGCATTTGTGTGTCTCTGTATCACTGGTGGAAATGCTTGAAACGAGCACCTGAAAGCATACTGAATCTGCAGCACATACACTAGAGCTGGGTGGATGCAGAGAGGACTAATGTGGCTTCCAAATAGGGATGATAGGCAAACAAACAAGTTTTGTTAAACTCTCTGTTTCTTTTAGTTTATATGAAATAATGCTCTTTCTCATATGTTCAGTCATTCAGGCTAGGGACTCTCTTTAGGTCAAGAAAACCTGAAAGCCATGACAAACCAGGTATTCAGTTTGTACCTCAGTGTTAGGACTGAAAAAAATGGATATTGTGGTAGCGGAAATGGGTTAGCTGTTTGGCTATAAGCTCAATTCCTGCTGGGCTTTGTCCCCAAATTCTAAAGTAAACATCCATCTTACAATGTTAGGATCATCTCATAGTAAGCTGTATCTGTCGTTAACATTTATACAATGTATATCCCAAATTTCCGTTATCTTCGTTATAACATTTGTGTTGAAGTATCTTATTGCTAACATTAACTTTAGCATTAACTTTCAGGAGGGACTTTTTCAGATAAAGCTCTGAAATTGTGCTGAAATGTTCTATGGCTTGATGCTATGTATAATTCCACTTTATCTCAATTCCTTTCCGGTAACAATTTTATTTCTGTTTTGTGAAAGTAAGGTCATTGCATTCAAATTTGGAGCTCCTTGGCAATGTAGCTATCCAGGTAGTCTCTATATAGAGTGACATACTTAGCTTTTCACCATTTTGCTGCAAATCAGGTGTACCGTCATTCTTACTAAATATATATACACTTGTGAATGAGATGAGTGATTCAGATGAAGCATTTCTTGTTCAAAGAGCTCAAGCTCTTTGATTTAATTTTTAGCTCATCAAAGGCTGGTACATTTGTAACCTATTATTTATCAGAATCTCTCTGGTCAAACCCTCACACCACTGCCATCTAGTATACAATGGCCCTTATGAAATGACAAACATTTTCTTACTCTTTTTAGTAAGTACATTGTGGCATCCTTTTCGAAAATAGTCAATACTTCTGGTCTCTGTTCTACACTCTTCTGCTCCAGCCCTTATCTTTTCGAAGCTCATCACTGATATAATAAAGCAATTTAACTTTATGTATCCTGTCAGGGAGAATATTCCTTTCCCTCATCGTTCTTCCTTTATCATGTGCCTTTTTTTCAGAGTTAAAACATAAGTGGTTTCTTCATTGTTCATTTCCTCTGCTATTTTTATACCTCTTTGATCAAGTGTCTGGCTCTCATCTCCAACACTCAGCTGCTCTGCTTATGCAAAATATCTCTTTGATAGTATGCCTGTTACTCTGTCGTTCTGCTCAAAAACAACAAATCGCAGTGCTGCTCTCTGATTCTTTTTCTGTGTTTGGAAGGAGATGGTTTGACTGGAAACTTCCTGTGTTTATTGTGCTACTGCTACTGTCCCAGAATGTTTCCTAGGTTCATATTCATCTGTGACATTTCTGCCCTCTGTTTTTCCTGGCAGTATCACTTCACATGTGTGACTTCAATGTTTTAAATTTGTTCAGTTAGTATAATTATTTTTAAAATATTTTCGTTGCCATTTTTTACCTATGCAATGTTGTTTCACCTTTAGGGTTCAGTTCTGGGTCTTCCTTTTCACTTTCTCCTTCTTCTCCCGTTTCCCTACTGTCATTGTTTTCATTTAAAAAAATGCAGAAAATGAGTCAAAATGGAATATTCTGTTAATTTATTGCACATCTGAAAAGGAACATATGACAATGAAAAATGTAGTATAGCTAGTGAATATTGGCGTTTAACTGTCATGGACCCGACCTGCCAACAGTCTGTACCACCTGACTCCTAGGTAGAGCAGCATTAACATTTTCCTACCTGTGTGGAGTCTATTGTGCAACTGTGGACGAGACACAGATTTCTCAAGTCTTCCCAGAGGTAGCAGCTATTCCAAAGTTTTTCTTATTTCCTCTGACAGTAGACACAGAGCAGCAGGATCATCAATTTGTATAAATGTATAAAACTTAAAGTGCTAATTCCCATCTTTTCTAACTGCTGCTGAAGCATACTACATTTTGAAGTAATGCTTTTGAACCTGAGAATGTGCATGTGGATTACTAAGCTGTTGCAAAATTACTCATGTTCTATATGCGTCTTTAAGTCAAGTGGAATCTCTGAAAATATCTCTGAATAGCAAAAGAAGTATTCAAAATAGTAATTGTTATTTATAAAAGTAACATTTAGAAAAGTAAAACAAACAAAAAAATAAAAATAGCTGGAAATATCTAACTCTCTTGAATGTGCAAGGGATCAGAACTAATAAAAAGACTGAAAGCATTAGCAAAAGAACAGAAAATGAACAGCACTTTTTAAACAACATTGATATACAGGTTAGCATTATTTTGAAATCAACATGAAGACACTTAATACTTCAAAGAATATTACTATGGGACAAACATTCTTCAGAAAATTAAGGTGCGGTGCAGAACATGATCAGTTTTTAAAGCTTAAGATGGCAGCTTTCAATTCAAAAATAGGCAAGGGAGTTCAAAGAAAATGCATGAAATTTATAATCTAGTAGCTTAAACTCATAAGACTTGTACAAAGGCCTGTTGCCGTTTAACCACTAAAGTGTCTGCTACAATAGAGATAAATATCTTCAGTATTTGTGATTACTTGTGGATAAAACCACAACCATAAATATCTGTACTTTAAAAGAAAAATTTGAAAGTCATTTGGTAAAGACTTCTGGGTCAGGATCATTTCATGGGCAGGAACACAGAAAGCCTCCAGCAGAGGGTATCATCTGGATTGCACAGAAGCAGGACGATCCTATGTCTTTCCCACTGCAGCCTGGAGGTCAAAAAAGATTGGATCACTGTAACTAAAGATCCAAACTACAGTCTTTCTGAAGGGACACAGTGAAATGCAGTAACAAATTACTTCCATCTCTTTCTCGTGTGAAATATGATGGTGGCTACACCAGATCAGATCAAAGATTTACTTAGCATAGTATCCTATTGGCAGTCCATAGGTTCTGCCAGCAGCTTCAACAAATCAGTCTGGTAATGATATTTTTCAGGATGCTGTCTGACTCTTGGTCACTTTGTTTACACCTCTTATGATTTTGTAGACGTCTATGATATTCTCATTTAACTTTCTTAATAATTCCTAACATTCAATTTATGTTTTTGATTGCTACTGAGCATTGAGCTGACATTTTCATGGAACTATCTATTATAACCCCAAGATGATAACTAGTCAAGACCATCACTGTGTAAAACTATTTTTCCCATATACATTACCTTACATTTATCTACAATAAATCTAATTTTTTATTTTATTCTTAGTCACTCAGCATCCTGCATTCTTCAGTGTTTTTTCCAGTTGGCCTTCATTTTTAATACCCTGAATAAAATCATATCACCAGCAAACTTTGTAGTTTCTCTTTTTCTGATAGTGAATCCTCAAGTCCTAGCACAATTTCCTTTTGGGACTGCACTGAGAAAACTGATCATTTATTCCCAACCTTTGTTCACTGTGTTTTTACCAGTTATTTGGCCATAAGGGAACTATCCTTTTTATTCAGTAACAGTGTAATTTCTATTAAAAATGCTGAGGAAGGTTATTTAATGTTTTCATACCTTGATTAACTTAACTATCTTTCATAAACTTTGCTACCTCACTGTTTATTCCTTGGGTGCTCCAAAACCAAACTTTTCCAGAATGTTTTGTAGTAGGGTAACAGACACTATAACAAAACTAACAGCAATATTGTTGTTGGTGCTTGTTACTAGTCTTTCATAATTATTGGTAATTACTATTGATATGTTAGCTTACCTATATGTGGATGACATTACTTGAGTAGAACAGAGGTTTTTGGACACTGGAAGTAGGGAGAAGCAGCTCAGTAGGAGTAGCCATTATTTTGACAGAAGGTATGCTGTTATTTGAACTTTCAGTCAAAACCAACATGTCTAATTGGATACTGTGATTGCACACTAACAGTAGGAATAAAATTTCAAACTAACCAAGAAAACAAAATTTGATTTTTGTGTTCTGAATTATCAAAAAGATGGTTGTCTAAATTGTACATCCTATGCAGATATACCTTTGAGAAATGTCATCTATTTGAAGCTATAAATAAGCTGACACAATCTAATCTGCAATATAGTTTCTTTTAATTATTTTCCTAAGTTCTGTGGTGCATTCTTAATTAAAAAGCTGATGATTTCATGATCTTTTACCCATTCCATGATCTGTCCGTACTTTGTTTCTTGTTGGACATGACAGGTATTTTCTGGGATATCACGTTACTGATGTGGAAATACCAACAGGCTCGGCAAATTCTTCTTCAACCTCCATTCCTCCTTGGTTGTTTAACTGCTTGTGCCCAAGGCCAGCTGGGAAATGAGGCAGTTGTGTAACTTTGGATCATACTGCTGTGAAAAGAGCTGTGTGAGAAAGAGCTGCAGGAATCCTTGTCAGAGGTCTTCACCTCATCCATCCTCAGTGGGCTCACTGGCCTGAGAGATGCATTTAAGCTCAGGTTTTTCCCTTTGTTCTGTCCCTGGGCTATGCTTTTAGTTGTGCTGTGTCTGGATGTATATCATCTTGGTCCTGACCTTGACTTCCTGACTCAATTTACTGGCCTGACCTGGGACCAGTTTCATCCTTATGGATTTGCTTGGTGACCACTGGTCTGTGAGTGGCCATCGCTGCACCTGCCCTGCTCACCTTGCTCAGGCGTGGTGAGACTGAGCCCCTGTTGGCCAGACCCTGGCTGCTGTTTGCCATGCCATCAACTATTGGCTCACACTCCCTGTCTTTCCCCTGCCATGCTGCACCCTGGCACCTGAGCGTTTGAGATTTCTGTATGTTGAGCTATTCACTTGTGGCTACTTCCCTGAGCATGCTGCTGTCCCTAGAGAAATCTCAAACAAGTGTGCACATTCTCAAATTCCACCTGGACAAAAAGGAGGAATTCAGAGCTGTGCTGGAGCTGATCAGTACAACTGGCTTTTAATTTGTAAACATTCCTTAGTTTATTTGCTGAAATTGAGCTCAACTGGATCTGCTGCTCATACTGAAACCTACACTGCAGGTGCTGTGCCACCTGTGCTTGATTTTTTGGAGCAGCTTCTCTTCCCCTTAATGTGCTTAGACTTAAACCCAGAAGTCACTGCCTTCAACTACAAATAACCCAGTTCCAGCCAGTTATTATCACTGCAGGTCATACTCAGTCCCTTCAATAAGGTAGAAAGCAGCTCAGGGGGGTGGTTTGAAGGGGATGCTATTGTTGGTGTATAGTGGTTTTCCCATGCACAAGGAGTATATTTTCGGAGACACCTTTTGATACCCCTAGTTTTGAACACTTTGTTGATGTACAAGATATCACTGTTTGTCTCCCATGTATCATTTGCCAAGCTTTCAGCAGTCTCACAAAATTGTCTTTTTTTCTATATTTCCTATGTTTTGCTGTCTGGCAGACTTAGCACAATTCTATTTTTCTCTTTTTGCTAGCTTCACTCCTTAATGTTATTATACACCATGCTAGCTTTAGTGTTGAAGTTTGCTTTTTTGTCTGAAAATCAGAGAGCAAACTGAAGGAGAGAAGAGTGTATTGTAAGAAGTAAGAGAAGGGTGAAGCTTATGTAGAGATCAGGAAAGGGAATGAGAAGGGGGAAGGTAATAACAGAATTTAGCTGGGTAGCAAGATAATGAAGGAAGAATTTGGGTGAAATACAAAAGAAAGCAAAGGTAAATCATGCTGGGGCTCAGAAAAGGGAAGCAGAAAATCCTTTCTTGATAAAGATTGAAAGAGAAAGCCTAATAAACTTTTTCCCTACCTCATTTCCAATTTCCAGAAATTTTAAATAGATCAAGTACTATTCTTTCTGTATTTTTTTTTAATTAATAGAAACTTCCTGGGTTTTTTGCACACATAAAAATTTCACTGGGAAGGAAGGAGTTAAAAAAAAAATGACCCCCCTGTAATCTTTGTCAAGTATCTCTGATATTCCACCTCTTATAAGGCTTTACACCCTTTTCAGCCAAATTCCATCTCTTCTTAATATCCTCTCTTACTTTCATTTGTAGTCCTTGTTAGTGACAATTCCATTTCTTTGTTCTAAATAGCTCTGTCTTCCGTGTACTTTAATTACCTGAGATCCATAGACATTCTGCAAATTGTATTTGAGTCTCAAGAGAAAGAATTGGGTTTTTTTAAGGTTTGGTCTGTTTAATATTGTTATCCGTATCGCAAAATGCCATAGCTGTTTGTCATGAGTTCTTGTGCACAGCATCACCAAGTGGGATTCTTCTCACCTAATTGTAGAGATCTGAAATCTAGATATCTCTACCAGACCAAGCAGTGCTAAATCCCCATGACACAGAGAAACAGACCCTTTTAGGCACAATTTATCTAACATATTTATATCTTTTTAGATCTACTTTAGGCTGAATTGAATCAAACCATAAAAGTACCCGTTTTCCTCACTAGAATATAGCACAACCAGTTTAGATGAATCTAGCTGTCAAATAAATGCCATTCTCATAGTCTAAATTGGATAGGCGACATAAAGAATAAGTATTATCATCAGCAGGTAGAAATGTTCTATAAAGGTGTGCATCTGCATATGTGTGTCTGGGGAGGAAGGCTGTCTGCTGTGAAATCTTCGCAGGTAAGGAAGGGCAGTCAAAAAATAAAAGATTAGAGGCAGAACATACCAGTTGTATTTTTGGAAAATGAATGGGATCTTTTAACTCATCTCTTTTTTTTAGGTGAGGAAGTATACCTTCCACACTTTTTTTTTAAATTTAGCTTTATGTGGGAATTTTCACTACTTTGAGACTACTGGGCTTATACTGCAGATATTTTTTTCTCCTACTGTGTGTGTTGAATCAAGCAAAGTCCTTAAAGAGAAGACAGTTGGAAAAATAAGGGTTTTTTTCACTTCTAATAATATATTTTTCATTATGTGGCTGCAAATTGCTAAAATGGTCTGAGAGGTCTCTGACAGTCAGTCTATGTTTTACAAATCAAAACTAGTCTAAATGTAAGTATAATGGAATCTGAAACAATGTTAGCTTTATGTAATTTTCAATCTGTTGAAAGACTTCCTGTAGCTGTGTCCTCTTTTGAATAGCTGAGTTCAAGGAAAGACTCAGTAATTGTTATCATCTATATGAAAATGCTGTTTAAATGAAAACAGTAGGTTAGCTCCTAATATCCCTATGCAGATTTTATTCACTTGAACAGTCATATGGATGATAATGGGTGTTTTGACTGATCAGAGATTTCAGGGTCAGGTCTATAGTCATGACGAATGTCTTCTGATTAACTAGTCATACATATCAAAATAATTGGTCTGTGCTATCACTAACATTTATAAAGCTTACACAGCGTCTTCATCATCATTAACAACACAGAAAAAAGGAAGTAATTCAGGTCCTAATGAACCTAAAAATCTAAACGGGGAGACAGTACAAAACACTGGGATACACATCAGAGAAAGCTACTTTCTCTTTTTATATAAAACACTAAAGGGAGAGAACAGTTTTAATACTTTTTGTGATGGGATATTTGTGAGGAAATTAGCTTTGAAGAAGTAGAAAAGAGAGAGGTCGTCTCATTGGGATAAGAAGACAGGTCCTGCACAGATCATAAATGAGCAGCCTTTTGCATTCGTATCTTCATAATTTTTTTTTGCCTGCTAAAAACAACATAATTAAATGAACTCAATAGAGGAAGCCACTAAGCATTTTACTAAAACTAGCCAGTAATAAATGGCTTTATCTCATTATTTCTGAAAATGAAAACTGCAAAATAGGGATTGTTTTCTGAATTTTTAAGTTATACACCAACAAAGTGTGTGCCTCATGCATTTATAGAATACATATATATGTATGATTCACATATGTACAAGTACATATCTACGTATTAGCCATACAATATACATATTAGCCATACAAGCTAGCCTTGTCCCTGTTAAATGTACATTGTTTAAAAAGGACTGGAGATGCTAAAGGTGTAAAATGATTAATAAGTTGCTTTTGAAAGTATAACAACAGAATTTTTTTCTTTTATATTCCTGCTTTTTAACTAGGAAAATTCAATCTCAGTCTTATGATATTCAGATTTAGGTAGTTTATTGCATACTTCTCTAAAAATGAATGGGAGGAAGCAGTTGGTCTGATCATATGCAGTTGGTCTGATCTTATACATCCTGCAGTGTGACGTATTCAAATGTTCCTCATTTCTTTTCTATGGCTAACTTGAAGATCTACATCAACAAATAGCTAGTATAGAAAATACACTAGGGAGAAAAGCAGAATCTGACTTAATAGCAAAAACATTGAGAAAGATTTTAATGAAGACCGATGAGAATACATGAAACCTGTCATCTTTGTATCTTGGATCATTAAAATGTAATCTCTCAACATACACTGTCAGATCAAATAACCCCCTCATTTTTTCCTTTGAGATTTTATAAGTACCTCTGTTGGTACTGTTCCCTTTGAATCCTTGCCCTAGTGACACCAACACCACAACCCTTTCTCTCTGCCATATTACTTCTATCCTTCTACAAACTTTTTCATAGCTCTTTCTCATGACTTGGTATTTTCCTTAGAAAACTGAGACAAGGTTATGATGGTGGGCCCTAGACCTTGGACACTCTTGAACACAAATAGATAACTAAGCCTGAGGTGGAGATGGCAGGGAAAATTGCTTGCAGAGGAGCTTGTGGAGAGGGAGTTACAATACTTAGGATTTCTGTGTCTTCTAGCACTTTCTCCAATACTTTTCTCCTGATCCTTCTCTCATCTCCCTACCCTAGTATTGCCCTCAGACACATTTTCTGTATTTTCCAGTTCAAAGTCATTAACTTCCTCCAGCAATTGCAAGCTTCACTTGGATGAGAACATTGGTAGAAAATGTGGCAATCGGCATCATGTCACCGTGTTAATTAATTAGTATTCGTTATGATTCTAGCTCAGAATTATTTCTCATATATTTAAGGAACTATTAAACATCTGTAGAAAGGCATTCAGTACCAAATATACCAGAGAAAAAAATATGGTTGTTTTTCTTGACTTGTCATCCATCCCTAAATGACAGGGATGCTGTTCACCAGCACTGAAGGATATTAAACTTTCAAAATTGATCCTTAACCCCACCTCCGATGACTTAGTTTGACCGGTTCAGTTTACATAGGACTTAAACTCAGGTTTTTTGAGACATTATTTCTTGATATTAGGAAGGAGATGTGATGGATTTAGGTAAATATGTTATGTAACTTTATCTCTTCTGTCATGTTATTTGATGGTTAATATAGAAGCATAATAAAAATTGAAATAATTTATTTCTAACACTGCTGAATGATCTGAAACTATAACTTATTACCAGAGGTATCTTAGTAGGTTAGCCTATGCCTACTTCTGCTTTGAGTTCTGGAAGGTCTTGGAACCTTCAGTAGCTGTTTTTGATTAATTAGTTTCTTGCATTATCTTTTACTGCAATTTTTATTAGGAAATTTTGTTAGAAAAATATTAGTACTAGATATTACTTTTAGCTTAGAAGCAAACAAAAACAAAACAAGAAAAGCCTTGAACAGCTCAGACTTATTTTCTGCTTGCTCCCACATGGATAATTCAAAATTTGCTACTTTCTGACAAATTAGTGTAATTTGTATTCTTTCAGAGTAAGTGTCCTTATTGAATGGAATCTCATAACTATTGAAATAACTCTAGAACTCACATAAAATAAATAATATGTAGGAAGAATAGAGGGGGGATCTGGTAACATTTTTTAAAAGTAATGGAAAAGTCTAGGACTTTAACACTAAAAGCTTAATTGAAGTTCCTGAGATGCTTTGAGGAAAAATCTAACACTTGCAAATATCTGAAAGAATCCAAGAACAAACAGTAACAACCAGAACAAATTTATCAAAAAGCAGATCATGTTGAACTGTGGAGAAAAGAAAGCAACAGATACCACATATTCACCTTTGTAAGGTTTTTAACAATTTAGCATGATACTGTCATTAGCAAACTGAGGATCCAGATATAGATAAAAATACAGTGGGATTGCTGTGAACTTGTCTACTAATTTGTAGCTGGGAACTATTTATTAGTAGTTCATGAACAAAATGGAGTGGTATTGAATGGGTCAGACATATATCTGATACTAATCAATATTCTCATTAATGTCCTGGAGGGTGGAATAGACACAATATTTATTAAATCTGTGGACATCACTCAGCTAGGAGGGACTGTGGGTAAACTGAAGGACAGCATGAGAATGTAAAATGATCTTGAGATATTGGAAATATAGTCTGGAAAAAACACCATGCTGCTCTGATGGTGCCAGCACTTGGCTTGCAGTATTCAGCAACACAAATACAGAATTGGTTACAACAGATGAAGTAGGCAAGAGTTTGGAGGTTCATTTTAAAATGTAGACTGAACAGGAACAGATAAAGTGTAACCTTCAACATGTCTTGGGGAAAAAAAAAAAAAAAGAAAAAAAGAATCCTCCTATTGTGCTCAATATTAGAAAGACTTCAGCTGGAAAATTATGGCAAGTTTAGGGAGCTGCACCTAACACTATTTAAAGAAAAGTTCAAGAGAAGTATTTTAAGCTCTAGAGAGTATTATGTATAAGAATAAAATAGCTGTATTGGGGTTGACTAGCTCATGAAGCAGAAAACCAATACAAAAACCTGCTGCAAAGAGAAAGAAAATAAATTGGTTTCCATATGTTTAGTGGAAAGTAGAGGATGTAGTTGCTAAATTTCAACACAGAATATTAAGGCTAAAAATAAGGAATATCTTCTTAAAGATAAAGATTCAGAAGTACTGGAACAGATGACATGAGGAAGGAGGTTATGATTTCTCTCTGACTGCAGATGGGAGAGGCATTTCTTGGGACTCCAGACAGGAGACATTCCCTCACTTTCCCTAAAAGATTCAGTCCTGTAAGTGTCCTCACTAAATTCAAAATGCAATTAAAGTAGGCCAGTATAGCCAGGCAGTTGTGCTTTAAATTAGTTTTGCTATGTTGAAACAAATTATGAGAGTTCTTCATCAATGCAGATGGAAATGGTTCATTTGGCTGCTAACTTATCACATGTGAATAAAATGGCTTTTTTTTTTTCTGTGTTTCCAAATCAGATTTATCTGAAGCTTGCCATATTGGAGATAGCTTCTTAAAAAGTTAGCCTATGATCATGTGATGAAAAATGCTTTTGGACCTGGGAGAAACTCAGGTTTGTAAGGTCAGCTTTCTGGTGGCATCTTTTTCGGTTAACAGTAAGTAAAATACTAGTCAACAAAATGACAGATCCTTCTTGCACCATCTATAAGGATAAGAGTAATGTAATGGTAAATACTCAAAGCAAATGGCTTCTCAAAAGACATGCTGATGTACCAGCCTCTGTGGGAAAGCTAGAAAAGAGTGTCCAGACCAGTGGATGAATCATTGATGGTCAAAAGAGACTATTATGGGATCCTCACATCACAAATAAATATTTGAAATATGTACCTGAAAATTAAGATTGCTGTGAATTCACCTTCTCAGAAAAGAATAAGTGCAGATACAGCACATTTGTTTTTCCCTGTCTTCCTCCTTCCATTAATGTATGTAACTGCAAAGAAGACTGGTAATTATAATATAATTTATTTATTTATGGCATTAATGCTCACATTCAGTATCAGAATCAGCATTTATAAAGGGAGTTCTATTTTTTATAACTTGTAATTTGCTGTGTATGCACATTCTTCCTGAGTACTAGTATTATAAATTGTTAATGGAAAGCTTTATGGAAACTTATAGACCATGATTGAATGAGGAAAGACGAAGCTCTAAGGTTGGTGCTGCAGCAATTTTAGTGATTACTGGCATGGTGCCATAATTACAATTCTTATTAATATTGTTACATCAGAGCTGGGGCATCGAGCAGATTTCTTTGTTCCTGTTTATTTCTGTTCTTCTCAGAAAGGGAATTCAAGGGGATGCAGTCTCAGCCAAGGAACATGCTAAAATACGCAGTGACAGTAACAAGTCAATAGAGTTTAATGCTGGCCATCAGTAGTGTACTGTGTGCTGACATTTAGCACTTGTGTTTTTAATTCAGTCTTTGCTACTCCTGATGATGCCACTCAGGATATACACGTAATGATGTATCTGCACTTTGTGAGACTGACATCAGCACATCTGCATAAAATGGTGAATGAATTGCTGAAAATCTCCATTTACACTTTCTTCCTAAAATCAGAACATTCCTCTTGTTGTGTTGTGCCTCTCCAGCAGTCTTCCTATAGCAGACATTTCAAAAGTTATTCTCAGTCCCTGAATAGATCTGTGCTGCTTAACTGCTCCAATTCATTACATTATAAATTTGTTTCTTGTGTTTCAAATTTGTACATAGGGAATGTGTTTGGGGGTACTTTATATATTCATGAAAAAGGAAAAAAAATGAAAGTGCTAAGAAAAATTAATATTGAGCAAACGTAGTCTATTTTTGCACGGAGTGAATATCAAGCTAATACATAAGATTTATCCTCTATAGTAAATCAGCAATATGTCTCATTTTAGGCCTCTCCTATGACTGCTATTTTTTACTGCAGTATTCAGTCATACTGATTTATGCCATACTATCCTGTGAATATTTTGCAGAGTATTATCAATAATATAATTTTATCTTTGGGTCCAGATGGAATAAGCTTAGAACACAAAGCAGGCAGAAAGCATGACTCCTGCCTTAAATAGTTTACTGTTTGAAATAAACTTGGTATAAAATGTGAGATGGGGACACAAGACATCAGGGAGTGAAGGACTGGATCAGGAAAGGCATCACACCAATTAACAAAATAATTTATTCTGTAGGGGCTCATGTACTCTGTTAGATGGTTCTGTTAGACTGCAAGGGTTTCATTTAGAGTCACAGAATTCTCCCAGAATTCTTCCAGAGAGTAGGACTGAACTTGGACAGTGAGTAGTGACATCACAGATCTACTCAGGACAACTGCGTCTCCATGTGAATAGAAGCAGCAGTCTCATTAGTCTCATTAGACTGCCCATACAATAAACTGGAGCAATGGGAGAGGACTGGTGATAGCAAAATGAAAGAGGGCTCTGATCTCACTTCCTACACTTCCTACACCCAGTCACAAATAAGTGGCTGAAATCATCTTGTTTATTGTGGGCTTCTATTAGCGATACATTCTTGCTTCCTTAAGTCATGTAGTATTTCCTTTGAATTGTGCTAGAAGTACAGCCCTTTTGTTTTCTTGATTGATCCTCCATAGAAGAACTGCCAAAAGTAAAATTCAATCATTTCCAAGTGCTCTCTTCCTCATTTGCAATAATATAGTGTAGAATTTTGTTTTGGATTCTAACTCAATCTGAGTCTAATCCAGACATACTCTCAGTCCTAGTATTAGGAGCCTCAGGCAAAATGTGAGTGACTAGAGATCCCCATGTCCCAAATTTTGTCATATTTAGTTTGGATTCACCTCTCAACATTGTACCATATATTATATAGTTCAGTATAAGTATTTTTTTCTCTAGTGAAACACAAAACTGTTTTAGACTAATTTGAGAAGTGTGCTCTCAACCTTTTAGGTTGTACTTGTTTATATGTATGTGATTGTATGGATGTGTGTCAGTTTTCCACAGAAAATTAATTCTGTTTAAATTCTGTTATGCTTTATGTTATGCTGTGTTGATTAATATTCCCCAGGGAAGCATAATGAAAACACTAGATAGAACAGTTGATGAAAATTAATATTGGATATATATACTAATGTAATGTTAGTAGCTTACTTTTCTGAAAACTTGCAAAAGTGTTACAAAATTTTGTCTTTGAGCAGTGTACATCTTTGAAGACATCTACATACTTTTTCTTGGAAAAAAATTTTTTGGATGACATAGTTCTCTGAAGTTGAGTTTTGGAAACTAGTTGCAAACTTACATTAGGACACCTATGAATAGGTGTAACATGAAATTGGTAGGCATTTTCATTGGCAGAACACAGGGTTTGACCCTTACCATGTGAAGGACATGTAAAAATAAAGCAAGTCAGTCACGTTTAAAAAGTTAGGATTCTAGTATACATAAAAAGTGTATTGCTGATAAATGTAGTGATAACTAGGAGAACGGGGGTGAAGACAGTGCAAAACTTGTGATCTCGAAGGGACTGCGTTTGATTCTGAAGTTCACCACTGTTAATGGGTCAAATTGCCACAACCATTACTCTTGATATTGGGAAAAATCTGTTAAAAACTTTATTCTGGTCTCAGTTCAACTTCTGATAATAAGCTTGAGTCTGTGGACTTGGAGATGTCTAGTCTAGATTAAAAAGATGCTATGAATCTTCCATCATTTTCTAAGGCATAGCAATAGCCATCCTAAAAATGAGTATAGTCAAAACAGTGATCAGAATTGCATTTGAAATCAAATTCATTAGCATTGCCCTAGGCTTACACAATTCTGCATATCATCTTCCATTTCATATTTTCACAGAACAGAATGCATTTCATTTAATTTTCCTTGAAAATTTACTTGGCCTAATATCTTGGCAGCAGTTTGCAAACTTTGCTAGGTTATATCGCTGCCAACAAGAGTAAAGAAATGATTGCCAGTCTTCCATGAATAAAACTAAATTTGTTAAATTGAATATTTTTTTTCTTGATGTGATATCAGTCGAACTAATCTTTTAAACTTTATCCAAGGAAATTCTCATGCAGTTTGAACTCAGTAAAACTTGCAGGTAGACAAATTTAAACTGGAGGTAAAATACAAATTATGGAGAGCTGTGGTAATTAATCTCATACATCACTTTCCAAAGATTACAGTTGGTACTCATCAGTGGTGAGCTCAGACTCAAGACAGGATGCATTTTCTAGGATTTAAGGTGTAGTTCACCTACAACTATTGATCAAGAAACAGGAGTTACTGAAAGGTGTGAAGAACTAAACAAGGCAAGATAAGATGATCATAATGCAGTCTTCAGGCCTTAAAATTAGTCAACCTATTTTTTTTTACTTATCACTTCTTAGAAATTCAATTAGAAACCTTTCATGACAGTTAGTTGGTTTTCAGTATAAATCAAATGTTTTTATTTGTTCATTTTTTTTCTTCCTGACAGGTGCATCTGGTTACAACAGTTTTTATGTTTTTTGCAAAAAATTTTGCCAAGCTGTGAAACCTGGGAAACTGAGGGTCCGCTGCAGTGTGTGTAAACAAGGAACACTGACCTTGGCAAGAGTAAGCTTTTGTGTTTGTTTGTTTCAAGGTTTTGGAGTATTTGGATATTATATATCTAGTTTTGTCTATTTGCATGCATGTGGCTGTATATATATGTATGTCAACCTAATTTTTTTCTTACTGTTTATAACTGAGAAAAGTAGTTCAAAGGTTTGTGGAAATTTCACTCACTTATCTTCATTATTTGCAGCACATACAGGGAACACATTGCAGACCAGAGCTCCAATCCTGTGAAGACATTTTTAGCTTTATATTTTAAGGACTAATGATTAACCTGGTAGTATGCACAATATATACAACTATGTGTGTGCTAAAGAGTTGAATTTAGGAATACAAAGCTCAGAGTTTTTAAAGCCATAGAAAAACCTGAATTCAGTGCCATTGATTGTGACCATTATGGAATGAGACAAGGAGGGATTAAGTAGCTGTGCAGTTAAGAATATTAATCTCTGTGGCCTAGCTGCCACATGTAAACTCAATGAAAAAATAATGTGCTGCGACAGGTTAGCAGGAGAACTGTCAGGCTTGGTTTGCAACCTAAGACGGAAGAATGTCATTTGACTTGAATGTGTGATAGTGTGAAATTTTGGAGGTTTTTTTGTCTATGGTTGTCTGCTATTAAATTTCACTGGTTGTGTCCTTCCCTCTCATAAATCACAGTGTTTGTCAACCAGGTTTGTTATGTGAGAGGCTTAGGTTTCGCAGCAGACTGAGTCTTACCATGCTATGGATTTTGGAGGGCTTTCTGTGATATTTAACACGTATTTAAGGGTTAAAATTTATCTTTTGCTGTGGTTTGAAATGGTTAATTTCAGCTTCATGTTCTTGATGTAGCCTAGTACTTTGTTGCCTTTACATGAAAGAGCATAGTCAAACCCTTTAAAAACCCAGCTCCTATAGTCTCATTGAAAAGAATAAACTGTAGGAATGGTTCTACACATATGATTCAAAAATCTACAAAAACAAACCCCCTCAAGCTCTCTGTGCCGTCCCTGAATTACCTGACTATCTCTAATTTATTTCAGAGGCTTAGAAGTGTTGCGTTTTGTGGAGTTCCAAGTGAACACATCTAAGGGGATTTATTTTCTCCCAAAAGTTGCATTTAAATATTGGTTATTAGTACAGAATTGAATCACATATAATTCAAGATACAGGAGGAGTTGCCATTACTGTACATTTCCAATGGCTTGAATACAAGCAGTCAATGCTGCTAGATAGTGTTATTCATTTTGAAACTAAAAAAAAATAAGAATATAAAAATAATAAATATCTCTTTATTGTCTCCCAAGAATTCTTCATAACTTCATGATAAAAAACTTATAAAAAGTTCCAGTATGGCATATTTCTAAACACACTTTCCTTATCTGATTGTTTAGAATGTATGTGTGCCTGCATTCTTTTGGTAAATACAGAGTCTATAGCACAATAAATATACACAAGCTGATAATTTCCATTGAATAGGCAGAGTGCAGTGGCTTTTCTCTATTAGCTTAACTCACTGTAGTTATGAAAAGAAAGTAGCTGGAAACATGTAATGGAAGCATTCACTAATTTTGGGATTGGTTCAAAAAATCCTAGCTTTCAGAAAATTTGAGAAGGTACTTCCGCGTAGAAGTACAAAAGAGAAAAGGAAAGTATTTTTTAGACAGTATCAAATAATATTTTTTGTCTGCTTTAGTTTTTAAGTAATGCTTGTCTATGAAAATAATTTGCACTTAAGGTTCTTGTTACTTTTTCTGTAAAACAATGAAAATCCATTATTCTTTTCCTCTCAAATTCGAGTGGGGTATGGTAGTTGAGAACAGTGAGTGTTCCGTTCCAAGTTTGTGCTGGCAGTCCTCAGGACTTCCAAAGAGTGATGTTTGCAATATAGGTACACTTATTGCCATGAGTGTGCTGAGCAACAGTCAGTTTGGTTTATAAATACATACCACCTACCTCAGTCCTGTGGTTATGAAGATTAGGTGCAGATCTGGCATGTGCCTAGCACTTGTGACCTCTTTTCTTCTCACTTTCTGGTCCATCTTCCAGGGAGACAGAAAATAATACCAGCTGGGGAAGCTTGAAATATGTACCAGGCCCCATTTATTTTTCAGTACTGTGCAGAAGCGTCTCTGCATTAATGTTAGGCAAAAGTGTGGTCCTCCTAGCAAGTGCATTGCATCTGCTCTGCTTTCTTCAGTGTATTGCAGTGTAAGCAAGTTAAGTCAGGCTGAAAATGTTACTGTCAGTCCCTTAACTTCTGTGCACATTAAAAGAAAATAATTTAAGTCAGAAGTATATCACCCCCAAACCCTCTATTTTGCTTCTTCAATCCTACTGGATTATGCCAGTGATTGCTGATAGACGTCTCTATACTGGTACTACAATTATTTTCCTTTTATAAAGAAATTAGACAAAATAAAGTTGACATAAGCAAATTATAAAACAGCTTGTCTGAACCACCATACTACAGATTTTTCAGCAAAGCCTTTTTTTTTTTGAAGAACTTTTTTTTCACCAAGTCGCTGTAAACTGTGCCAGACCTTTACATGGCAACAGAGCAAGTTTCTTGGGAAGTTCTCTTGTGCCATAAGCAGCAAAGCACCATGTAAGCCAGCATTTGTTGCACTAATTCTTTTATTGAGATGAATGTGAATACCTGTGTAAAACCCACACATAGCTTTGGGCAGCCTTAAATTATTCTAAATGCTAATCCTTTTCCTACCTAGGCCACAAATGACCAATCTAATTAAACTGAGCTTTCTTTTTTCATGGTGTGTTGACTGACATTTTAAAATATTACCTATTCATTTAAATAGTCTTATTCTAAAACCTTATTTAACTGTCATGCCTATTTGCATAGCATTATTTTAATACATGATGCCTAGAATAAATTTATGATACTATATTTCTATGAAATTAAAGAGCCCACTGCTTTTATTTTTACCGAAGACATCCATCTAAATATTAAATTTGTAATTTTCCAGATGACACTTAGGTTGGCGTTTTATGAACATTTCATATCCTAATGCTTTCTGGGAGATACATACCAGATTGATTTAATTATAAGAAAACATCAGTCACTGCAAAAGTATCATCTCTCCCTAGTTTCTCTAATTAATCAAGCACAACAGCATGTCTGGAAAGACTGCAGTGTGGGAGTCTTATGTAGACTACCCACAAGCCTGCCAGCAACTTTCTTCAAATAGCTCAAAAATTTTAGTCATTAGTTTCACACTGTTGTGTATCTTTTGTTGCTTTTAAGCTTTTAAAAATATTTATTTCATGTACATACAATGCTGCAATTTGTTTCAGTAACCATGATTCAGATAATCAGGGTATTCCCCTTTCCAGAAAAAAAACCCAAAACAACAAACAACAAAAAAGCAAACTGACTATAGCAGTCACATTTACCGTTCTTTTTTTGGAGCTGTGGCAGTGTGAACATTCACAGTGTTATCTATAATGAAAGGAAAATGCTTATCTATCTTCTATGAATGGAAGGCCTGATTCTGCAAGCTGCTGCACACCAAACTATACACATAAAGAACACTTTTTCAATGCAATGACATACTCTATGACATACTCCTGGTATAGAAGACAGTAACGGTTGATTTGGTATCTGTTTGTCATAACACAATATTCAGCCAGGATAAGAATCTGGATTGAAGTGCGATAAATTGACTTTAGGTCTCCATACCCAGCCACAGGTGCTATGGTGAGGCCATTTCTGCTGCAGGGACTCATGACTCATTACTATTTGGTCATTCTTCACATTGTGTCCTCGGTAATACTGACTAAGTTTTCGGTATATCCTCTAGTACAAGCACCAAGGCAGTTTTGCATAGCTGCTTCTATAGTTTTCAAGTGTTCCTTATAGCTCACATCATTATTTCAGATTTTTTTCAGACGTGGGGAGTTATATTCAGATCTGATTTAACTCCCTGAAGCTGAGATGTGACTTAGTTTCTGGCACTGATAGCACACTTGGATTTTATTCAGTGGTTGGTACATGCAGTCCTGTTGCTGTCCCTGCCCACTGCACTCCAGAGGCCCCACCTGAGTTCATTCTTTTTGTTACACTGTCTCTGCCACAAAACTGCTCTTTTTTTGTTTGTCATATTAGGGATAGTGCTTTCATCAATTGCTTTTGCACCTTAAAACTAACAAAGAAATGGACATTTGCTGGATTTTCTTTCTCTGGCACCCTGAAAAGCTTGTCATTTAGGTAGCTTGTCAGTGTAGGCTGTGTGGTACATCACAGCTCTGCAAGGGAAAAGCACTAGTGTCTGTCAAGTGCCTGCCACTGACTGACAAATAACAGGTCATAGATAGTTTAAGTGGTCTTCCTAATAGATGGTAGTGTAGTATTTTGAATTTGATACTTTCCTATTTCCTAGGAAGATAAATATCTTTAATACTGTCACTTTCTTTGAGTTCTTACTTCCTAACGCTGTTTTAATAGAGTTATTTAGGTAGGGTGTTTTCTTTTTAATGAATATAAACTTAGTAGAGTTTTTCAGTAATATAAAAAAAAAGGCAGTTTACTTTTGATCTCTTTTTTAATACATCCTTGTGAAACTCCTTGCGAAAGTGCACTACCTCTCACCACTACTCATTTCAAATCACATATTTTTCTGGAATTCATTACGTGTATCCTGTCTCTTTGACAGAGAAAGTAAGGAGTACTGCTCACTGCATCGAAGCAAAGCTGAATGAAAGAGAAAGGGACAAGTAGCACCTCTGCAATTACCTAAACCTTATGGCTGCTGATTCAGCCTCTCCCCATTGCTAGTAGCCACTGCTGGGGTAATACTGCAGGCAGGTTACAAAAAATCAATTTGTCTTTGAAGCTAAACTGCAAAATAAACTCCACCCAGTGGAGTATAATGTGACAAAGTGTGATCTCATTCACAGGCTGGGGAGATATTAAAAATGTGATTGAAGTTTTGAGACTGGATGACGTAGGTGTCTC
Source organism: Aegotheles bennettii (assembly GCA_013398125.1). NCBI lineage: Eukaryota > Metazoa > Chordata > Aves > Caprimulgiformes > Aegothelidae > Aegotheles > Aegotheles bennettii. Next base: position 214,659 of record VZRW01013464.1, on the reverse strand, counting down.
CAAAATTACATGTTTGCTGTGAGGATAAGAATGTTTTTGATACATCTTAGCTAACACATGACAATGTGTGTTAAAATACTTCTATTGAAAACTGTGCATAAGAAAGTTACCATTGTAATGCATTGTCCTTGGTCAAGCTAACAAACATGAAACAACCGTTTATTGTTGGGCTCCTGCTAATTACTGTGTTAGTACAAAGATATCTTAATTTCCCTACATTTGGCAAACAGAAGTAGTGCTTACAGGAAATTATGCATATTCAATATATGTGCTTCTTTCTACCCAAATAATGAAAAATGTCTCAATTCTGACATCTAAATTACCACCACTGGGCTTTCATGTTAGTGCTGTTTCGAGACAACCAATGCAGAGGAGAATTATTGGAACTCTTTTTTCTAGGGTTTCCACAGATTCAGGATATCCTGCATTAGTTATAGTTATTAGGTATATTAAATCAGCATACTTAATCATAAGCCTAATCTTTTTTTCTAGTGAACCAGTGATTTTTGAGAGTGCAGGTATATATAAGTTTTTGTTGTTATTATTATTATCGTTATTGTTGTTATTATTGATGATGGATCATGATGATGATGATGTGTAGCCCAAACCCAGCTGTGCCAAGATGCCTGAGAGATATTAGGCATATTCTGATCCTCTCCCTACCTGCTACTCAGGCAAATGTACTCTTTTGTGCACTTGTTTCTCTCATGGCGACAGGCCTGCTGAATATGAACTGCTGAGACTCTTTGTGCAGGACTATATTATAATAGCAAGTTTCCCAGTGGTGTTTGCAGTTCATGCCCAATTGCATGCTAAAGTAGATACAAAACCTCTATCTGTCATTTCCATTAGGTAGTTTGAACAGTTTCCAATGACAATATCTGTCTCAGAAAGGGGTATTTGTCCATCATAGCAAACGAGAATCTATCACTAACTGGCCTGATCAATTAGGCCAATACTTTTAGTATTTTTACTGTAGTTCCACAGGTACCACCATCATAAGGAATTTGTTTCATCTGCTTCTCCTTATTGCTCTCCTATTGTTTGCAGTGACTTGGTGCAGGGCAACAGAATTAAATGAATTTAGTGTTCAACTGACACAGGATCAAGAATTACTGGTGGAACTTCCCTAAGAACTACCATGTGGGGTCTGCAGGTCTGAGTTTGCCCTTGCTGAGACAGTGAGCAATGGCTTTTAGTAATATGAATATCAGAAGGGGGAAAAAAAAGCCCAGATTTCTACCTTAAAAAGTCGGTTTTCTTTGATGATAGGTTAAATTCTGCCAAGTCCAGCTACACCCTGGGGACACTGCTCCAACAAATGTTCGTGAACTTTTTTAAGATACTATGGCACTTATAATAGGAATAAGAAAGCTCAATATTGGGTGAATGCAAAATTATTTTATAACCATTTTATTCTTTCTTCTACACTTTCTTTGGCTCTGAGTCTCAATATGAACCCCTTAAAGGACAGCCTCTCTCTTTCACCTGCCTTAGATATTGACACTGCCATTGAGACTGGCCTCCAAAGAGCTAAGCTCCATCTGCAGTGAACAGTTGGGAGGATTCAGAAGACTCAATATAGTTTTATTCAAGCTTTTGGCTACGTCCTTCATTTCTTTTTCCAATATCCTTTAAGACAAATTTCATTACACTGGACATCAATTGTTTAATTTATGTATATGCAGTAAATGAAAACAAATGCATACTTGATTTATGAAGAAAATTATTCCATTTATTCCAAAAGACAGGATCAGTAATTCTTCAACGCAAAATAAACTTTGCAAAGAAAATAGTTTTGCCTCTGTATTGAAAAAAAATGACACATAGGTTTTTCTTTCATTTTAATGGGATAAGAAAGTATATTTTAACTTCTAATTCTATTAGAGGGTCTAAGATATCTATGCATGATTTATAATATTTATTGCAGTGTGTGTTTTCAGTGAGTTTACACATTATAAAGTGTCTTAAAAGCTGGGAAAAGATACCAACTATTGAAAAGGGGGAAAATTACTTCAGTGTTATTTACCAACCACTTGAAATCATGCTGTGAAATAAAACTGCCCTTTAATGTGGAGCCCGAGGTAGACTTCTGCAGCCTAGGTGATAACAGTCATAAATGAAAAGGACAACAGCTACCAAATTTACTTTCAGATTAGACTTTTACATGATTCTTTGAATCAAATGTCTCATGAACCCTTTTTGCCAGAGAAGACAGATGTGTGCCCAGGAGTGTAGATGTTCAGTGTATCCTGTCCTCACAGTTGCTGTGATACCACAGAAGCACAGACTCATATACTGGGTGAGGCTGGAAGGGACCTCTGCAGGTCATCTGATCTAACCCTCCTGCTCAAGCAGGGCCACTTGGACCTGGTTAGTGAGAACCATGTGATTTTGAACATCGTCAAGGATGGAGACTCCACAACTTCTCTGGGCAGCCTATGCCAGTGCTCAGTCACCCTCACAGTAAAAGGTTTCTTCCTGTGTTCAGACAGCACCTCCTGTGTCTTGTTTACATCATCCCTTTAAATATTTATATACAGTGGTGTGATCACCCCTAATATGTATCACAGCGTATCACTGAAAGCCTGGGACTACCGAAAATTACGGTGCTCAGAGTAACACTTGTTTTGTCTGAAATATTTGTTGCATTTGAGTTGTTTTTGTGTAACAGTGCACGTTCTCTGAATTGTAATCAAAGATCCCTTGATAAAGAGATCCTTTATTTCATAACTCCCACTTCCGAAATTCTTAAAAATTTGGAGTACTTACAATTGAGAGGCATGGGATCATGTATACATGTAGATCAGATGATGGACTTTATCTGTTACAATCTTTTATAGGTTTTGTTCTATTTATCTTCATGTTTTTTATCCTTTATATTTAGATGTATGCACATTTTGGAAAAAAAGATAAAAGGCAGTACCAACACAGGTGATAAGTAAGCCTTACTCAGCTTTAGTTTGGGCTGGTTTTGGGGGCAGAAATGCAACCAGAGAGGAACCATTCATTCCTCTGCTGGCATATGTGTGGACAATATGCCTGCAAAAGGGTGTTACTTTGGCCAGGGAAATGAAGAGTTGGCATATGCAAAGATCACCTCACTGTGCAGTAACTTCTCCCCTCACAAAGAGGAGGAGTTTCCCCTTTTTTTTCTCACAAAGACCCCCTAAAGTTTCTTAGCTTTTTATGTTGAAAGGAGATATGATGAATATTTGCCAGCATTTTAAATTTTAAATATTAAAGTCATGTCTACTCTATTGACATCTTAAGGTGTCTTTGGGTAAAGCCTTCCTGGTCTCCCCTTCCCATGTCTATCTATCTGTCTGTCTGTCTGTCTATCTATCTATCTATCTATCCAATCCCTGTTTCTACTCAGTAAGACCATAATGTGCTGTGGATGTCTTGCTGGAATTTATTACAGTACAAACAAATCTTGGACTGTGGCAGTGGGGTTTTTTTTTAATATGGCAGCTGCCACTGAGATTCAGATGTCCCAATGCATAACTCTCCTCATTTGCTTTCTTTATTAATGTACAGCCAAACTTCTGTCTTTCTAGTATTATTCCTTGGATAGCTGTGGGTACAGAGAGATCATGCTTACACTACATTTTTTCAACATTTTTCATAGTGATGAATATTAAACAATTCTGAGGAGTCATTAATTTTTTCCTAATTTTTAATATATTGGAATATCTGATGCACCAGCTGACTCAGGAGTAAAAAATAACTATATTTACTTAAGTTACTGTAGCAGCAGAAATATCAAATGCCAAATTATTTTCTTAGATGTGTACCATCATCTCCAATAAGAAGCTGATGTAATTTCCAAGTTACTACTATTAATCATATATTTTATATTAATTACTGATAATTAAATTGATTAATTAAAACCAGATTAAATTAACTGTTTACCTCTAAAACGATTATAAAGAGTTTTCTCTCCTATCTCGTTGTGGAACACCTCCAAATCTGTAGATTTTTGCCTCATGTTTAAGGTTGTTTGTGTGGGTTTTTTTCTGGTTTTAGACTGAATTAGGTAATAAAAAAGGTTCAAGGTACTTAAACATGATATAAGAAAAAAATAAAAATTCCGTAAGTAAAAAATGGGCTAATTTTAAGTTATATTGTTTAGACTTGTTTGTATAGGGTTGTGATCTAAGGTTATTAAGGTCAAACTCATTAAACCTTTCTTCATTAGTATAAAACGTCTTTAAATGATGCAATCGCAACCATGATAGTTATGTTGATTTAACTTCTTGGTAGAGGTATGCAGTGTGCTAATGAAGGTTTCCCCTCTCTTCTCAGGGAACTTTTCCTAAAGTATAAACAGGTCCTTAGAGACATGGTGTTGACTAATTAGTAATCCACAGATAAATTGCTAGTAATCATTTAAGTTTTTCTGCTGTAAGCAGCTGGACAAAACAAGACATCCTTGGTTCCCTGTAATAATTGCCATATGTTTAAAGCTCACACCTTACGTACAAAAAGGCCTTTGGAGTTCAGTGGTATATCTTGAATACAGAAGAGGTTTATGTTTGTTTTGGATTTTTGGTGGGGTTGTGGGTTTTGTTTGTTTGTTTTTGGGGGTTTTTTTGATAGCAAATGCTTCTGTGTTAAAAACTTCATTATACTAGGAGAGGCATTTTTCTGTTTTTAACTAAACATATATAAATTTAACATTGAACTCTAACTTTTCTACACTTTATTTGGAGTGCCTGTTCTTTGGCAAGATCTCTGAACATGCATTTATTGTTAAGTAGAGTTAATAGCTTAACTGGTTTTGTTAAAAGCAGAAATAAAATTGTGGGAGTTCTGTAGTAAGTACAAAACGTATTTTGGAGGTGACTTGCAGAGAAATATTCCAGCAATCTAGTGATGTAAAAATCTCAATTTAACTGAAATAACATGCCTTCATCAAGACAATACGTATAGACTTTTCAGGCAAGGGAAATTACTTTGGCTGAGAATGAGGAGATTTTTAATTTTTTTTTAGGCAAAGCAATATACTTCCCAGAGTGAGTACAACTACCTCACAATTCTATAAATTCAAACAGTGATGAATGAGAACAATCTGTCCTGGTGTAAGCAGGTTTTTTTTAAGTACATGTACAACTGCAGCCATCATAGGATTGTTGTGTTGGTTGAATGATGTTAAAATTACATAGTTAAAATGGCACAAAGTTTAGGCATAGACACACAGCATGAATTCATGAAGTTTTTCAAGCAAAAAGTAGTTTAATATATTGGACTTGATAAAATATCTGATAGCATTAGATTTTGAAAAATAAATGTCTCTATGGAAAGATTTTCATTAAAGTAAAATTTCAGGCTACATCTCCTCAGAGAATCAGAGAACAAACAGGTACTGAGAGGCTGAGATCTCTATTCAGTCAGAAATGCTGAATACCTGAATCTAAGCCTTATGTTGTTTGTATATACTGGCATTTAAACTTAATGTTTTGGGAGGAAGATAAAGACAACTCTAACTGCAACTATAAAGATGTTTCCTAGCCCACCTTGAACTTCCTGGCACTGATGCTAAGTTTAATGATTTTAGACCTTACAATAGGCTTGTTTAAGCTTTAGCAAGTACCCTCTGTTCGAAGTGCGCCTTACTATTTTTAACAATACTTAAATGTATAGATTCATGAACTGTGGCTCCTAAACTGTGTTATCTGTGCTGCTAACCCGATGCAAGCATTATCTGCTCTTGCTGCTGCATCTTCTCATGGTGATAATTGAGCAAACTAAGTTTGAGTGTCCATGCCAAGGGCAGTCTGTCTTTCTGGTTAGGATAGCTGTGCACACTATTATAAAAGATGAGCTAAGAGAGTATCAATGGTATTTTTACTTGGATTTGATCCGCATGTGCTCATCAGCTGTTTGTGATGTGATGGTGGAACCATTTTGAAATTGTTACGAATTTGTCTGTACATCCCCATGTTCTGTATTTTCTTACTTTTTTATTTTGAATTAGGCTGTGTTCATTAGAATCAGTATGCTCTGCATATCTGTATTTCCATAATTTCCACTTGTGATGTCAAAAAAGTCAGCTCAGCTTGGCAGAAGTTACCTGTTCCAGAGTAAGGCACTACATTTTAGCCAGTGCCTCAGGTTCCTGTAAAGAGCACCAAGAGATGTTTTTGCTAGCTTTCTTCTGTCTAGCTCTCCACATAGCCTGCCAGCTGAAAACGTTGCTGTCTCATCCCCACCCAGGGGTGTTGCTGACAGTAATGTCCACAATTTTCAAAACGAAAAATATACTAGCTAAAGGTACTGGTATTTGTCTATTAGCAGTATAGATGTCATAGATGGTAAGACATGTTCTCAGAATATCAAAAAATATTTTCCTGAAATATGTTGGTCCTCTCTTGGGTGGCGGTTTGGCTCTCTGGTCACATACTGCCACTTGTGTGGCTAAGAGGATGTACAATTTTACACTGTCCTCATCTGGATAACATGTTCATTCTGGGTGTTAATATTCTCTCTGTATAATTTGAGTTACTTGATTTTATAAATGTAGTTTCAGGTGGAAGAAATTGATTCCCCTGAAGTTAGGGTTTTCATTTCAGTCCTTTTTGCTTCCTAATTGCTTCCTTTCTTTTGAACTAACAAACTTAGGCAAATAGGAAAGAATTTGTTCAACCCAAGCTTTGCCTGGTGTTTTATATGGTGCTTAAGAGAGGGAGAATAATTTTGTTTGAATGTTCAGTCTCTTCTGGATCTGTAGATACATCTGCGTTAGCTCAGATCCAAAACTTCCAAGTTTCTTCAAGTGATTAGGAAGTATGTTGTACAATTCTGTAAAAAGTAATCACCAGATTGAAAGACTGTCTGATTACCTGCATGAGTCTTGAGCTTTAGGGAGGTTTTGTCAACTTCAAGGCACAAGATTAAGCCTCTGCCCGAAGTGTGATGATACTTTTGGTGAGAGGTAAAATGGATTTCAGATAGTGCAGTCAGGTGCCATCAGAAGGAATAGTTTATGCATCTCCTGCCTTATAAGATATAAATCAGTTTAATCAGTTGTAAGATGACAAGTTCAGGATTGTTTTTATTTTGGACTAATTAGAAAGGATATTTATGTGCTTCATGGTTTTGTACAATATTAAAAATCCTTAAAAGGAAAACCAAACAAAAGCCAAAATATCAACTCATATGAGCAAATGTGCTTCCATTGTGCAATAGTTATATTTTATCTTCTAGGATTTCTCTTTTTTAATTGTATTTTAAGCAATGTATTTATTATGTGGTGTCATACATGGGTTTTTTGGTATAAGGCAATGTCAGAAAATCCCATTAATTCTTAATGGTGATGTATAGGATTATTCATTGAGGATGGGTTTTAAAAATAAACTAATGTTGCCTGACTCTCAGACTTTTGAAACAGTGTCAAGAGGCTTGATTTTCATTTTTCTCGTAATTTGCCTTCAGGTCTTGACCTCGTGATAATAATTCCTTAACATGCATTTGTAATCATTCTGCTGATGCTATAGTACATTAAACCTGGTTTCATTCTGTCCCTGTGGCTAACCCAATTAAGAAGAATGCAGGATGAGTCTGTTCAGGTTCTAAGCTGTGATCAGAAGTGGGAGCCAGCAGGTCGTCTCTTTGGTTCTGCTGTCACCTTCTGCATCAGTTCTGCATTGTTTTCTAATGTAAAGTGCTGTTTCCTGAAATTCAGGACTAATGATGAAAGCTAAGATCGCTGACTTGGGCGTTTTGGCAAAACAGTAATTTAAAGAGGAAATTAGAATTCATAGGTTTTATTTACTTTGACTAGAATGAAATAACTAGATTAAAGTTCTTTTAACCTCTAAGCTTCTTTTAACTCTACAAACTGTGTAGTTTTATTTAAAATAGTTGTACTCTGATAGAAAACATTTTCTTTCATTTGACTCCCAAGTTTCTCTTCTGCTTCTACTTCTTTCTAGCAGATCTCAATTTGTAAATTTTATTTTAAGAGAATTGACATTTTGTAGCTTTTTCATTTAAAATATAACTGATATACCTGAATCTTAAGTTTGGGCAGCTCTCAGAGTCTTCCTGTATACTTCAGGAGGCCACATAGTTAGCTACTACACATTTTTCCATGTATTCTCTGATAAAATGAATTAGGAGACCTGAGTTTGTGTCTACCTTAGGTGAGAAGGGGAGAGAGGAGATGGGAGAGTAAAAAATAAATAGTTTACTTTTTGCCAGTACAGATACTCATTTTGTGCTGGCTGGTTATGTTTCTGCATGAACACTAACACGTCACAAGAAAATGAAGGTAAAATTGGGTCTGGGTCCTGTTATATTATGATAAAACCATGACTGTTCTATCCTAATGCTAAATTTGCTGAATGGCAGCTCGTCCATAACTATAATAAAAACAGCTAATGCATAAATGAATTCTGGAAATTTTAAATAAAATTTTAAAACCTGATATGATAGGGAAGCATGCCAAGAGTTAACCAAGTGTGTAAACACTAAATGAAGGATTATCCTTATTTGCAAAAAATCCATTCCAGCGAGAAATTGAATTGGGGGCTTCTTTCAAAAAAGAAGGGCTACTGTAGCTAGTGAGCCAAATCAGCACCTGGTTTTATTCCCTTTGCAGTAATAAGGTTATGTGAGACCCATAAACGATATACAAATAAGAATAAATAAATGTAACTGAGCGCTTTCTACTCCCTCCTCTTGAAAGATTCTCCTCCAGATAGTAAAGCACTGATTATGCCAAACTTTTAGAACTGGATGTGATCAAGCATATTAGGAGTGATGCACTTCATTTCTTAGAGCATATTGCATCAACAGCCTCACCGCTTCTCCGGTATTTCTACCTTGCAGCAAGGATTTTCTCTGCAAAGTGCATATGAATGGTACATGTATAAAATGACTAACACATAAAGCACTTTAGATCTTGTATTTATTACTTGTTCAACTGAAGATTTTACCTGATCAGTGGAAACAGCTGGTCCAGAACCTGGTCTTTGTCAGTATTTTAAGTGACATAGAGGTTACTGATACAGAAAAGATCATGAATCTTCATGCCACTGATACTGACTTTTAATGAGTCTCAGCAATGTGTAGTGAGCAATTTCAGAAACTAGATCTGTGAAGAATTAGACTGCAAAATTCTTGGCACTAGTTTACTGTAAATAGATGCATCCCATTTAAAAAAAAACAATTTGTATAAGAGTTACCTGTCTGCATGTGCTTTAATTATACATAAACGTTCTCCAATTACACAGTGAACATAAATCCAGAAGCTGCTGGTGAAAGCTAAGAGAGTAGATTAACTTCTGGGATAGACTCGTTTTAATAAGTAGGCTCTAAGCTTCTTGTACTGTCTGGAATTTAAAATGTCACAGTGTACAAAGTGCTCCTCCAAATGCTGTGTTTTGTGCAAAAAAAGACAAGTGTAGTAGCAATGGGTATGGGACACACATACAAAAAACAGAACAAAACAAAACAAAAACCAAAATTATTTTTTTTTTAAAGAGAGAAATAGGAGAGAAACATATGGATCTGCTCCTTTTCAAATGCAGATTGTTGAGGCTAGAAGTCTATCACTTAGTCACTGTGTTCTCCGTTTGACCATATGGTTGCAAAATCTAGTGGAATGATATAAAAAACATAGTTCTCCTGAAAATAAAATTTGGTAGAATAAAGTTGATAAAAGAGAGGATTTTTTTTATTAATTTTTGTTGTTCTGCATTTTTTCATATGTTTTATTTTCAATGGCTTTGATATTTTATGGAATCTCTCAGTACTTGACTAGGTTACTGTCTTCGTCCTTGAAATATATGGGATGAAATCTCTAAGTATGCCCCCTAAATTTAAGATGGAATTACAAGGATATTTTTCTACCTAGTTCTAGTATTCTTACAGTTGTACTCTTCTCTAACTAGTTCCAGTATTCTTATACTCTATACACAGCTAAATCTCAGCAGAATGCAACATACTGATTAACAACATATCTCATTTGTGCAAAAATTGAAATCACACAGGTGGAAAAAGAAGTTATTTTGTGGTCCATTACAACCTTATGTCAACCTCAGCTATGCTACTAACATTTTGATGAGTTTACTGGTAAACAGTTTCCATATGAAACGAAAAAACACATAACTCTCTGTAGCAACTCCTTATCTATCCTCCTGCTCTTACTTTGCAAACTAGACTCAAGATAGGAAGGATAATGCAGACACAGATGAGAACTTTGTGAGTGTGGCAGGGATGGGGGGAGGTGTTTAGTGTGCATGTAAAATCCCTTTCAAATGAGAATCATGAAGGAAGAGATCTCTCAGTCTGTCACCACCAGCATCATGTCTGCATCAGAATAAAATTCCAACCTGGGAGTATTTGGGGAGAATCATGCCAGAATGGTCTCTTTTGGACAAATATCAACAGAAAAACAAATTTGATTTAAAAGAGCACTTTACTTGGCTTCAGCAATGGTATTTGGCAGGTACAGTCTAGTTTTAGTGTAGTATAAAATCATGTAAACAACAAGATCTGCGCAGCGTGACTTGTATCTGCGGGAAGTCCCACTGGCTAAGCCTCTCCTCAGGCTCTGATCACATTGCGTGATGCTGGAAATACTGATATGGAGACACTTACAATCTGTTTACAGGGATGTTGTGTAATAAACAAGAACATTGTTCTCTCTTTATTTTAACAGATTATTTTATGTCTAGTCATGATTTAAAAATCACAGTGTAACTGTCCACAGTCTCCTTTTATGTACAAAATATACAGTATTCCTTTATGGTTAATTAACTATGTACTGTAAAATGAGTAGTACATCCATTCTAGCCTTTAGTAACTGAGTAAAGGTATATATAGAGTTTGAAAGTTCATGAAAGACAGAGGGCCTTATTCTCTATCACTTACACCTATTTTACTTTACAGTAAAATTTTTAGACCAGTAATAACTGACTTGAGTGAAGCTATACCTCATTCTCACCCATAAAATTAATCCTTCATGAAAAACTGATCTTCAAAAGTTTTACACTCCTCTCCATCACCTTCTGCAATTATTTTGGGTGAAGGAACACTTTTCTGCCTTTGTATTGTGGTAGAAACTTTTCACCATGATTTTGTATCTTTGTAATAGGATTTAGAAAATAATAGTACATGCTGCAGCAGTTACTCAGCACTGTAACAAAGCCACAAACTACAGACTACTACTTCTGTGAATTCTATAGCAGAAAATTCTATGTGGAACAGAAAAGCAGACCCCATTGGTTAAATTGACCTTTTCGCTACACAAGTGTTTTCAGTTCAGGTGCCAGTAACAAGGATGAAGTTGAAAATTTCTCTTGTGAAAAAAGTAAATCTGGCATTAACTATGCCAAGAGAGTTACAAAAATGGTAATTTAGCTTCCTAGATTTAGATTCCTGTCACCACCTGTCTGTACTTGGATTTGGGAATTCATTTTAATTTTCCAGCCTGTTTGCCAGCAAGATGTTCTTCATGGATTATAGAGCAGAGCAGAACTTTGTCCCATGTTGGTGGTTGTACCTGAGCTTCCTAACCCCTGTGTTGCATGCCAGCATTGTCTTCAACTTTGGTGCTGTAGGGTCAGTTGTAAAACATTTTCTAAAGATGCTGTAAATCCCACTGTAAAGTGTATCTGTTAAGGGTATTGTAATTGTCATCTTCTCCCCCTGCCAGGACCAAGCACATCACTTTCAGAACATATGGTTTCCCTCAACAGATAGGGTACCATAATGCCAAAGTTACTTCTGTTCCTTCTATATTACCATTTCTGCTCTTCTACCCATCAGAAACTTCTATTTCCTCTGTTCACAATTTAGAGATTTAAGGAGATAGTCTATTTATTTATCTATCAAAGAAGGATCTTTTTTCTTTCTCTGTGAGATGGTGAAATTCTTGATAAGTAATTTGCTTAATCTTTGCATATATACAGCATTTTTCTTTCTGAAAGAAAAGAAAATGTTTTATATTCTGATTGTCTGTGTGTGAATAAGTGTACATGGGGAGAGAAAGACTTATAAATGCAAATATTGAAATCCATTGTGGGATAAGGGAGAGAAATGTTAACCAGACTCCATATACATCTTCACTGCAGACAGCAGTGTAGGGTAGACATACCAGAGTGGGCTTTAAACTTGCTAACTTGGACCCCAGAAGCAGAAGGTCAGGAGCTCAGTACTGGCCAGCTAACTCTCTGATGTGTTTGTAGCTTCTGTTGAGCTCCAACTTGCTCTGTCTAAACTTGTACCAGTTCCTAATGTAGCCTTTTTAAAGTTTGACATTCCTACATCTACAGGTCTATCTTTTATGAAAAAACAAGTAGGATCTTCAGCATCCCGTTACACAGGATGAGCAGGCAGTTATTTCCTGTATAAAGTCTCAATTAAAAGTTAATCAATTAATTAAATGTACTTTATTGGATTTAGTTACATTATCTCTAAGAGATGGAGACCAAGGAGACTCACAGACTTATAGGAAGTAGAGTTATAGGTTATGGCTCGGTCCTTAAGCGTAGACTATCACCCACCTCCTCCTCAGTAGTAAAACCTGTTTTCCTTCCTTGTTAGGCACTGAGGAATTTACATCAGAACCAGAGTTTCTGTATATGATGTCTTTACCTAGCAGTAAGGTGTATAAGCAAAGAGACAATTGGAATTACAGGAAGTAAAGGGCTAGCTGTTGACAGGCATAAATAAAAGTGAAATGCCCTCTCTTGTCCTCTCCTTCCCTCATTCTTTTCTGTCCCCGTTGGTGACTTCAGAGGTCTCATTTGTTTGTTCCTCATCTGTACTCTGTCAGCTGTCTGCATCTTATTTACAGGCAAAGTGAACCACCTCCATTTACTTACACTGATTTTGCTTTTGCTCCACAGTGAGAATAGAATCTGGCTAACCTTGTATGTTCACATAGGAATATATTATTTGCACAGACATTGTAAAACCAGTCCCTGACAGTGATAGGTATGTGATAACTATTAAAGAAGTTACCATTTTACAGAAAATATCAAAAATATCTATACTTAATCACAAATAAACTGGCAGTCAAGTCAGTAGCCTGTTTTCAGAATCCAGGCTTCTGTCAATAAGTAGTCCCTGCACAGCCAGATTTATAAAAATAAGGCTATCAGAAAATTTTAGCTGTAACTCATTATACAAAAGCATGCACAGGAGAGCAACAAAAGAGATTTATTTTCTGGGTTGTGATAAAAATCTCTCTCCTATCTTTATTTTTTCTCAGGTTTTAATGTGTAGTTATAATCAGGGAGAAAAGGAGAAAAGGAGAAAAAACTTCAGTGCATTGAATGCTGAAGGAAAGAAATGAAAGCAAACACTTCTCAAGTGAGCTTATTGCTTTTTAATTAGTGCCTGTGGGAAGATACTTTGCTATATCAATGCCGTTTATACTAGTACTATCTTGAAACAGTGATGTGCAAAATTTCTCCCACATCTCCCACCGTCTTGTGTAGCCCCAGAGCAGACATACATAAATAAGTAATGGAAAAGCAAGAAAACAGATTGAATCATGCCTGTTTTGCTGATGCCTGATTAAGGAAAAAAAAGAGGAGGGAGGGTACAGAAGAAAATGAAGAGTATATACTTCATAAATTCATTGTAACAGCTGTTGTATGAAATGCCGGGATCTGCTATTCCACATAGCACAGGATGAAGGCAAACCTTGCAAGAGTATATTTCTCTGTGTAATGAGGCAGGCAGCCATGCGGTTAAATAATTTGCTTTCCCTGGGACACTGCTGGGTTCCTTGCCATTGCATTTAACTGCACTCAGGTACCAGAGCGTCATTCTCACCTTCTTTATTATAATTTTTTCCCTTGTACTCCCCAGTAAATGAGAAGTTTTACAGTGAAGCAGCTGTTGGCAAAACCATTGACCTAAAATAAAGCAGTCAGTATCTTGCAAACAGTTGGCCGAAGTCACTTCAAACTTCTGGGTACAAGAAAACAGAAGCTGCGACAGGATGACAACTGTTTGCTCAGGATCTGTTTTGGAAAATCTTATTAGGCTTGTGAATGACTACTGTCAGTTTAGTTTTCCTGTTCACCCAGCTGGATTTCCAAAGATAATCCTAGCTATTCTATTGAAAGCAGAGTAGAGCACTGAGAAAGCAGGATAGTCTCTCTGAATTAGAAAACTTACACAAATAAAAATATACTTGAAATAGCTGCTGAGAGCTTTAAGATTTTGTATGTAAGTAAAAATTAAGGGGTGTTTTTTTAAATATAGAATCAGGTCACTAGGAAAAAAACTTAGCTTGATACTTAATGTTAAATCCTGGGATACAGGTGACTTCAGACAAAAAAATCAATCAGTATAGCACTGACTTTGCTTCAAAAATAAGTCAACCAATCAGTTACAAAAATCTTTTCCAGTCTCTCTTTAGCTGAAATAAGGAAACTTGAAAAGCATAGAAAAAACTGCCTCGTGGGGTATCAGAAGCCTGTGAGGTAACTGTAGCACGTCAAGTGCGTAGTCTTGATTGAAGTCTTTTAGTTTAAAGTGCAGTGTCACATCTTTTTTCTGAAACTATTTAAAATTCTAACAATGTTTCTTTTATTCCTAACCATGACAATTAAATTTAGTTCTTGAAAACCAGGAATCCCAAATAACCTGTGCTCTGTTGTCATTGCTATGGCACAGCACTGACTCTGTTTTCTCCATGAAAATTTTCAAATCAAGACACTACACGGAGCAGATCAAATACATAGGGGGAAAAATTTTGACTGCCATTGTGGTTCTCCTGACAAGTGTGTTTGCTCCATGTCTTCAGGTGTATATAATGTAAAGTGGAGTATGTAAGAAACGGAATGATTCCCTCAGAGTGTTTATAATTAAATTTTATTTACCCTAAAGGCCATACCCTGATCATTTGTGTAAATATGTACTTAGAGAGGTTTATTCATATAACAAAAATCTCTATGGACCAAATCTGGCAGATTTTGTCTGTCTTTTCTAATGGAAATCTTTTGTGTTGATGCTTGCATTAGTTTTGACTAAGCATCACAGTGTTCAGCCTTTTGAATTATTTTAAACTGCTCAAGTGCAGATTGTATATTTAATAAAATGCAGAGTGTTTTTTTTCAAGGTACATATTTTAGCGAATGGTTTATTATAAACTAAGGATAGTAAAGGACCCTAAGGAAGCTTTTAAATCTCCAATTCAAGAGTGAAGCATATTAATCAAGTACTTCAGAGAAATGGCCTTAGATTTTGAAGTATTATTATACTATACCTTTGATAAATATGCCTTCCCTGTTTATTCTGAATGAAATATTTCTTAAAAGTGGAATAAAATAAAAAGTATTTATGACTTAAAATAATCCTTAGTTGCTAGGGAGTGTTTAGTTTTTTCCCCTGCAGGCACAAGACTTAATAAAATCTTGGCATTTGGGCTGAGATGTCTAAAGCTCAGGAAAACAGTGTGTTCTATATCACCTCTGAAAATGCTGGTTTATAATGGAAATTTTGATGAATCGATAACTATGGCATCATTAATAGCTATGTCATGATATTGAGGAAGGTCAAAAGACAGTGTTCATATTAGTTCTATGTTGCCAGAGCTATTAATGACTGAAATCCTCTTGCTGCTTCTCTGTGACTCTGTAAGCTCCTCCAACACTCCTTCATTCTTTTCAGAAAACTGCTTGAGAAAAATGTACGAGTCCTCTAGAATATATTTTGATTAATGTCATCAAGTCCTGAGGGCTTCTAAACCATGACAGAATTTGCCACATACCCCACAAAGATTACTTACTCTGTTTATTATTATAGTTCTGTTCAACTTGGGGCAAAAATCTTCAGAAAATACAGGCAATGTTGTGGAGTGGAATAGAATTTATTAGAGAAGGAGAATGTTATGTTTTCCGCTGGTACATTTTTTGCTTCTTTCTGAAGACTTTTCAAAGTGCCAGACAACATGTAGCTTCCGGTAAAACTGTGGAGTTTGAATTCTAACTATTGCACTTGAAATATATGGTGTTCTCTGATCTTTTGCTGAATGTGAAGTAATGTCCTGATGGATCCCTATGCAAGCCCCTTGTGAGATTTAGAATCCATGGATGTCAACCTCTCAGATTTCCAGCTCAGGCCACCTACCAGAGCATCTGATCCCTTCATTTTAAGATCCTGACATTCTCTGTTGAGCAGTGAAATCTAGTATATGAAGTTGAGACCACACTCTGATATGAAGTTGTTGAGTCTGTTCCTGTTTCCACTGATGTCTTTGGAACAAACAAACAGACAAAAACTCTTTCCTAAATGATAACTCCAGTGAAAATGGTAGTAACACTCAGGGATCCAGATTATTCTTTCTGTACAGACTCTGCAGGAACTCAGGGGAAAACAAATTTAGCCCCAAAGAGATTACAGAAAAACTGAGATGGGGAGAGACCTCTGGAGATTGTCTAGAGCAGGTTGCCTAGGGCCTTGTTTGGCTGAGCTGTGAGTATCTTTTAGGATGGCAACCTGTTCCAATGTTCAACCATACTCACAGTTAAAAAAAAAATAAATCATGTTTAAATGGAATTTCCTGTGTTTCATGCCCATTGCATCTTATCCTTTCACTGGGAACCACTGAGAAGCATCTGGGAACCATCTCTTCTTGACTCCTATCAGGTATTTGTGCACATTGACAAGATCCCTCTGAGTCATCTCTTCTTCAAGCTGAACAGTCCCAGCTCTCCCAGCCTCAACTTGTATGGTCAGATGCTCCACTAGTCTGATCATCTTTGTGACCTCTTCACTGGACTCACTCCACTATGTCCATGTCTCTCTTGTACTAGTGAGCTTAGAACTGGACATGGCATTCCAGATGCATCTCCTCAGAGCTAAGCAGAGAGAACTGATCACCTCCCTCAACCTGCTGGCAGGACTGTTCCTAAAGCAGTCCATGGTGTTGTTTGCTTTCTTTGCCACAAGGCCATATTGCTTCTTCATTGTTCTCCAGGACCACCTTTTCATCAAAGCTGCTTATTAGCTGGTCAGCCGCCCCAGTGCAATGCAATGTTGTTGAGAACTTCAAGCATAAATGTCTGGTGGAAGATCCATGAAACTGGAGAACTCACCTAACAATTACCACAAAGATATATACAAAGTCTTCAAGACATCTCACATCACAGATATTAGCAGATCATATGAACTTTGAGCAAAAATAATTACCATTATTGCTTGAAAGCTGCAGAAGTGTGCTTGATCTAGAGTGAATGCCCATTATCACTTTAAACTTTTTAAAAAATTATTTTAGTTTTACATGTTTTAATTATTTTATTCAACAGATATTCAGGGTCACTGGAGCGCCTGAGCAGAGTTGTTACTGATAAACTGAGTAATTCCACTTCTGTATCACTGATACATTGAATCTGATACAATACAGTGAAACAAGTGAGGATCTCCTACTTCACTCCAAGTAATTTATTCCATAAATAATCTTGTTAAAACTCTATTTTTATATTGAAATTAACTCACCCATTAGAATACTTTTTCCTGTGATCCCTACTGGGTATCACATATTTTGGGTAATCCACTGCTTAACATCTGGCATTGCTTTTCAAAGATACGAAATTTTTTTTTCTGTCTCTGTGCAATCATCAACATTCAAGAATACATTCATTTTTCTGAGGCTTAAGACACAGCTGCTCCAGCAGGCAGCATGACAAATAAATGTATTCCTTCTCAGCATAAGTTGCATGAAGCATTCTTCCAGTACAGAAACAGAAGCAGATCTCCTATATCAAGGGATTTATTGTGGAGGCATTTCCAACACAAGAAGCCACTCCTACAGCTCCACTCAGGATTCACTGAACAGATTCTTATTTTATCATTTAGAATTAAGTACTCATTAATGAAATAAATTATTGTTCATCTAAAGCTGCTGTCTTCATCTTCTCAGTATACAAGAGCTTTTCGTAAGGCTATTCTAGGCAGAATGTAACTCAGTTTAGACTTCCTTCTGGGAAACTCTTGATTATAAGGTGATACTAAATAACTATTCTCTTTGCAACTTCAGAAAGTTTGTAGAAACCTATCACTGATTGCAAGCCTCACATTTTCCAGCCACTCCTCACAGCATCTCCCATATCTTGACTGCCAAGTTTCTAAGCAGAGGGATGGGTATCACTGCTGATACAAACAATTAACCAGCTGAAGAAACTTCTGCAGAGTAACACAAAAGTCTCTTCTATTTGTCTGGGGCATTTGCACCTAGGGATGTACAGGACTGTAAAATGAACCTTGCACTCCCCAGAGGTTGTACAGTGTAAGCCAGAATATACTGGCATACAGACATACATATATATACAGAATATATATGCATATACTCTCAAAAATGTGCTTTTAAAATTTTGGGGGAGTCCTATGTTCTCTTTTAGCCCAATGTGAAATTATGCATGCTGTCATCATGGACTCTTCCAGTGCAATGTGTCATTGCATGCACATAGATGTCCTTTGGCTGATGCTTTCTTTTGTGCATGCACATTCCCATTCACTTGAGCACATGTTGTCCGCTCATTTTCTACACAATTAGCTTTGAAAATATTTGAGCATGCCTATGTTAATACTTGGAGAGATGCATTTGCTGGTTAGTAAGATCAGTAAGATCTGCAGCTCGCTGTGGCTCACAGAAGTAAGTAGAAGCAGAGTTGTTAATGATACTCTGTCTCTCATTCACAGAAGGCTCCGTGGTGACAGCTCTATTGGGCTAAATGTGTTTTTTTGGAAGTAGCACACTGTTTTATGGAGCTGGTTAGGGCTACACAATGTGCTGTGTTCCTTCTCTGGGTTACTGCCTGGTTTAAAACCATTAGAGTATTTCTTAGCCTATTTGTGATGTCAACTGAAGTATGGTTTCAGGATTTTATTGGTCTTCAACTGCAGAAGCTACCTGCTTCGCTGTTTTTCTTCCACCTTACTTCTGTCAGCCTGGAACTCTGTCATTTAAGTTATATGTGTATCTGCTAGTGGTGATGGATTTTAAGACAGTTATTTAGGCTACAGAAAAACAGTGGGATGTATGGTTAAAAGTGATAGTCATTAGGAAAACGCTATAGGGACTGTTGGCATTTTTAAACATTAAATTTGATTAATGAGGAAAAATGAGCAACATTCACTGCAGAAGGTGTTCAGCAAATTTTTGTTTCCTGTAAAGATTAAAGGAGGCTTTTTAAATCTGAAAGAAACCCCAAACATTCAAATAACTGATCAGTAAATATACCTAACCGCAAGCTTCTTAATTTCTGTGTGTATCTGTGCATTTCCTAATTGCCTGTGCCGCTTTTGTTACTGTTAGTAGGTGTTTGAATCTTTGCCTTTTCCTTCACTGACTTCTAGCATGTAATAAGTACAGTTTTCCTCATTATCCACAAAAAAACACTTTAACATTTGAGCACCCTGGAGGTGGGAAATTACAGATGGAATGCATTCAGCTCCAGAACTGCAGGTCACTTTGAACACAAAGAGCTGGTACTCTGCTTTTTTATGTTGACTTTCTTTGACCATGCAGTGATGTTTGAAGTCTCTAATAGGTCGTCACTAATTAACTAATCTTTACCCAAGAAACTGTTGTGATTCCACCTTTCATAACAACCCTGGGGTGTCATATACATGAACATACCATGCAGACCTTGACTTCACTTTTCAAGAATACTTGAAATCTGCAAACTCGTGGTATAGTTTATCTTGCCATAAGCCAGCTGGTACACAGCAGAATCTTTTCTAGTGCTAGCAATAATTCTGCATCTGCTTAACACACACAGTCCTCTACGAAGCCTAGTTAGTTGATCACCTCTTTCATCATTAAGAAACATGGGTGATCTGTTGTACTCTGTTAGGTTTCCTAGACACTTAAAACAATTTATTCTTATGATTTTTTTAACTTTCAGTAAAATCCTTTATATTCCCTGTTCCATGTGTTAGATTGTTTTTATACTGGATTTTAAGAGAACATTGGTGGCATGCAGATATTGCGCAGTTTGCTCTCCTTCCAATAGACACTCTGAGAAGTCTCTTAGCAGTCACTTGACTTTGCTTAGTCACCCCACGGAAATTTTATGTATCAGTGTCCTATGAGTTAAAAAAATCTTGTTGTTTATTGTGAAGGATACTGTGTGCTGGTACTTGACAAGATTTTGGAAGCAAATGAACCTTATATCATTCGGCTCCACTTTAACTAGCTAGATAGGTAAAAAATACTGAACTATAGGCCTAAAGCTAGTAATAAGCAGATCAAAAGGAATGAAGGGGAAGTCTTTATATTTTCTTGGATAAGGTAGCTTTGATGGAGGATTTTGGGTTTCATGAGGCCAGAGACATTCCTTCAGCCTTGCATCCTGACATCTGTTGTCCGTTTGGCAGCTCCTTGTGTGCCAGTGTGTTGGGGTAGGATGATGGCATGTAATGAACCAGCCATTTGATAGCCTTGTGACTGAACACGCAGCCACATACCAAAGGTCATCTCGAGAAGTAGGAAGCAGGAAGAACATCAACTGTTTCCAAGTCAGACACAGGACATAGGAAGAGATACCGGGAAGTAAGGCAACTTTACTTCCGAATGACGTGGACAGTGTATTACCAGGAAGAGTACGGACCAATGGGAGTGTTGCTAGCGCGCATGACCGCCCCACATGAGAGGGACGTTAACCAATCAGAGAGCACGTTTTAGACACATGGTCCAAATGTATATAAGGGATAAAAAGTAAATAAAGTGGTCTTAGCATGATTCATGTTGGATTGGCAAGGTCCATTATTACCTACCCCTCACCAGTGCTGCATGTTTCGTGCAGGATCTGTGCTCCCAAAAGTTAAGATTAACTCTAAAATTCCTGTTTTAAGTGAGCTAAGGACTCCTTTGTATGGAGCAAAGCATAGTGCATCCCTTCTGAAAAACAGGGAGTGGTTTAAACTGCCTGTATAAACAGATGCTGTACAGGTGGAGGATGAAGCAGAATTGTGTGGAAGCTAGCACGTGGGGCCACTTCAGAATTAAATGCAACATGAATTTCTTAGACCAAATCTTCCAGTAAATGACTTTCCATTTCTTTTTCTCACATTAGCTCAAATGAGCCTAGCAAACAGTTTAAACATTTTCTCCTAGGGATGGAAGGAAGCAAGGAAGCAAGGGGAAGATAGCCATTTCTGTATCTATTTTCAGTATTTGTGAAATGTTCAGTACAACAGAAATGGGGACTGTGAAAGATGGATAGCTAGGTATCAGTCAATTTGTCTTCCAACCAAAACCTTCAGCAAAGACATTATGATTGATTTTTGGCAGTACATTCAGCTGTTGGCAAATACAAATAAAAATATCTTTATCATTTCAATTTGAAACATGGTGTAGATTATTAGGAGGGAGACTCCTGATTGAAGTTAAGCGTTTACAACAGTACCAGAGAATGTACCAGTGTTGATTGCTGAATAAGAATAGTGAGATGGTTTTGTTGTTGTTTTTACTAATACAGAAGATTCTAAAGAAAGTTGATAAAAGTGGAGAATTATTTTTTCAGTAATATGTTCTGATTTCTAGAAATATCTTAAAAAAGGACTCTTATATGTAACATCACTAGCATTATGAATGTGGGTTTTTTTCCCCATTTTAATAAAAACAGGATTTATTGAAAGCCTGGTATTATATTAGTTTATGCAACCAACCAGCCTAGCTTAATTGTTTTAAGTAAGTAAAGTAAAGAATATAAATAAAGAACAAAAATGCTAAATTCAGTTTGGGTTACAATATTTATAGATAGCCAGGATTTCACAGTGCCCTTTCTAAATTAGGGAATAAAATTACAGAAATTAGTTTTTCCCGGGAGTATTTAAGCTGACCAAAAGCCCAAAGTATGCAGGAGCCTGTGAAGCTACATTAAGGGTTGGTCTGTTCACGGTATTTTAAATGTCTTTTTATTCAGCATTAAGGGACTGTCTCTTATTAAAGAAAAAGCACCATCAAATCCTTTAGGAGCAATATGTTCTAGCAGCACAGTGCTTTCCAAGCAACCCAAGAAAGTGCAGCCAGAAAGAAAGGAACAGCACCAAGAGAGGCCAGTGCTGTTATAGAGGCCTTCAGCAGTGGAGTGCCACAGATTTAAATATGTGAGTTTCCTTTGTGAGGTTAAGCTTTAGTTTTAATGCTGTTTCAAGAGTTTTGGGGTATTTTTTCTTTTGTATTTTCAGTAACAGCAAATAAAAGGCTGCTTTTAGCATAGCAGCTTTCTTCTTTATAATAGCATTTAATAATAGTGTTATTAACAGAAGCATACTGAAACATACTGATTAGAGTTCCTTTAGATGTAGTGTTAGAGCCTAGACCAGCATTTTGGCTTCTCCTTTTGACCGAATTAGGCTTAGCAATTCAGATCCTTTTTCGTTCCTGTGTATGAAATTCACAAGTAAAACAACATAGCTCAGGAGAAATAATTGTTACACCTCGGTGCTGAACCAAATCCACAATGTGTCAGCTTCCAATGTGATGAGGTAAAGATTTTTTTCACCTTTTACCTTAATTTTTTAAAACCCCTGTGTTATAGTGGATGCGGGGTCTTTCAGTGATTGCATCTCAGTATTTTCCAGAGGCGGCCGAAAGGACCAACCCATCTCCTTCAACCAAGGAAAGCCTCCCAGAATTGCGAGGGTTTTGTATTATAATCTAAAGTAAACTGCAACGGGGATTTTTTTCATGAGGCAACTGAAAAGATGGAGATGGTAGTTAGGCTATGTGACACTGTCAGAATGTTGCTAAGCTTTAGAGTGGAATAATTGCAATTGGCAACATCCTCATTAATCATAGCTAATGTTAATGATAGCTCCCTGTAGTGACTCATGAAGAGGTGATGGCCTTAATGAAAGCTGCCTTAGAGGCTAACAGATGGTGGTTGAATTTCAGTATTTTACATATACAATTGTTCAGTTCTTTTAAATAAGTTGATTTTTCTTTCCTACTGAATAATAATATGGGAAACTTGGTATTCAGTCCTACTCTTCACTGAGCTTGTTTTTTTGAATTATTGAGTACATAGCAGACAAGAGCAAAAGGAAAGCATTACAGCATGCATTGTAAATTCAGATCCATGCTTACAGGTTAAACATTATGTTTTCTGATCTATATTTAATACTATGGGTTCCATTGTGAATGTACTGAATAACACAAGAGTGTTTACTGTTACATATTATAAGAAATATTGACTGAGATGTGAGAAAAAAACATAATAGTCTGCTGCTTCATCTTTCTGCTAATGCCCTATAGCTCAGTATTCATTGTTTAACAGTATTGCTAATCTCCTGGTTATGTTTATTAGTGCCTTTGGCTTCTGCTGCTGTTTTTGGGAACTTATTTGAATAGAAGAAGAAAAATCAGCTGTTTGCTAAGGCACTGGATTAGAACCTTAGAGAATTTTAAAATTTGGCTCTCCTAGTGTATTACCCATGAGCCTGGATATTGAAGGGCTCTAGTCTTGAATGAGTAAGATGCTTGTAGTTCAGTTAGGAATCTGGAATTAGTCAAGTGCTTAAAGTTAATACTTCAGTAAATACTTCACTGAACTAGAACCCGATACTCATATTCTCTAATAGAAAAAGAGAAATAATACATCCCTATTTCACTAGAATATTTGTGGATTAATATAATAATACTTGTTAGATGCACATATTTTATAATAACAAGACAAAACTTTTAAAATTTTCAGGGAAAGTTTTTTTTCATCGTTTGCATTTCTCTTGCTTATCAGGTTACTCTTATGTGCTTCTTTTTTTATATAGTTAATTATTTATTCTTTCTCTATAAATGTATAGCCTTAAAAGCTGTAGACATCTGCTACCTTGATTGTTGCATGCATATTTTTCAATAATATTCTGAAAACCAAAGTAAACAAATGTGTGGTCATGCAAGAGTCAGACAGGCAATGCATTTTATCTTCCTTTCCAGGGAAGGAATACCTTTTATGCACACAGGTGAAACATATGTTGACCCTTCTCATTCCCATTATGTGCTCATATCTACACAGCTGCCATGACATCATATCACATCATGTCTTTCAGTATTATCTTTGTCTCTGAAAGGGTGAGTCTCAGACTATATTCCCTAGAATCATCATTTTACCTTTACTTATGTAAAGTGTATCACATTTTATTGTTTTGTGCCCAGATCTGCCTGTGAATTTCCCAGTCTCTATAAGTATTAGGTATTCCTTCCAGTTTAATATGTACAAGAATGACAATTTTGGAACATTTAAAGTAGACTTTTAAAGATAAATTCTCAACTTGACTATGGCAACGGCTTATACTATGTTGAACTAAGGCCAACCTTAAGTCAATTTGCCTCCTTTATCTACTAGCACCTTCTTTATATTCCTTTCAGTACTTTGTTGCTCTCATATCTACTTGTCATCTTACAACCAGTCTCCAAACATGCCAGTTAGAAAGCAAATCATATCTGTATTTACATGAAGATTTTCTGAGGCGTTGTGTCAAAACTTTATCATCTAATGTCAAGGGACCTGTTGATTAAGAAATACTGCATTGAGTTACCATTACCATTTTTTCTTGAGCATGGGCTTACTACTAGTATGCTATTTATGCAATAAAGAGAATGTTAAAAGTACTGTAAGGTACTGCTGCATTTGATATTTCTTGCTCTTTCAACAATTACAGTATTTAGGGTTTCTTTAAGGGTACAGTGTTTTGGCATAAGGACAAGATACACTGTAGTATCTTAAGTTAATTTGGAGGAAAATCTGCAGGTTTTCTAATGATCTGAACAAACTTCATTACAAGCTTTATCTGTTTCTGTGATTCTCTCTTGGGTTACCTCCTGATTTTCCTGCTTGTGGTGGGCTTTTAGGAGAGTTGAATTCTTCCCATCTTGTGGAATTCATTTCATTGCTCTATTTTGAAGGATTTTAATATGGGAAAGAGTCAGACATCACAAAGAGCTGTGGAGGGGTGAGGATGGGGGGTCACTTTTAGATTTTTTCCTCCATACTAATTTTTTTCTTTGATTGTCAGCTCCCATGAGCACAATGATATCTGCAGTAAAAAATCTGACCTTTCCCTATATGGAATCCGGTATAAGAAAACACTGAAGGGTGACAGGATGTCAAATATGAGAGGTCATTGGGATGGAGAGAGTTGCCACTTCCCTGGAAACAAATCATATTAAAATCTTTTGTGGAGGAAGTACAAGCTGAACTGGTGAAACAGAAAATTATATTAATGATTTAAAAAGAGGAAAGCAAAGAGCATCCATCATCCAGACATATAGCAGCCTTAATTGTATTCCCTTTTAATTTGGGCTGTTCCATAATGCATCATGTTAGTCATCTAAGTTGCACCTCTGAGTTATATGCAGTGTGTTTCAGGTAGGAAAGTAAGTTTATTACACTTAATCAAACAATTACAGCACAGTTCCAAGGCAGTCAGCTGATGAAGGATTAAAATAATGAATTGTAACTTCCAAGTGAAAATTCCAGACAAAAAATAACCAAACGCAAACAAAAGGCTGTTGGCTAAAATTAGGCCAGCCAAGGTTCATTTCAGGGAGTCACAACTTTTGAAGCTGTCTCCACTCTGACATCTAAAGATAATCCTTCATGCCTTATAAAAACTGGTAAGATAAATGCTTTGTATTATTTTTTTTTTTTTTTAAAAAAAAAGGTCCTTTTGGGAAATCGTCTTGTTTTACCCAACTTAACTAAATATTTGTGCTACTTTACATCTATACCACAATATGTAGATATTGCAGTATGACAGCACTGTCCTGCTATAATAATAGAGAAGTGGGAATCAGAAGATCTTACTTAATTTTCCATATGTCATAGACTTAAATTATTATGTTTCTATTTTTCATTCATGTAGTAGTGGTAATAATAATTCTCACTTCTGTTTCTCAAATTCAGTGACATCACAAATATATTGTTTCTTTCATAGTGGGATTTGTCTTCTCCAAAACTCTTTTCAAGAATTTGCTTTATTAAAACTTCAGTATTAAATCACTAATGAGAATATAATGCAAATTTCCTTCATCTCCCTTGCTATGCTCACTTGACAATCACATTCCTTCTTTTTATGTTGCAGACATGATTTCTCAACCTAATATCATTCTGAGGCAACATTCTTCAAGATGGTGTTATTGCTTAGGTTTCACATTTTAGTGTCAATTGGTAAGCAACAGTGATACTGCCATTGATTTAATTGGGTTTGAATCAGGTCTTAACAATGCACCATGACTGTTCCTCAAGCAAATCATGTTCTCTGGTCTGGTAAGAAATTGGAAGCACCTATTCACTCCTGACAGCCATGGGGCTATCCACCAGAATTTTTTGAAGGTTTTTTTTCATTGTTATCAAGATTTCACAATAGTTTTGTAATAGACATTTCATCTTTTCATCCACTGTTCTTTCAGAAAAATAGCTTATGCTCCACAAATTACTCCTTTTCTTGAGCACAGAGTGAATTTTATGGAAGTCTGTAAGCACGTCCATTTAAAAATTAAATCCAGTTAGGTTGGAATGTTAAGAAATTTGTCACTCTTCGGATTCTTTCCTAGCGGTATTCAGAGTGCAGAATGCAATGATTTTATTAGTAACTGTTCTGCTTGTCAGAGGAAGAATCATACTTAACAAAGGGAAATTTCTTCTGTTTTATGTTTGTTCCTGAAATACTATCTAGTGTCCTGGTTCTGCTGGGACAGAATTCTAAAATAATTTTTCTGGTCAGAGAACCTGTAGTTTTAAGAGACTGCAGAGTCCAGTTCTGTGAGAACAAAAGAGGTCAGATGCTCTGGTGTTCAGGTTTCCATAGTGAGGGTCAAGGGTACTTCTGAGCCATGCAGGTGCAGTGGGCCAGGAGGGCTGAAGCCCAGGGCAGCTGACCCAAGCTGGCCGACCCAAGCTGGCCAACCCAAGTATTCCATATCATAAATGTCATCCCCACTATAAATCAGGAAGTTTGCAGGGATGTTTGAGGGCTTCTACCTTGGCTGCCTTCCCAAGAGGGTCCTGTCCATCTTGTCTGTTGTCACGTGCCTGGGGCCTGCTTCCCCGCTTGCTGTGACCACCGTATTTTGGCTGGAGCCGTCATGCTCACGGTGTTGGTGCTCAGCCCTCACTGCTAGAAGTGCTCAGCTCACAGCTGCTGCCTGGAGTAGTGTATAACTTTGTATCTTGTATTAGAATTGGGGGTAATATTAAGTCATTACTATTATTATTATCCTATTAAATCTGATTTCATTTCAACCCACGGGTCTCCTCTCCTTTTCCTGATTCTGCCTCTTGAGTGGGGTCAGGTCTTAGAGCAACTGTCCAAACCGCGACGCCTAGTAGTATGAAACCTAGCCAAAATTTATGTCTATAGGTTTGCAGATTTATCAGATCTATCTTATTTGTAGATTTTTCACATCTTTTGCTAAGACACATTTTTAATCAGATTCAATTTGTGGCTTTAGTTTTTCTTTTGGTTGCACCCACATGCATTTTCTCTTCTTTTTTCCTTGTTAAGGGTTTGTTGAGTCCTTATGCTGTCTCAGTTTTATACTCTGTTCAAATCTCTTGCCATGTTGTTAAAAGTGTTCCTTAGAGCTAGATAAAAGCCATTTCCCTGAATATGGAGTTTTTTTAATCCTTTGAGATTGTTACAGTCTACTCTTTTTAGAATCCTGCAGTTTTGTATGAACTTTGTGAGATTTAAATCATATGATTATACTATTATATCCATTTTTATTCTAGTTGATATTAGACATTAACCACATGTTCCTTCCAACAAATAATCTCAGATACTTTTACAGAGAACATAAAATGGAAACTATTATAAGAGATGTATGAAAAGTTGCTCTAAATGTGTGTTATTATTTTAAAACCAAAGCTAATTTTTCTCTAGATTACATGTTAAAATCATATGGATAAATGAATATACTAAAGGTTCAGTATTATTATACGTAGTGAAGGGCAAAATTCTCACCAATGACACCATACAAAGGAATCAGATCAATTCACATTTACATAGCTTTTATGTCTGAAGTACAGCTTTCTGCAGCAAAGTGGTGCCAAAGGTGTCATTGTTTTCCCTGTTTCATGTAGTGGTATCATGGGTTGATGGGATGTCAGAGGAGTCACAACATTAAGTACCTCCTAGTTCCTCACATGAAGTTCACATTAAGAGACCAAGCCAATATTTGCTTCATTTTTGTGACTATTGAACAAGTTGCAATTATGTAAAACAGAAAGCCAATATATATATATATTTTTATATATATATATATAGAGAGAGAGAGAGTGTACAAGAAAACATTGGTTTTGTCTCATCACTTCCATTTAGGCTGCCTGGACAGGCAATGGAAATCCTAGCTTAGGATATCATGTTTGTCTTCTGAACAATTTGATTTTAAGTTTTGGATATTGTTGACTTTGTTGAGTTCAGTAGCATTTACCAATCCATTTTCTCTCTAAAATGCTGTGCAAAATAACAACATCAACAATAAAGGAAGAAACAGAGAAAGCTAATTTTGTCAAATCATCCTGAATAAAAACAATCAAAACCAATGAGCCCTCTTAGGCAGAGCGTCCATGAAATTAAAGGGAAATTTGAATCATATGTTGCTTATTATGTGTGACTGCCACAGTTTGATGTCTGTCTAAAAACCAGTAATCTGTTTTTCTACTCAGGCTTGTTCCCTTCCTTCTCCCCTCCTGGCTCATTCATCTTGCTTATAGCATAAGATTGTGAATACCTCTCATTTATTCAAAATACTCAAGTATTAATTTTTCTTCTCTCCTTCCAGTCCTATAGAGGAAGTGATTTCTTTGCTCTTATAAGTACAAAAGATTTAAAAATTAGGTACCCATTTGTAATTTCAGTCCCTTTGGAGACAGAGGTACGTTTCTTTGGGCTTCCAAAAATAATTGCTCTGTGAAAGATGATTAAGTGTCTGTCCAAATAAATTTTAATGAATTCTTTTACTCTTTGGTGTGAGATGCCCTAAATATGATTTATACATGAATCTTACCTGTGACATAATTAAACTATATTAATAACCTTGGCAAGCAACCATGTTTTGTTGCTGTTAGAAACATAATTTGTCACTTGAATTTATGCATTTATTTTTCCTGCTTGTGCATGTTATTTGCCTTCCTATTTACTCTCTAATTAAAAAGCTCACTAGAATAGGTTGTTACTACATTAAACTGTTGCCATTCTGTGTGCATTCGCCTTGGACTCAGTCTCCTGTTAAGTCATAAGATATTCTACATTCCCCTACAAACACAATTAATGAGAACTTTTGGAAGTACAGTGATGGCTTAGTTTGTTAGAAAGGAAGCTGTTTGGTAAGCCCAGTTGAACCACATTCATGAGAACTAGTTTAGATGTACTACAATAAGATGGTTGTATTGATAGAGTAACAAGGGCTTGCTTTGGTAAGGTGTCATCATTGTAAAATGTAGGATGTATTTCAGTGGCTGGTTTTGTATTTTCAAAAGCCTGACATTCTTTGTATGCATTTTAACTTACATGCAAATGAACAGTGTCTGAGTATCTCCCTGGCATTCTTATGCTGACAAATAGACAAGCTTGTTTGGGATTTCTTTCTCCTGTTAGGGATGCAAATTTTAGTTGATATGCTTCAAGGATTAGCAATGCACGGGTAGAAGGGTAAAGAGTTGTATCACTTTGTCTCATTTTGTTCTGTGATTGCAACTTTGCGAAGAAGTCAGCAAAAAGGGGAAGCAAGTGAACAAGGTAAGACACCTGCAAGGGATCCCTGCATTGCAGGTGTGAGCCATAGTGTAGGTCCTGGTGCGGAAAGCTCACCCTGACACTCACAGTACTGCCTCTGGCCTGTCAATAACTCCATCTCTGTCCATCCAAAAGTTTCTACAAGCTTGCAGCCTAGTAAGAAATACTGGAAAAGTTGTAAGGAACAGCTTGACAGTATCTTTCTAAGATAAATGTGTATATTAGAGATTACACACTTGAGTTATAACTCGGATGAGTATTTTCATTTCCAGCATGCTTCAGTTATTTTCTTAATATCCATCTGTTTCTGTGTTCAGTAATTTATACTTTATTTACTGGCACAAATTTAGCTCATAGGCTTGAAAATAGGCTGTTTGCAGTGTGTTTTCTGGGCCACTTACGCCTTCCCACCCTCCCCAACCCCTGCAAGCCGGTGTTTGGAAAGACTCCCAAACATGTTTAAGGCTCGATTTGAGGCTCTACCTCTGTGGTGGCCTCCAGGAGCACAGTCAGAAATAAACACCATGCTGTGCTTCATACATCTAAAAGAGCCATGGCACATGATCTGCTATAAAATTAGAAACAGACTTTTTGAGACTTTTCATTTATCCAGCAATAGCAGGGAGCTGCAGGAGACATGCTGAGTGTTTCAGAATAAAGTTTGGATGCTCCTTTAATAGATTACAGGGGAAATAAGCTGAATGAAGTAAAGAAGAAGCTGCTTCATTTTAACACAGCTGTTGGAGATCTCTATAGATCCTTACGGATCCCTACAGATCCTTACAGGCAGGAAGTTGTATCAGGGATGAAAATTTTGGCTGCAAGATATAGTGGTTCCAAGATTGCACCCTATCCCTGGAACACCTTGTTTTCCGTTTTACTTGAACTACATTGATTAGTAAACACTGCTTTAATGAAAGAAAATTATGGTGGGAAAGAATGAGAATGACTTAGTAATTTTTGTAAGATTTTTTATCATGCTATATGACATAGAAATAAATATTTTGCTTAACAAGATAAGTGGAATTTTGGAGAAAATATGTAGATATTTTAAGGATATTTGGTAGTAAGATATGTAAATTACTGTCTTTGATTATTGGCATCTCATTAAATCCTCTGGATCATAAGCACACATTCAAATACATTGTTGAAAAGACTGGGCTCAAGCACTAACTAACCTTTGTGTACATGCTTTAACTGTTTTAGTATTAGGTTTTTGAATCAATGTCTATTTTTGTTTCTTTGACATTAATACGAAGGAAAAAATTGTCTGACTTTTTTTTTTTTTGAGCTTTCAGAATAGTTTTTTGTCTTTTCGTATAGTGAGGAAAGGTTTGCTTTCACATTGTATTTGAAATACTTCCCAGTTCAACTATGTTTTGTGTCAAGGGTTTAATACTCATGGAGGTCTTGGTCTTTAGTGTATTGTACATATGTACATTATTGTCAAGGAAAACCCCGCTGCTGCTTACAGACAACATTTCAAATATTTTGTATGGCACAACTATATGCGAATTTTGAATAAATATATTATTTCATTCCTTGGTTAACCTGTTTCCAAAAGCAGAAAAGCACCTAAACTCTCATACATCAATAGCATGTGTTAACATTGTTAACATTTCTGTGTGTACTCTATAAATTTATAGAAAATAGGATTGAGTGAAACAGGCAGATTGCAACATTTTTGTACATAGTGTATGGTATTTGGTATGTTGTTAAGCTTATTTTTAATGTATTATAACTCACAACAATAAGCTAAGTATAACACAGATTTAAAAAAGAAAATTAAGACAACATTTTTAATTATGAGGTAAGTTGTGATGATGATGTAATATTTCACATGTTACCTTCTCTTCCCCATAGTTTTCTTTTGAAATTCCTATTTCCCAATTCCTGCTTTTCTTAAAATGTTTATAATATAGCTTCTGAGTACAGAAAAAAACAAACTTCTTGTAGCAATAAATTTCTACTGACATAATTCATCTGTGTGTGCTGGACTAAATTGCTTTCTTTTTGTGCAGCTGTTTCAGGGGATTCTTTTGGAAATGCTTGAGGATGTTTGGCACCTTTCGTAAATGCAATAGTTGTCACTTTTCTTCCATTGACAAAACTATGCTGCTTAAAGAATACAGGAAAGCTAACATAACACTCTTTCTTTTAAAATAAAGCTAGAAAAAGTGAACAGCTTTTACATTCTCAGCCCTCCCTGCCCTCCTACTGTGCTTTATTTTTCAGTTGTCATGATTGTTTTTCTTCACTGTGTGGCACAGAGCACCTCTGAAGCCAAGCACAATTTATATCACCAAGACAGATGCTATAAAATGAAGCTGAACATGGCAGATGTTGAAAGAGTTGTGTGTTTGCAAATGATTACCTGTCATAATATGTTTCTCTGATTCTGTATTTTTTCTGAAACACTGGACTAGAAAAGACCAGGTGGTCTGGTCTTTCAGTACATGTTTTGATGCCAAGGAAGAATTTAGCTGCTCTCTTTTAGACTAGAAGAAGTAGCTGACATCATGATTTAATTCCAAATAACATGTTGACAAGAAGCACAATGAAAAATATCACGCAACTTTGAGTAAAGACCTTCTGTCTTCCCCTACTGTAGATGAACTTCGCTTACCTGAGACTGACTCTGAAGGTTTGGGTAGAGAAAATCAATAAGAAAATCTGAAATTGACATTATACAGCATTTGTCATTATATTGTGTGGCATCAAATGCCTTTAGTTGGTAATTTTGCTTAGCACTAAGTCTGAAAGTTTCACAGAGAACAAAAGATGAAAGATGTTTAGAAACAGGAGCTTTTTACCACTGCAGTCTCTAGGAATACATCTAAGCAAGTGGGATGTGATGTTAGAGGTTTTTTTTTTTAGTTTAAGTGGACATTTAAAGCTCCATTGATAATAGTTTGCAAAAAAGGGATTGGGTTGCAATGGTTCAGTGATCATTTTGTAATTGCACTGAGTGGGTTTTTTTAGATACAGTGAGCAATTAGCGCTGAGGAACCTGTGCTTCATTGTGTCTCACATTCTCTTGATGGTGGAAAGTCTGTTCAGAGAAATGTCACAACATCAGAAGTAAACCCCATATTCCACACTTAGATCATCCTCAGAAACAGACGATTCTCCTAAGAGCATACAAAGACTTGGTGCTGTTTTTTTGTAAAATCCATGCATTATGCAGGCTTTGCTTGACAGTAAGACATTTCTCCTGTCAGTAACTTTTTCTGTGCTCTCCTGGAAGTCAATATCTCCTTGGTACAGGTGGATGCAATTTGCATCTGACTTTGCAACTGTTGTTGTGGGGAAGAGAAGCTGGAAAATCAATGTTATTAGTGCTAGCTGCATTATATGAAATGCCTTCAATACAAAATTAGATGAACAATTTAACATTACAGAAAGCCAAGAAATGCAAGAATTAACTTAGCAGTAGCAGTACTCTGTTTTCTCTCTTTCACTAGTTTTTCTGTGTGTAATTTATAGTACTATCAGCAAGATATTAAACAACAGGATTTTGAGGTAGGAAAAAAACTTTAGAAAAACAATTTTGGAAAATATTTTATTTTGTGTGATCCCCTGTTGTTACACATTTTATCCCCAGGAAAAGTAAAACTGAGTTTAAAAGAAAACAGAAGGGAACCCAGAACACCAATAAATGAATGAATGAAGTTCAGAGCAATAATAAAAATATATTTATAATATTTTCCCAATAATAATGGGAGAATGTTTATTGGAATATATATATATATGTATTGTTTCAGTGTTACATCTTGTAAATAAGACCCACATTCATTATTTTTGTTGTGTGGTTGGAGGATACTGTACAAAGATGGATTTTAACAGGTCAGTAGTAATATAGCCCTTGAAGAACTGACAGCTTTCGGGTCTTTACTCTTTATTTGCCAGAATACCTGCTTGACAACCCAAATGTCCTTGCAAGGCTGTGAGGCTCACTGCACAGGATTTTTATCACCCCATTTCCTTTCAATTCTAAGCTTGTTAGTTAAAATAATCCCCATAATTCTTACTGTGTCCCACCATCA
Source organism: Aegotheles bennettii (assembly GCA_013398125.1). NCBI lineage: Eukaryota > Metazoa > Chordata > Aves > Caprimulgiformes > Aegothelidae > Aegotheles > Aegotheles bennettii. Next base: position 180,901 of record VZRW01013464.1, on the reverse strand, counting down.
ATGTGTAAGAGTAGATATTTTAGAAATAGATCCATATCATATAGCTTATTAATTATTTTGAGGATCTCCTCTTGTATTTTAAATACTTAATAGCTTTAGAAATTATATAATGAAATTAATTGCTTTTATGTAGAATGCTGTGTGGAGTGAGAGGTAGGAGACATACAACAAAGCTTTGCAAAGCTGAACAGTGGAGCTGTGGGTATGGTGTGCTGCAGCGAGGAGTCTGTTTCTGGAAGAAAAGACTGGATTCTTGGAAAAAAAGCCTTTTTTAAAGCTGGATTTGATTCTTAAGTTTATCACAAGGCAATTCCATCCTGGAGCAGCTCCCTGAGTTGCTCAGTTGCTGCCCTTCCTATAGCTTCTGGCAAAGACCAGCCCTTATGCATGAGAATGACATTCGTTCATCTCCAGCAGATCAAGAATCTGGGAGACACGGTGGTCAGGGCAGGCATCACTTATGTGTCTCACCGTCATTTTTCATTTGGCTTAGGATGTTTAGGTGGGCCTGCCACAAAGGAGTTCTCAGTTTTTCTGTGTCTGTAACTAGCACTAGAGCTCGTTTTCTATGAACTATGCCCATGATATGATACTTGTGAGGTCTGCAGATAATTATTTGCCAACAGCACTTCCATTTCCAGAATTTTGCTTCATTCCTTTCATCTCCCTATTACACTTCTTTCATATTTTATTTATTTTTTTTTAAATGTGTCAGAGTGTCAGATCGGATAATAGCTTTTATTAATGCTCCTGCTTATACTTTGAAAGTCTGAAAGATGAAAAACTTTCAGGAAGATGTTGTTTCTGCTTTTTCCTATTTAGCTGATATTCTTGTCAAAAGAGACATTTTTGAATGACAAGGTTAGCCAAGCAGCTTCCTATTGGATTCCCTTCTGTTTATTGTGCTACCTTCTCAACATAAAAAGTAGAAATGTAATAGTAGTTCATTTTAGGGTTTACAGAACATGGCTACATTTCAGATCAAAACTGAAACTTCAGTTTTCCACTGCACAAAGATAGTTTTAGTTCTTTGTTTGTGTTATTACAGGTATTTCTTAAAGACATTTCTGGCACTTTTCAATCTAGTAGTCCCTGCCCCTGCTTTTATGACTCCTGCACCAACTTACTGCAGCTTTGCTTCCAGTTGTAATTAACAAGATAGTCTGGTTGAATTAGAGTTGTTACTGCAATTTCTTTTGGACAAAAGATGAATGTTGTGACCCAAAACAGCTTATTTGAAGCAAACCATTGTTTAATTTAATAGTAGGAACAATGTATAACAAGAGAAGGTGATTTTAACACAAAGATAGATCCATACTTGTCAGTCTTAATCCAAATACTCCGCTTCTATTAAGTGGGCTTTAGTCAACTTCCAGGCAATCTTTAATTTTCTCTCCTTTCCTTTTGGGATTTTTGTTTCTCACCATTCTCAGGATCCCTGGTTTCTTAATTTTTTTTTTCCCATAATTTCCTACCAGGCTTCTCCTTGTCTTGCACAATTGTGGTATTGATCTGTACATGGCCTGAGCAAATAGCACCTGCACATTTTACTGTCAGTGAGGGAACGGGGCTTTCAGAAGTATTTATCTGCTTTTTTGTCTGCTAGCAATTAGCTCCTGTTGGAATTAACTCCTTGAAACTGCATAGCAAACACCATCATGATGATCAAAGAAATGAGTGGATCATATAACATTACTGAAGCGTTATAGGCAAGTTCCAGATATTTAAGAGTTGTCTTACTGAATATGTTAAGATAGCACAAAGATGGAAGGGGTAGAATTTCATTAAACTATTGCATGTTGAATTATTAGTTATGGTGATGGGTGACAATGTGCAACTTAGTAAAAATGAAAACGCAAAAAGAAAGGGAAAGATCTCTCAGACTTGATCATCCATCAGGCTAGTATTCTTGGAGTAAATTAGTTTCTGTAACTGATAAAAAAGTTGCATTCATTTATCAATATGTCCAGTACAGGCTTCCCAATTTAAATTAACAGGGCCATGTTTACACATAGCAAATTTCAGCGAAAGTCTGAAGGAAGCCCACAAGCTGTGGTGAGACTGCTCTATCACCATGCTTCGTATCTGACTCAGCAATGTTAAATTCTTTGCATGAAATGCAGGTAAAAGTTAAACTGCAACAAGGACAAAAGAGGTGAATTTTCAGTATGAGATTTGTTATATTTTCATCAGGAAAAAGACATGCGAACTTCTTAGTCACTTAGCATGAGACAAAATTTAAGTCTTTTGTTTCCACATTTGTCAGATAGTTAAGGTAGCTTCAATGGGTGATCTTGAATTCTCTTTGAATTTGAGTGACTGCTACAAACCACTTTATCTTCCTAACTCACATATCCTCAAAATAGTATACCCAAGTATAACCCCGAAATCTAAAATCTGTTTAAAAACAGAGCCCACAAAGATGAGCATGCTGTAACCATAATGGTATGATTCTGTGACAAAACAGGACTGCAATACAAAGAGTTTGTGATTTTAGATTGATGGAGCCTAAGTGAAATCTTCAATGCAACTGTAATTTTGAACTTCTCATGTCCATAAAGTTCAGTTTGGGATAACTGGAACATCTCTTTATCATATTTATTCTTAGGTATGAACTATTCCTGATACATCCTCTTAGTCTTAACTGCCTGTAAACACTTTATCTCAGATAAACAAATCTACCTGCATTTCTGTTAACCTCACTGTAAAATAACAGTGTAGTACAGACACAAGTTGTTGATTGATAATAGATAAGGTTACGATTTTTAAAAAAACAAATGGCAAATCAATGATGGAAGAACCACCTTGCCACGCTTTGCTCACATCGACTGTTTTAAGGTTGCCATGTGTAGCAAGCTGTAACTTCAGCATCTTCTACAATCATGGCCCTCCATATTCTTAAATAACAAAGCAAGGACAATGCTCTGAAACATCAGTTTCAATCCCCCGGAGAGAAAGCTACTGATGTAAAAGGTCAGTAAAAACTGCCATTTGCTCTACAGCAGTGTGGGAGGGGGAAAGGTGGAAAAACAAGAAACTAATGCTTGATGTCATTATAATGAAATGTATGTGTGTCTAATGAATTTGAGACAGTGCTCAAGAACAGTTCATGCTTAAAACGCATCATCTCTATAAAGCTGCCAGAGTCAGCAAGGGGCTCACTTAGCTGTGCCACAGATAAGTGGTAGAAATAATAAACCTCTACTTTACTCCATCTCATTGTCATTCCCTAGTTTTCTCATTCATTGTCCTTTTTGCACCTTTTCAACACCAAAAATCCCTCAAGAGAGGTGGATAATTTCTTGTGCTGTCAGTTGTGGCGATTTTTTTTCCAATTTTTAAGTGACACAAGAATATTCTCCATGCTGTTTCTCTCATAACAATGAGCATGTGGTATTTTTAAGAGAAGTGATTCTTGCATAATCATGACTCAAGCAACTAGCCATAACTGTAAAGTGATTCACTTTCAGCTCCAGTCCTGAGAAGTCTTTGTATTGCTTTTCTAAAAGGAACAGAATTCTGACAGGTGCTCCTTAAAGGCTGAGGATCAAATGCAGATTTTCTTCTCTTGCTGTCCCTGCCCCCTATACCAACTTTGAGCAAGAATCTGTGGACTGTGGGTGCATGTCAGAGAATCGAGAATTATGCCTGCAGTCTTTGGGCTTCAGTCTAGGAGAAAAAAGACAGTAATTTCTATCTAACTCCTCATTGTTGCAGCATTTTGAAAAAAAGACACGGGAGTATTTAAGATCTGATCCAAAGTCTGTTCAAGTCAGTGGGAATGTTTGTGTCAATCATTGGGGAGCAGAATGGGAAGGGTGATTGATTTACATGTTCACATTACATATCCTAGGGCATATATTCTGTACTGTTTAGATATTCAATGTGCATACTACACTTTTGTGTGGACAGTTCAGGAATTATTTGTGAGGAGAAGTTTCTATTCAGAAGCACTGCAGGTTATACTCACCTGTCAGTAATACAATAGCCTGATTTTCAATCATGCACAAATTCCATTTGAATTTTTACAGAAACATGTTTAGGAATTATGAGCCAATGTACTTTACTAAATAGTTTATTTATTAATTTGGGAAGGTGCATATTATTTATACATTTCAGAATCCATTGAAAGAGCTTTAACTCTACCAAAACATGCAAAATTGAAGAACTGATCTTATTTAAAACCATAATATTTGATACAAAATATAGTATTAATTATGTCATTAAATGAATCAGAATATTGTATTGAAAAGTTTCTATTTCCTATTTGTTTATAGTCCATGTTCAAGAATACCATATTTTTAGGAAATTTTTTTATTTTTGCAGATCATGTCTAGAATGAGACATTTACTCCACACTCCACAGATATGAAACAGGATCAGGAATAGATTGTGTGAACAGGCAGAGTAAGATCTTGCTCATATTTGTGCTTACAGACAGAATTTATTATTTTTTAATTAAAAAAAAAAGCTGCATTATAGCTATTTTGAGTTTTTAGACTAATTAACTAATAACTAACTCACTTGTTCTTATGAACATTAAAAATTCTGTGTGTTGAAATTACTGATATGGAAAGGATCTTTCTTTATAACCTACTTATGAGCTCCGCTTCAGAAGAATCTTTTACAGACTTGCAAAGATGACACCAAAAATATCCTTTGGATGTATAGACTGTGAATTGGAAGAGTGGATTTGCTCTTTTTTTTCTCTTTATATTTTTTCTTTTTATATGTTTTTCTCTTTGTTTTGGAAGTTTGCTTGACCACAAGGGAATGTAAAAATTAAACATGATTCTTTGACTTACATATTTTTTTCTCTTGTATTTTTTACACACTATGGTGACCTTTGCATCTTTCTTTCAAATAACTCAAAGAGCTTCCCAGATATGATGATCTTTTTTAATCATTGCTCAGTGCTTAACTCAAATTGTGTACTCTTCTGATCATGCTGTGAAATAGAAATTGTTATCCTGTATTTTTTGCAGCTGGTTAAACTAAGGTGCAGAGAAATAAATCCTGTAGAGAACTGTCAGGCATGACTTTTCCCATCATAGAGAAGTGCCTGATACATAGGTCAGAGAGCTGCAAGCAGACAGAGAAATAGTGCATGAAACTCATTACTACAGTGGGGACAGAGGAGCAATTACACAGAGAAACTGGTGCAACTGCATTTTATTGCCTTTTTTTTAAAAAAAAAAAAGGAAGTGTTAATTATCAAATTTAAGGCATGCTGAATACTCGTAAGTGCCACATTACCAGGTGTATTTTTAAAGGTATAAGGTAATAAATGCACACATGCGAATTATCCAGTGCTGCACACTAACACAAAGCTGAACTAACTCATCTTTTTCAAAGGTTCTGAGCAAGTACAATTCCTTTTAAGTCTATAAGAATTTCTGGTGCTCAGTGCTCTTGATCATTACTACCTTTTAATATTTTATCTGAAAGGTGCTTCATGTAGCAAATTGCATGGAACACAGTTTACCTTAGAAGTATAATGGGCTAAGACATTCCTGATGAAGTTTCAAGTGTTAAGAAATGAAAATGAGGTGAGGAAAAGTAGATGTAATGTGTCTCAAAGTAACATGTATTTTCAGGATTTTTCCATTTTATGTGTTTTTATTAAATTTGTTGTACCATATGTAAAGCAATTATTTTAAGATCATAAAGCACATAATTTTGTAAGTTAGGAAATTATTTATAGGGTCGTTCTCTGTACTTTGGATGTAATTTACTATGTAATTCTTATTGTTTACCTATTTTTTAAATGGTTTCCTAAAAAGCTGTGTGGGCTTTTACCTGAGTTTCTGTCCCTCTTTAAGCCTTTCCCTTTAGAACTCCTTAGGTAGCCCATAAATGTGGATGAAAGCAGCTTCTATGGTATACAGCAAGAGCTAGGCCTTGTACCAGACCATTTCTTCACTTCAAGGAGCAACAAATATTATCACTAATATCTAAATCCTGTTCCACAGTCTCCATCCAGTACATCTTCCGATAAAATGAAGAAATGGAGTTGAAAAATAACCAAGTTCTTTGCAGCGCAATTAGCCAGCTGCCAAGTTCACACTGCTCTGCTACCACCACCAAACAGTGCCCATGAACCCCTCATTTCCCACAAGTCAATAAACCCTTGCCTGTCCTTTTTGAGGGGAAGACCTGTATTTCCATGGGAGATGGGCAGGTGGTTATTTTATAGATTTGTTTTGCCTCTCCTGCAAGTGAGCAAAAGCTCATTACCACAGAAACGTTTCTGACACGCAGTTTCTGCTGTTTCTCCGTTCTGTCCCTAAAAAAGACTGATGAGAGCTTGTGGAGCTGTGGAAAATAATAGTCTCGGTTGAGAGGAGAAAAAAAGAGACCAGTAAATTAAATTTGTGAGAGGAGACTGTTGGCAGTGCAAAAGAGGCCACTGAACTGTTCTGAAGGGAGAATATATTTGCTGTGAGAAAGTGATGAGAGGACAGAAATAGGGACAGTTGCTACAGGACCATCCGAGACAGTAGGAGAGGAAAAGAAGTAAAGGTTGGTGGGGAAGCTGATAGACTGTGGAACACAGGCTGTTGAGCAGGGAAGGGAAGAGAGCAAGTAGTGAGGCTGCAGTCACACCAAAGGGGAAGAAGCAAATAGCAAACAACGAAAAGTGGGCATTGTAAAAATCTGTTTTAGGAAGGGAATGAAATAATAATAAAAAAAGAGAACAGATAGGAACACAAAGATGAATATGAAAATACTGTAATAAAAAAATCACTGGAATTTTAGTGTTTAGCATACATGTAATGTGTGAACACCTGATGGGAGGAAATGAAGAAGACAGAGACATGCTCTTTTGAGTGGTGTTCAGTGACAGCACAAGCGGCATGGGGACAAATTTTTACTTTT